>OX638402.1:10076722-10619222 GCA_951813805.1 Limnephilus auricula | reverse complement strand
AACTAGAAAGGATTCACAGCAACAACATGATAACTTGCAAAGGGAATTTTTAAAATTATTTACCTATGACAATTTTTTTAAAGTTTCGTAAATTACACGAGAATATGTCCATATCATTAAAATTATTATTAATTATATTACAGGCTCTGAATATAAAAGCATTTTTTCAGAGATTGGTAGAACATTTATGAAGATGAAAAAGTGATTTTTCTCTAGTTCTAACGCCCGGGACTCTAAAAATAATCTTAGAGAGAAGGGCAGAACAATCAATAAAGCCATTAATAATTTTATGGAGATATATGATATCTGCGGAGTCTCTTCTAGTTTTTAATGGCTTAAGTCCATAAAGGTCCATCGAGCTGTTTACGTCAAGGTAACCAACATTTAATTCATTGTTACCGCAGTTGGTATAATTCACCCAATCAACCAGATCGCCGCATGACCACATGACATGGTGACTGGGTCCGGGTAGGTGGGTCTTCCCCCGCACCTAAACTGCTTCCTTTTCAGGAAATTAGTTCGGCCGCTGCTCGCCAGAGGCGTGACTTCCGGTCTGTCGCCGCCAGCCGCCGGAAGTGTATTCCAAAACTAGCAAATCGTATTCTGTTACAAAGTTGCAAAAGAAATAATTTAATATTTATATTGATTGATTTTGACGAACTTTGTGACGGTATACTCATTAAAATTGAGCGGTAAGCTCTTTTTCACTATGCCTTATGACAGATATTATTGTTGAGCGAGATTTTTACGTAAACATCTTGTTCTAGAGTGGAAAATACTCTCAGTATCGCCCTGGTGAGAGATCACTATTTTAAATCGATGCGCCCTGCCTTTTTTATTTTGAGTGCCGCACAAGAGTTCCAGGGTATCTCGCACGGTCAGTCGATATTGGTTTTATCGATAATGTAGGTAACTTGTCATCGTTCTGGAGCATTACTGCAGATCGCCAACGAACAATCAATAGTTCACAACGACCAAGCGTCCTTAATTTATTTAGTTAGCGCTCTGCAGTCGTGCTCGGGAATAATAATAATTCGATCGATAAACGTTTCACCGATAATGTTTTGTCATCGTTCCTGGGCATAACTGCAATTCGCCAACGAACAAATAACACTTCACAACGACTATTGTACATCAGTTCTGGACACTATATATGGCTAAAGGCATTTAAGGCAACGTTTGATTCTGGAAGATGGGATTACACCAGAACGATAATTAAAATATTTATCGTGACTTTAGCTATGTTTAATGGCAATATAATCCAATCCTTCCCCTGTCTTTCAATTTATTCAGCGTCAAAACGTTCCCCCATTGCGAACATGAAAGTTTTGCTGGCTATGATGAGCAGTTGTGTGAGTAAAAATATTTAAAAAAAACGTAACCATAATAGACCTAATTTCAAATGTCTTTTAGCTTTTAAAAAAATAAGTCATAAATTTTGGTATGATTGAGGATTGAAGCTTCCTACCCAGGAACTGGAGACAACCACGCTAACAACTGAGCTAAATCCTGATTGGATAAGACCTACATTAGTACATTAACTGCTGTAATGTCATAGAATTTGCCACTAATAAATTGATAGAATGCATTGTCATCGACAACAAGTATGTTTGCTGAGTTTCAGCTCGATCGGATGTCGGAAAATTGGAAAATTTCCACTTAAATAAATAGTTAAGCGTAGTCCAAAGACATAGGATTATCGATTAATACTAATGGAAGATGACATCTAAGATTACTTGTTTCAAGGCCAAAAAAAGGATTATTAGGTTATCTATCATGCCTGACAATTCAAACAATAATCGGTTACCAAGTCATAAAAAACTTATGCAATTCAAGTCGTGGACCTCTCATTATCTTAGTTAACGCTGTGACCTTGTTCTCTTATAGTATTTTTACAATGTTATCTTTACGTTAAAGTTTATCTTTTTTAAAATATTTAAATTGATACACACGATAAATACCAAAACCACAATAAAATACCACACGATAAATATCTGGTAAATAGTCATCAGATAATTAATAATATAACTACATTATTAAATAAGCAACCGCAGCCAATAAACGCCTTTCTAGAATAAAAAGTGAGGTTAGGTTAAGTACCTTGTGGGATTGTATTGTTGGAATAAAGTGACCTAAAAATGTGTATCCGTAATAGGTGCAATCAAATACTAAAAGGGAATTGTTATTTAATAATAAAAATATATTAATTAGTTTTAGATCACTTAATCGTCTAAATTTGTCTAAAACAAATTTATATATTTTTATTGTAAATTATAGCGAGCCACAAAGGTAAAGCTTTTTACAAATATGTAAATTAATATTTTAAAAATCGACGCATGATATAGGTTCTTTGTAACCCTTGAATATTTATCGTTCGTTAAAAAACTTTTATGAATATTTATTTTTTTAACGAACGATAAATATTCCTGTGTTACGAATATCCTAACAATATTTATTTATTGAATTATAATTTTCCATCATAAGTTCCATCCGCAGACCTTAAACATGTCTTTTTAATGGATTTTAAACGAGCCCGACCTATCATCGAGGCGCACAGTAAGCGATTTAGTTTGTCTTTTCAAAATTTTGAAACGTCCGCCTGATTTGGATAGGGTTTTTAACTGTCATTTTTTTAAAGTGACACTTGAATGCAAAAAGCATTTCTTTTGCTTATTTTTATACTCAAAATAATTTTCAGAACCATCTGTGTTCTATTTTTGTAGAATTTATGACAAAGTTAAAATAATCATTTTTTACAAGGTTCTAATTTCAAACATTTTAAATAACATTTATTTTACAAGGTTCTAACATCACTCATTATACTTTGTATTTTTTGGGATCTGACAGTTGTTGGTTACGAAGCGCAATATAGTTCGCACTTGGTTGGATAAGGTTCTAACTTCGCCTTACCATGTTCTGAGGTTTCAAAGTTTGCAAAGACGAATTTTCGTTAACTATTTTTTTAACAATTTTTGATTTTGAGGTTCAATCTTGTGAAAACTATTTTAGTTTATCACATTTTAATGGATTAAATAGGACGTGACCTAAGCTTGGAATTGTATTCGGGAAATAAAAACTTATGCAATGAATTTTATGTCCTAGCTGGTTGCATAAGTTTTTATGCAACCAGCTAGGGTTTTTCATCCGCCATGATAGGGATGTCCCTGTGGGGACAGAATACAACACATAATTTTTACAGTAATTTACATTTATACATGGTTTTAATGATGTTTCTAATTATAGGTGAGCACAATCTTCATCTCAATATTCTTTGTGTAATAATGATTCGTTAGTTCCAATGGTAATAAATTTAATTACATGATATGGCGGGTGAAGTTTACGGATAATATAATTTATCGTAATGAATAATATAATAATTGATAATAATGAAGTTTACAGATACTTTTAATTTTTAATGTTGATTTAATATTTAATTTAATATTTATAATAATGCTTATTTACTTTTGATACTTTCGTTATTATTCTGTTATATTACAAACTTATCGAAATTATATGTACATCTTAATAATGTATCTTCATATTTGTAGTGTACCTGCTTATGTCGTTCATGCTTTTTTCATGTCCACCTTTTATCGCTGTATTAATTTACCTATGTTCAGTAAAACATCCAATCAGGCATAGGGCCGGTGTATCAGTCTTTGCTAAGGAGCATATTCGCTTAAGCCGTGGTAAGCCGCAGTATATTTCCTTTGCTAGACGCTGCCTGTAGCGCTATTGGCAAAAACACACGGTTTCGATCTGCTACGTACGGACGCAATAAATTACATCGGAGGAATCAACATAGAATTCGAACTTTCTTCGAGTGATGACGATTTAGACATCGTTTGACGTTTGGTTGTTTGATAATAACCATGGAGTCCATAGATACTTACATAAATAGATTGGTTCAGCATAGAAATGACTAAAATTATCATAGACTAAACGTTTAAAATTGGTCAACTCTAGGATTACGACTGATATACGGATTTTGTTTTGTTTTGTTGTTATTTGTGTGCTAAGCCAATCTGAGCTCCACATTCCGTCAAAGCCGAGCTTTAGACCAACTGATATACCGGCCCATAATAAATGCTAACAAACCGTTCATGTTTATGTTTATAATAATATCAACAAAGGAACAACACATTGCTCTGTAACTATTTTTATAGTACCATAAATATGTGTTTCTTTACTACCATTTTTTTAATTACACTTATTAAACACCTTTGTACAAACAACGTAATAATGAAACTATAAACCTACTTGTATTGTTTAAACCTATATCTCTCATGATCAATTTTTTATGTTACGCGCTTATTATTATACCTCTGAACAACTTATCTATAAACATATACCTATACATGGAAAAGCCTTCAAGGCATTTAAATAAATAAATATTAGAAAAATCTCCTACTGCCGTCACAGTAAGCGGAAAATGTTGGGCGTATTGTTATGAAGGACTTAGCCAGTCGAGGGATTGAACTCACGACGCCTGGGTGACCAACAGCGATGCTAACTCACCTACTGATCGCCTATTGAGGTAGATAATCTAAATTGTAGGATGTCTAATAATGGAATTCGATGCAATCAATATTAATAAGCATTTTTAAGTTAAATTCATGGAATCCCGCAAGGGCCGTCAGTGAGCCCTCTTATATTTGAATCAATGTAACCGTTGATTACTTCTCTTCAAGTCCTTAGTAAAGTGCTTGGAAAAATGCTCTGGATAAACAGGCATACAAGTTATTTGAGGTAGGCCATTGCCAAACCAATCGTTAGTGTGGTTGAATTCTTGAACGATTACCCTAAAGTAGAGCAACATATCTCTTGGGTTGATTGGAGACTCCTTTTGATTTTACGTAATATACTTCCGCGTTCATGATTGATCCATCAACCCTCATAACCAGCAGCGTGAGAGCTTGTCAGCTAGCTCGGATAGATCATGTATGCTTGGGGCGGCGTATGGCGTCAAATCAGCTAGTACCATGCCTTTAGGCAGATCAAGATAGTAATTCGTGCTGACCATCTTAAAGAGGCTGGATTGACGGGAACTAAAATCAATGTATCTTGGAAAGTGGAATATTGCTAATTTTGTGCACCAGGGCTCTACAAAATCGAGGCTAAAGTCTATTCATAATTTATCCGAGGACAATGTTTGTGAAACCAAGATGCAGGAAGCAGGAAATAGGTAGCAAGAAGCACTGGAAGTGGAACGCTGAAGCCAGGAAGCTGGAAGCGTATTGTGAAAAGCACAACTTAACGGAAAGCTGGAGACAAGAAGCAGCGAAGAGAAAAAAAATACGCCGAAAGTTAGAAGCGGGAAGCAGGTAGCTGGATGCGAGAAAAGGCAAAAATAAGCGAAATGCGAGAAACAAAATCGAAAGCTCAGTCATTTCCCTTATTACTGCCTTTCCTTCATTCCAATATTGGCTTATTACATTGCCATGTGTAACGGTCGATTAAATTCCAACTTCCCATCCATCCTTAGAGCACGTGTTCCAGTCCTAACAAATCAGTGCCCCCGGTGTACCGGTCTCACCCGGGCAGGAGTGCTCCTGGCAGAGGTGGTATCCCATCGTATCGAACAATGTTTGTAATTCCTACCAATCGTTCCCTACTTGTAACTTATGTACGAACATCAAATAAGCAACCAATTTACGGCCTTGCTCACAACGTAAGAATGTAATAGTATATAATAAAATGTACAAATATTTATCCAACCTGATACGAAGAGTAACAATTATGTAAACAGATTGCACTCAATGTAAACACGGCAGATAGTTCTGTAGACTTCGCGTAATGTCCATACTCCTGACTTGAGAGATCGCAACATTCGGAACTCGGAATGCTCATGCGTTCTGGTGGAATAAAAAGGTACTATCAAATACTGCTACCATGTTAAAAGGATTGACCAGATACGGAACACACAAATAAATTTACACAAAGACAAAACAGGATTTCGCTACACTCAGTCAATTAAAGTGACATTTTAGACTGTTAACAATACAAACATAAACAACGATGCATGAGACGAAAGAGAGATTCCATACTCGTGTGGTTGTACTACAATGGAGAAATAAAAAGTGATTTAAACGTGAGAACGCGTACATTCCTTTGTTTTAACTACTTGTTGTAAAGGTATCATCACCACACCGCACACGACCACGACCACACCTAGACTTCTCGAGAATATAGCGGATAGCGGGACCGGAGCGTGACTTACTCGACGCCACACGTAATGGTGTAAACAGAAATCAACTAACTATCGTCAGAATCTATGTAGAATTAATTTACATCGTGGAGTTAAATAATAATATATAATTAGCGTCACGGGGTAACTGAACTGATTTTAGAAACCTTGGGATCTCTTGTCGTGGTTTCACGTTCACTACCCATAGAAAATAGTTATCAAACCCAGATTTAGTAATTTCAAGAAATACAAACGTTTAACTTGTTTCCCATATTTTGAAACAATGACCTTTGGCAAAAGTTCTTAGCTCTCTGATACGGAACTGATGGTATTTATATATTTCAGGTTTTAATATTATACTCGTAGGTATTGTTCATATACTCAAACTTCAAATGCTCGACTATAACTTTGACATAGTGACATTCACACAAGTAGGTCACAAGTTAAGTGGCCTCCGTTTCTTTCCTATTGATGGCAGGTAGGAACTTGGTATTTTATGAATGTTTAGGGGACACTGATAATAAAATAGAACATCACACAGTT
The DNA here is from genome assembly GCA_951813805.1 of Limnephilus auricula. NCBI lineage: Eukaryota > Metazoa > Arthropoda > Insecta > Trichoptera > Limnephilidae > Limnephilus > Limnephilus auricula. Next base: position 10,612,492 of record OX638402.1, on the reverse strand, counting down.
AGAGTAGGAGTCATTAAGAAATGCTTTAAAGAGTTGGAGTTGGGGTCATTAAGAAATGTTTCTACTCCCCGAATTTTGTAGGAAGAATCTCGGAAACTGGAAGGAGACAGTAAGAAATCCTTTTTTGGAAAAATAAATAAGTAAAAATAAACCCGTAAAATGTAGAAGACGATGAGCATCGGTGGTGACAAGGTTTAGAAGGAACCCAAACTTATTCAGTGGCATTATCGATTACTTTATCAGATCACTCCCGAAGCTTGGCTTACGACCAGCAAACTATCTGACGATCACTTCTTTCGCAGCCTTTATTCCCTCGGAACGGTACAACTTAACTCCACGTATAATCATCTATTTATTTATTAGATTATTACGAGCGTTCAGCGTTGTAAGCCAGCATTGGCCCTGTTTTTTTACGTTCCGTTTAATATTTACACCCCGATTAAAAGTAAGCGGATACAAATTTCCTTCCAAATACCACGCACAAAGATATCGTTGTTCCACAATAAAATACATGACCCATTTCAATTAATTTCATGACAACCCGATGCTATGTAGTCTCAGGTTACCCATAATGTCATAAAAGTCATAAATCATAACTCATAACCAGTATTACTGGTGTAGTTAGAGAGGTCAAAACTCTCCGTAATATTGTACATCCGACGGAGGACAAGAATTTAAATAATGGACGCAGAAAATAGCTCTGTTTACTTTGTTGATCTGCATGAATAATTATATTTCGATTAATTTCCCTGACTCTTCGGTGTTACTTTAAAACACTGAATTTTTTCATTGACTTCTCCAGTTGTTGTTTTGCTCAATCAACCAAAACACGACTCAGAAATAAAACATCTGAACAGTGAGCAACAGTTGCGTCCTTAAAAGTCTACTAAAAAGCATTGTTAAATTATTATTTTTGTACACAGTCTAATTTTTCTTGAAGGTTTGTATTATTACAAAAACCTAGAACAATGTCAAAGTCTAAACTTCTAAAAACAAAAATGAACAAAAGTAAAGTACAAAAGTAACCAACAAAATATTGACTCATGTTTAGTATATCAGTCTCTTTTAATAGATATAAGTAATAATTAAATCATTTTGGGCTTTAGCAAGTAAATATGTAACCACCTCCGGGGCATATAACACTATGTAGTTCAAGGTGGGTCAACAGACATCATCCTACACGGAAAGGTACTCATTTTTGCAAATAGCAGGTTTAGAAAAAAGGCGAACCTTGGGTGATAATACCTGTAGTCATTGTTCTATAAAATATGGGATCTTAATTAGTCAAAGATTTGTGTCGTTGTTTAAATGATATACATATAACTATGATAATTGTATTTTATAAACAAGATAATTCTCCAAACCAAACAACCAGCCAAACTTTTTATTTTTCGATTTATAGGCAAAATTAAAAGATTAATAGTGTTCTAAAAATCCCAATTTTTTAACTGATCTTATTACCCATAGACCACAAATATATTTGTATGTCTTGGAATGCGATATAATATATTGCATTCAAAGTCATATATTTTATGGATATTAATAATAACACTCTTTTGTTGTTAATAATATCGCAAAAATGGCTTGGCTTATCAAGATATAATTTCATCTCATTTTCAGATGGTATCAAATATCTCGTGGAGTTGAACCAAATGAAGGTTATCGCGTCACGCTGAGATGAAATAATAACACAATACAAATATCAGCTATAACAAAGTGCACACAGACAGGATTGCCATCGCAATTGTGCAGATAGAGATAATTACTTGGACTCTAATTGGGGCCAATTGCAATAGCCGTACTGTCGTCCCATTCTTAGTCAGAATTCTATAAACAAATGACTAATTATTACGAGTATTATTAGTGGTTCAAATTATGCGCTAAAGAAAATAACGAGGAAACATAATTAACCAATTCTTTTTGAAGAATTTTTTGAAAGAAAAATAAATGTTTATGAATTTTCATAAACTTGTCAAAACGGTGCATTTTGACGTTCAAAGTTATGTTGTTTTTAGCATTACATTTAACCAAATCAGAATTCAGCGACTGTGCGATGACTTCTTGGACGATACATAATATATCATATCAGAACTCGTCCGTAGCGTTTAGATGTGTGGGTGATTGATGATTCTTGCAAAAATTATTAATTCTGCGATTAGTCATATCATACCTATAAAACTTATGTATTCAGACGTTTTCAACCTATGTATTTAGAAAATATGCATTATTTCAATGCAATAAGATTTATTCATTCACATCCTTCTCTGAAGAATATAAATAATGTACCTAAACGTCGAAAATTATCCCTGCTTTCAAAATGAAAGTTGCAAAATTTACTATGACAAAAATGCTCAATTACGAAATTGTTACTTTGCAAAGATCCATCTATTCCACTATTGTTTTTTTTTTACAGGTTCAAGAATGTGGAATTAGTGATTCTAAAATGCGTCTAGAAAAAGGTGACCCACATTCAAAACTACTCAAAAGGATTTAAAAATTTTGGACGGCAAACAGTATTATTAAATATTATCATACCCTGCTAAAATAAGATCATTCAATAATTCCACCGCCTTCTGGGCTTTCCGGTTTATAATTCAACTAATTATTAAATGTAATAAGCAATTATTGCATAAATGATGTTGGTTGTTATTGAAGAAGCCACGCAGAACGTGAATCTTTTTGGTCGAGGCACGCAATGCGAAGAACAAGGAAGCTTATTCATATTCATGAACGTTGTTACATGCGGGTGCACGCAGGGTCTTGCAATAGGTCCACGTGTATTTCATACCAACACCAATAATGACTTCAACATACATAATCATATTAACTAACATTTATTCAGTAGAGATTTGCACAAAAACATTTCGTTTAACGTATTATAACATCAATATCAGAATTGAATCAGATATTCGTTTGCAACATGCAACTAATATTATATCGAGAGAAGGGGGAGTCACTCTGGGGTGCTAGCATAATCGATCGATATGAAGTTACAGACCGATTGTCGGTAACTTCTCATCGTTCCCTAGGACAACTGCACATCGCTAACGTACAAACAACAGTTGATGTCGAATATGTTAAGGACACTTAGTCATTGTGAACTGTCACTTATTCGTTGGCGATCTGTAGTGATGCTAGGGAACGATGAGAAGTTACCTATAGTTATCATATCGATCGTTATAGAGCGAGCATGCTAGGGCCTCTGGTATCGATCCAATGTAAAACCACGATAGAGAATTGAAACGCTGCTTTCAATTGCTGTAGTTGTATTTGGTGACCAGATCTAAGCAGCTAGGTACTTCCCAACCTTCCTCTTCCCCATATCTTTCCCTTCCCAACTTGTTTTATCCTAACAACATATCCCAATTGGAGATTCCATAGTCGTTGTGTCTTGGGGAGCAGTAGAGACTCTTGTAGGTAGCACATAAATAAAAGGAACAAATAAGATAAAAGGCTGTTCCTCAGTGACGTTTCAAAAGAATATTCAGTTGTTTGGGTCAACTCTAATTGCTCGACCAATATCTAGATTTTTATCATGCGTAATACAAAAGTTGTGAACAATACACAGAAATATGAAAAGGTACTGTAATGTTAGAAGTAAGATTCCATGAGCAAAATAACGCAATTCTTATTTAAACCTTCAATAGAATTTTATGTGTCTTTGGGCTAATATACATGAATAAATTTTCCGTCCTAATAAAATTTCATCAGCATAATTGGTTGTCCGATGTTAAGTTATTTAGTTACCCTATAGTCAATTTGGTAATCAATTACGACAGAGAGTATTGCATGGCTGAATTTCAGGTATTTTGTTGATGTCAATAAACTAATATCACCGTGAAGATTGACCATAATGTGTTTACTAAAATCACGAAAAATAACTTTGGTAGGTGCCTAGATAAATTATTCAAATTCATTTTGCATAAATTTTGAGATTTGATTGCTTTTAAAACCAAACCTACAAAATATTCTTGGATTTGGTAAAATCAGGTATATATGATTGTAATACAATAGGGAAGTTGAGTGAAAAATATTTTCACTTAATTAATTTAATAAAAAATATGTTCATGTAGATGACATGCAAACTTAAATACCAGTATTTTATGTTTTTTTTTTAAGTTCGTTTTCATAATTGAATTAATTCTACTGTTAATGTCATTTTTCAACGAATCTTGCAACAGTTCCTAACATAGCGGTCGGTGAAAAATGACATTTTGTGTATTTAAATTTAAAAAATTACCATTAAAATGCACATTTTTTAAATTACGATAACCGAATTGATTAGTACTAGTTAATATCTAACTACTACAACTTTTTAAATTAATTTTTTTCGTCTATATTAAACGTGTCCCGGTTTTGTAAATATTTTCCCTTTTATTTCACACAATCAAGGACCGGGTGACGTCTCGAAGTCTCCCCACGGTATTATACTCTTGCCGGCGTTTTCAAAAAACTAGTATTTAAGTTTGCATGTGAACATTGATAAAAAAAATAAAAATGTCCCTCAAGTTCCTTATTAGGAATGTATCTCTTTGGCGTTGCCCGAACTGTACAAAGTTAATTCTAAGCGCCTCCGCCCACTGAGGCAACAGAAAACTCTCAACTGCCAACTGTGTATGACAATGTGATGGCCCGCGTACTTCACAATCACACAAAACCCCGTTGTCAATGGTAACGCAAGCGGTGACTTGCGATTGTCACTGCTGATTGCCCTGGGCGGCCGTTGCTAGTTGCCAGCTGTCAGCTGATTGTTCTTCGTCTATGGTTAAACAAGCTTTTTGACCAATCAAGACAGAGAAAACAGCCGGTTTTAGTTGGTTTTCAGTTGCCTCAGTGGGCGGAGGCGCTAAGTCTGACAGTAACACTCCTTTTATTTTTGAGGTAAAGTGTACAAAATTTCCTTAAACTCGGAATAAAACTTTAGATTTATATAGAAATCAAATCCACGCGTCCCGCCACAAACAGACACTTTACTGTATTTATTAGATTTTATATAAGACGGGCAAAATTAGCGACAATTTTAATAGTTCTCTGAACTCCTCAAAAAATCATGTTAAATTTATCCGTGTTAAATTTAATATCATCGATGGCTTTACTTTCGAGAAAATTAAAATTATTATATTCATCAATATGATCATCATTATTGCCATCAATGTGATTATCGTCTTATCAATAAAATTCTAAGTTAATATATTCGTAGTATCGCCCTGTTGAAATACGTCAAATTGTTTTTAATAAAAATAATAGCCTGAGACATCATGATCAGTAAAATTAAATAAACCTTTTTTATTTACCTTTATTATTTGGAATAACTTAATGACAAAAACCTTTAAAAAAATTGTAATGTTTATTCATTGAAGACAATTAGCGATTCTCAATCGAAAATTTAAAACAGAAAAAAAGGAAAAAAAGATTTGATCTAGGAATTGAACCCTGGACCTTAGCCTTGCCGGGGCTCTGCTCTAACCACTGAGCTAAATCGACCCTAACCTCTTCAGTTATATTTAACTGTATACTTCGACTAAGAACTACCAACATTATTTTCATTTATAAACGCATATTTTTATTGGCTGCAATCTTTATGCATGAATGAATGCAATCTAGATAGGGTCTTGGATAAATATTTTATCATTATTTTTTTTATTTAAATGTGCTACTTCTATTGACTTTTCTACAAGTCTAGGGTGAATATTTTTTTATTATCCATAGAGACGACCGAATCTTTTTCTGATTATGTTTCAAATTTTCGATACAGATAACTAACTAATATTGTCTTCAATGATTAAACATTAACATTTTTAATCAAATACGGTGTTTAATGCCTACTCCGAAGCTGTATTCATTTACGTTTAAGCGTGAATATTTTATTTAACCACTCGAGTTATTGGTGTTCAGTTTTTGATTTGGCCATTCGATTTAATTAATATCATTCCTCAAAATATTAATATGAAACATATAAACTGTTTACTGCGGTTTAAAGCTAATGAATCCACCTGGATTTCGCAGTTTATCCCATATTTGTAGGTTCATTAAATGTGGTCCAATTTTAGACCGATATCAATCGCAGAAATTTAAAAGCGGTCCAAATTTGTACCTAAATCGCTCTAGTGGCTAAAATATATTTTTGTTTTCTGCCGCGTTTTGAACTTATGACCTTTGAGCGCAGATCTAAAGATCTGTCAGGTCTTCCATGTAAGTCGCCGTTGAGGCATCCGTAAACTAGTCAACATGTAAAGGACATCCCAGGCCATTCCGTCGCCATCCCATCGCCATCAGTGGCCTATCGCGTGGCCCATTGAATGGCCCACTCGGCCACTCTGTCGGCCACTCCACCATCCCAGGCCACGCCCCTGCCATCCCACCGCCACTATGGGCAATCCCACGCCACTAACCCTACACACAGTGGCCCATCGGATGGCCCATCGAGTGGCCCATCGGATGGCCCATCATGTAGTTTCAACTTAACAATAATATTTTTGAGCAAACAGAAACAACCTTTGCATGATAATGTGACTAACGGTGAAGACCTCATTCTCAGTGAATTGTTAAGTTAAGTGACCACGCGTTATAGTGAGCCGCGAGACGTCGGATATTTCTGGTTTCTGGGCCACAGCCGATGAATGAGAGGAATTAGTTAAAGGATGTTCCGCCAACGCGAAAACTTTAATCATCGTTTGAGCTTCGTTCAAAAATTCAGTCTTTTGATGTCATAAAACTGTCATCAAACACAAAGTAACAAAGTACATAATGTAATTATTGTTAACCGAAAGTACGATGAACGTCATCAATGTGGGAGGCAAGTATGGGTACCGCCGCCCGGGAACCATTTATTGGATAACCAACACCCCTGCCATAGGTCACCCCAAGTGGTTCGCTACGTTTGGTGTCTTAACAGGGGTGCCCGGGTTCACGGGTGAGATTTGTCTGGGTCTTGATGAATTTTTGTGTACGTTTGCCCACATACTGCTTGGCCTAATTTAGACCTCTCCAGTCGGATTCGTTTGACCCATCACCCTGCATCGCAGTAGGAGGGATGGATTCGTGCATTCGTCACTCCTGGACACGTTGACCCCAAATTCCTACTCACTCCTCTTATCTTTTTACTTCTCAGAACTTCCACTTCTTCCTTTTCCTTAATAGACCCTCCACACAGCATCCCTAAAGGTGACATAGGCCCTGAAGGAATTTTTTTCCTTAGGGCCTCCTGTGTGGAGCTAACGTAAAAAAAAGTAATGATGGACAGTGAAAACTTGTAAAAAGTTAATAATCTTTTTAATTTAACACAGGAGGCCCGGAGGAAAATAAATCCCCTCAGGGCCTATATCATCGTTGGGGTGCAGCGTGGAGGGTCATTTTAGTTCTCGACTCAAAGAAATCTCTTGAAGAAAATGCCGATTTCATTGCTAAGTAGGTATCTTTCTCGGAAAAATTTCGTTAAAAATACAAATTTACCTATTTATATAACAGTTTTTGCACCACACATAGACTACTGTTCTAGTAATATGCTATGTTAGTGTAATGTGTGAATGAAAGAGCGCGTGTGCAAGCGAGATAGCATGTATGCAGAGTGTATATAGACGAGCGTTTGGTTGTCTCGTCCACTCTTTTGTATTAAGCAGTACCCCAATAAACAAGTAAAAGATAAGTTAGTAATTTAGGTAGCTTAAAAAACTCCAAATAATCCAGAATAGAGCAATGAGACAAAAATTTCGGTGACCGGATAACCCCGGAAAATTCAACTCAACACCTCCTTTGAAGTCATTAAAAGTTATGCAAAAAATATATTAAAAAAATGGTTAAATAGGTTTTGTTAGGTTGGGGTAAAGGCTATTTAAAAAAAATCATACTTAAAGAATTTTTAAAGAGTTGTTGGGTTGAGTTGATTCTGAATTGACATAGAACCAACATTTTTAAGGGTAATGAATATTATAAATCAATAGACAAAATGCAAAGAATTAGATATTAAACAAAGAATTTTCGATAACTTTTTAATTTTTATCTACAAAGTTTTAACAATTTACTACCAACTCACTTTAGAGACAAACTACAATACAATGACACCAAACAACACAGAAAGAAAACATCTGACTAAAAACGTGAACAAAACAAAAACACAGAATTGTTTACTGTGTAAAGGAATCCAATTATATTGCTTAGTTCCTAGTGAAATTAAAAATGTACCTAGTTTAAGAAAAATCTAAAACATATGTGTGTAATGAGTATGAAAATGTAAAAATGTACCTATGTTTACACCAGTGACCGGACAACTCAACAATGTGCAACTTCATCACTACTTTGAAAAGTCATTCAAACTGATGGAAAAAAGCTATGGACTATATTTTTTAATTTCATCACTTTTAATGACTTTTCAAAATGTTGTTGAAATGCCACTCTGTTGAGTTGTTATGGAACCGTAAGTATATAGTATGTTTCACCGCCGTAAAATTAATAAGTAAATAAGTGTAAAAAACAAAAAATTATTTTTAAAAATGGAGGAATTTATTAGCCAAATGTCGTTCCGCCATCCACCAGCCCGATAATAAAAATGGTAACCACCATCACCAAGATCGTGCGAGTTTTGCTTCACACAGATAAGTAGCATTTTTAAAGCGATTTAATTTTCGAATGAGAGGTTCACTCCCCTGGCTGCAGTCCCTCGATATTCTCCTCCAATCCTCAGTCTTTTCCATCCTTCAAAAGTCCTCTTTCACGCAGTATCCTTGGTCGACATTTTTGGAGTCCCGTCATCTGGCATTCATTCAACATGTCCAGCACGTCCCTAGGACCTACATAATCTGTCGAATTCACACTTGATTTAACTACGAGTACAATTTATTACGAAAAACAATATGTGTACCTTAAAGAATAAACCACGGGGGTCCACTTCGGACTTTTGATCATGAAAGCGACTTTTGTATTTGATGGTCTATAACTTTTTTACTTACTGCAACAATTAAGATCTGAGAAACGGCACTTTCCGTTCGCTCTTGGCCAGAGTTAAGACAAATATGTCAATGTATAAATATAATTTGATTTATCCTCTAAAGTTAATTGGACTCTAGTGGTTTTGTAATTAGATAATTTACTCAATTTTTTTTAAGAAACACTCTCTTTTTACAACGTTTGGAGGTTACTCCTATAAAGATAGCGGTCGCAATTTAATTTTAACGGTCGTCGGTCTTTTATTTTTCTGTGTCTTCTTCATTTTAATATTTTAATTTAGATTATTATTGTTATCTTCTTCTTCAATGCTAGATAATATACTGCTTACGGATTCATTGCTTCATCCAATAATGTGAAGAAATACATAAAACTTTTCTGAATATTCAACTCAAAACCGCCAAAAAGTGGACTTCCATGGTTTGTCCTTTAAGTTACAGATATTATCACTACCTATCGTCAGTTTAAGTGTACCTTACCAACTGTTAATTCCCTCGTTTGGCTTTCGATGTACCAACGAAGCACGAAGGTTATCAGCATTGATTTAAACTATTATTCTTGAAACCTGTATCGCGTGTTCCATTTATTATCAGATTTGTTCAAAATGATAGGAGAAAAGAAGTATGTTTCCGGAAGATATGCCTAACTCATGATCAACAATAAAATTATATAGCCGGTTGACGTTATGCTAAGTACATGAGAACGGACGAACCATTGATAGCTATTGTGTATATGTTTTTTGTTTACAGAATTAGTACCTCAGGAAATCGAGTGAGGACTTTTGCGTAATCTTGACGTTAATATTATAAAATAAATAAATCAGAACATGTATTTGTTTGTCAGCCTACACCCGCGGTCATGAAATTTGAACAGCTTTTTCGGCTCGTAACGACATTTTGACATCGTGAGTCAGGTGACTGCATTGGTACCATTCAACAACTGTCAACAAATATGACATGATAACGCATATTTCAATTGTTAGAAGTGAAAAAAAAGTGTAAATTGAATGCAAAAACCCGGACGTATTATTATGTTTTTGTTACGTGAGTACCGCACAAAAGACCCAATTGCTCAAAACTGTCCAAAGCCAGTAAGACTTTGGCTTCCCCAATCGGGACCTGTTGCGAGGCTGAAGGTAGTGGAGAGGGAAAGGAGATGGGCAAGAGGATGTTGGGGAAGTATCTGGATATTCAAATCTGGTCACCGAACACGGCTAAAGTCATTTCAGGCAACGTTTCGATTCTGAATGGTGGTCTTTCACAGGCGGTACTAAAAGTATCCCTCACACCGCAAGTATACAACATACATATATTTTTTTAAATATAAAATTTACTTGCCGGGATATGAACCCGCGATCTCAGTATTCTTGGCCAAGGATCGTAACCGCTCAACCACGGAGCCCATAAAACCATTATTAGATAAAATTGCATGCCACATAATTATCATGCGACGTGACATTGATTTCTGTTTTTGATGCACATGAATACATTGTGCACAATACGTCGCATTATAATTTCGTACGTCATATCCCTCTATCCAAAGGCATTATGAATTATGACATACCTAATTTCTTCAAAATTCCCCTAGCGAAATTTTTATATTAGGTAGGTATGCATTTCATCTGTTATTTTAACTTCGATGGAGTTGAAATTGAACAAATTCTTGTTATTCGCAATAATGTTATTACATTAAATTTTGTATAACAATCACTTATTGACAGTAAAAATATGTTTTTATAATAAGATTAATATAGTGTTTGTTATTGTTTGATTATAATGAATTTCGAAATAATACACAAGCAATAAGTATATCATTGAAGTAGCTTTTGCAAATTTCTGTAATATTTAAAAATCTGTTTCTGAAAAAATAAAAAAATATACAGATTTAGGAAATGATATTAAAAAGAATTTGGCATTCTTAGACTAAAAAAATATTACCATTTGTTATTTCGGCTACTGGCATTATTCCTAGCTCTCTCATTAAAAATTTAGGCTTATTTGATTTGTCAAAGAATTTATTTATAAAAATGCAAAAATCAGTAATTTTAAATACATGTGGGATTATGAAAGATGTTTTAAATATTTATATTGAGGGATGACTAGGATTTATCGGTCCAATTAGGATTTCCACCGAGCCGAATCCTCTGATATCAAAATATCTGGAGTCAATGAATTATTTTCCCATTTGGTACTCTGCAGGTTAACGTGTTGTTGTTTTATTGTTTTGTATTAATTATACTTATATAATGCACTTGCAAAGCGTGGATTTACTAGATGATCATTTGTGGAAAAGTGTGTGAAAGGGTTTAGTTTTTCCTGTGGGGAAAAATTAACCCGGACATAAAGTCTGGTAACAGAAAAATTAAAGGTGAGCTTCAGTTAAATTCAGAAATATTTTGTTATATTTTATATTATTTCATATTTTTCTGATCGTTTTTTTTATGATAAAATCGTCTTTGGCGTTTACTGGGTTTTCCCAAAAAAACTATTCCGTATTTTATCATTGAATATACGTACCTATCTTTTATCATCTTTTCTACTAATAAGAAAGTGTTACCACAATACTATGTGCGTTAAGAAGTAAGGTGGAGTAAGGTACTAATAAAATTATTATTACTTTTCTTTAGTTTTTTATTATAGGAGAAAAATCGTGGGATGGAACTTGACTTCTCAAGATAAAAACTAAGATCTCTCTTTGTAAGAATAAAAATAATTTACAAATTTCAAATATCGAAATAAATGATTGTATAATATAGGTAGTAACGACTTTAATCACTTGTCAGAATTTGAGTAGATTTTTATACACTTGCGTAAATACGCGTATAAAAATTTACGTATAATAACTCTATATAATAATATTTGAATGCGTTTTAATCAATTAAAAAAAGTCGTACTGTTAATGAAAACAAACGTTAATACCCAAGACTTATATTATATATACGTTATTATTTTATTATGAATGATTTGTGATAAAAACGTGAAGGTACAATACACAACACGCAAAAGAAAGAAACATTTATTCCCTCGAATAAATCGCTTCACAAAGTTCCAGCCCAACGAAAGACTAATTTCTATAATAATATTTGGCTAATTTATATAGCGCCGTTTTCGTGAAAAATCGCCGCTGTACAAATAAACTAAGATTTACAATTATAACTAGTAACTTACATCTAAGTTTTTTAGCTAGTGACTTACGACTAAGACTTATAACTACTGACTTAACTAGTGACTTACATTTATATTTACACTTGTGATTTAAGGAGAGATATGGAGAGAGTGACGGAGAGATACGACAATACGAACGTGGGAGCGAGCGCGCTAATATTAAAAACCATAAAATTCATGCGAAATTTGTGAAAATGTTTAATAAAAGACGACTCGTTTGAAAAAGAGCAAAAATCTGATGTGGGGGATGTGTCAAATAGCATTTAAAGAAGCATTATGTATTTTTTCATACATATAACTTGTAAAATTACAGAAACAAACGTGTTTATAATAATTGGAATTTCTATCAAGGAATTTCAAATAATTACCGTTTCGGTGTGGGGAATGTATAGATACTATCAATAACATTTATTTTTTTAAGAGCCTAAAAACTTCAAACGTTTAAGGAAAACGTGTCAGAAATCGGTAGAAATTGGGAGAGCGGCCCCTTAAAGTTATAGATTTACAACTAACATAGGTACTTATACATATTTAAAATGACGTATTTTATCCAGTTTTGTAAATATACTACGTAGGTACAAGAAAAATAAACTATTTTATTATTACTTGATTTCATTTCGGAATCTCCATTTCTCCTGTAAACAAATTTCGTCATGAAAGAATCCGAAATCAGATTTCGTAAATTCCATTAGTTACGTGAAGTGTTATCAAATCAAATTAATAAAAAAGATATCGTCACTTCCTCGGCGTTAATTTGTCATAAAATAATATAGGCAGAAAGTGTTTAAGAGGCTAGACTTTGAACGACACGCGGAACACCCGCGTCTGTCATTCTGTCCCGCTCACAATAAGCTCACGCACGCTTACAATACATGCGAATGCGAAATGTGCGAATGAGACAACGCTCAAATTTACCTACAGAAATCGCTCGAAAAGGGGTTTATGGAGAATACACTTTTCTACACCAAAACTTTCACGAAATTGAAATTTTAAAAAATATATATTTTTTAGAAAGAAGAAGGTACGTCGGTAGCTTTTTATAATTTTATAATTCTTTATGAGAGTTGAGTTAGCAGCACTTTTTCCTTAAATAATATTTTTTGATAAATCGTACATGTTTGGCGGTGAATGTTTACGGTAATACGAAACGCATCGAAAATTCGAAAACATACCGACATAGTTTTCACCCTCTAGAAGGCAGTATAAAAAAAATATATTCATTTTGTGCAATTTTCGATGTAGAAAAGTGTTTTTTCCCGGGCGTCCTTTTTGTATGGGCCGAAAAGCGAAGTCTATCGTCTTAAGTTTCACGTATTATAATAAATTTAAACTGCCACATCTTAAAATATCTGCAACCATATTAAGCGTGTCGCGGTTTTGTAAATATTTTCCCTTATTTTTCACACAAACAAACGAACAGATGACGTGGACGACGTCACACATTCTCCTACCTCTCACCGGGTGTTTTGGCGGGCATATAAAATTCAAACTTGTAGAATTAATTTAATTATGAAAACGAACTTTAAAAATTTTTTAAAAATACTCGTATTTAAGTTAGCATGTCATCTACGTGACAATATTTTTAATAAGTCAAGATATTTTTCACTCAACTTCCATTTTGTACATCTGGTAAAGAAAGATTTTTTTTATTGATTTTAGCAGGGGATAATTGAGTTTACTTCGTACACACGAAGGGAATTATCTCTTCTGTGATGGATGTTATATAATTACGTATTGATAATGATAATGATAATTTATACGTGTCTTATATTGCGATTAATAATTAATAATTAATAATTAATAATAATTAATTACTGTAGCTAATAAAACGAAAGGATTTTTTTTTACATTTGCTCAACACAGCAAAATAATTCCCTTCAGGGCCTATGTAACTTTTGGGGGTGCTGTATGGAGGGTCTTTTTAGGAAAGGAAGAAGAGAAGTTCTTAGAAAGGTTTGAGGGGTGGGTAGGAATCTGGGGTTCAGCGTGTCCAGGAGTGACGGACGTACGGGTCTGCCCTCCCGCTGCTGTGCAAGGTGATGTTCCGAGAGAGTCTTGCTGGAGAGGTCGAAAGGTCTCCCTCAATCAGTCTCTCCCAATCGGGCTTGCCAATTAATTGGTAGACGCATCCGCCGCCAAGATCCGGACAAACCTCTCTTCATGAACCCGTAGCGAGTCCCCAAACGTAGCGCACCACTTGGGGTGATTTTTGGAATAGGTATTGGTCATCCAATAAATGGATCGCGGTGCGACGGTACCCATATCCGCCTCCCAAATTAATTAAAAAGGTATTATTAATAATGGCGATCAATCGGTCAGGGAGCAAAGTCTTTTTTATAATGGTAGGGAGTACAGCTACACTATACACAAAAAAAAGACCAAACATTTCTTTCATAGTATAATTATTTATACAAATACCTGCATATTATATTATACCTAACTTTTCAATGAAATACAAATTTCAGTAAAAGTTTTAGGGTAACTGTACACTAAAAAAAACATAGCCGAATTGTCGAACTGTGAAATTTTGAATCTTTGAGAAAAAATAGAACTTTAAAATGCATCTTTTACCATCTCCCCTGACATAAATGGTTGTGTCTTGAAATAATAAAGTCGAAACCCAGTGTTATTTTTTTAATATTACGTAATAAGAGTGTAGCGGAATTCTGCAACTTTACCATTAATTTATCGAAAAGATAAAAACGATCAAAATAATTAAAACAAAGAAACAAGCTAAAAAAAATTCGGTAAAACGTACAAAAATGACGTCAAAAAAGCAGAAAAAACTAACTCAGTTACTTACCAATTTATAAAGGTAAAAAAAAAGGTTCTCCAAAAAAATAAAATCCTCCAAAGTTTTATTCACAACGGTAAAAACAGGACCAAAAATAACTTCACACCGAAATAAAAACAACTTTTTGAACACTTATTTAGGATGTTAGCGCAGATACTTGGTCAAATAAGATATATTCACATTACACTATCAAACAACTAAGATATAAATATAAAATTTCTCCTCTCAGTACAAACTACCAAATTCAAGATCATCAATATTTTTATTGTAATTATTTTTAAACTTTCTTACTGCACGATCTTTATAAATATGCTTTAAAATAAGTTTTATTTCACAACTACACAGTAAAGGCGTTTTATAAACTTAGTTTAGGTTATTTACTGTGTTATTTTTATGTTTTAAATCAAAAAGTTACAAGATCGCTGATTTTAGGTTATGATTCTTGAGAGACAAGATGAAACACTGTTACGCCGAAAGAGCTAAACGTCAAACTAAGAAAAAGGTATAAAAAAACGCGCGTCTCGGCTCTGTAGGTAACTTCGGACGGCTGAGATTTTTAAAGTTCACGGATTCGCCGACAGGTTCGCAGCAGGTAAATCTCGCCGCTCAGGTAAAAACTAGTCTTTTGTTGGGCTGGAACTTTGTGAAGCGATTTATTCGAGGGAATAAATGTTTCTTTCTTTTGCGTGTTGTGTATTGTACCTTCATGTTTTTTATCACAAATCATTCATAATAAAATAATAACGGATATATAATATAAGTCTTGGGTATTAACGTTTGTTTTCATTAACAGTACGACTTTTTTAATTGATTAAAACGCATTCATAACTTTCTTGGACATTTTTATTACTTAAATTAAACAATTAAGATTCTAGACCTTTCACCATACGCGGAACGTTTAAATATTTCATTGTCTGTCATTCTGTCCGCTCACAATAAGCTCCACACACTTACGATACATGCGAATGCGAAGCGTGCGAATGGGGCAACTGCCGTAATCGCTCATATTTACCTACAGAAATCGCTCGAAAAATTTTTCGTTTTTTAAAAATTTAACGTTTCGGTAGAAAACAATTTTCTACGAAATTGTAATTTAAAAACAAAAATATGTTCTCGAAAGTAGATGCTATGACGGTATGTTTTTATAATATTGTAATTCTTTATGAGAATTGAGTTAGAAGCTTTTTTTTTCTTAAATAATATTTTACGATATATTAGACATGTTTGACAGTCAATGTATACGTTTATACGCATCACATACCAACATAGCTTTCACCTCCTAGAAGGCTATATAAAAAAAATATATTTCGAGCAATTTTCGATGTACAAAAGTGTTTTTTCCCGTGCGCCCTTTTTGTATGGGCCGAAAAGCGAAGACTATCAATTTATATAATTTTGCGAAAATTGAAGAAGTTTTTTATTACTGACTATTCGGGTTGTATATGGCTTTTGCACATACGTAATATCTACCGCCGTAATAGAGGGCTATTACAAAATAAATACAACTAAATATTCTTTTTTTTTATAATAAAAACAATTTTTTAACTTTTGATATTCCCAGTTGGGACCATTATCTTTTTATTATTAGCCATTATAGGGACCATTATCTTTATATTATTAGCTCCGTGGCCTCACCGGCCACGGAGCTAATCTTGTGTACTCCCACAGATTCAAAATAAAAGATAGTCCTGCGTGTCCCTGCGATAACCAAACGGATCAATCAATAGAACATCTGTTGTTAGACTGCCCAATGTTCACTAAGGAAAGATGGTTCTTAACAAAAGAGAGCCAGAGGAGAAATATCAATATAAGTGATCTCCCAGATGTCATAGCAAACGGATATCTACGGAATATTTTTATAAATTACGCAAAAAACATAGTCACTAAAATCAGAGAGCAAAACAAATAACTTCATGTAGACAACAAAATCAAGAGTAAATTCTAGCGTAATTAAATTAAATTATATCACGAAATACATCATAATTACATAACGAAATATTAGAAACAAAAACTAAAATTGGAATCTTGACAGAACACTTCCTTTCCCGAAAAATGACCAATTTGAATGGATAAAATATCCTCTAAACAAGGCATCCAAATTTATTTTACAGATCAACAACACTGTCCCGGCTGAGGTTTCTCGTGGTTCCTTCCAGCTGTAAAATAAATGTTGGAATAGTTGATAGCCCATGACAGAAGTCCAACCCTACCTACTCCAAACCCACTTCCTCAAGTACCGAATGCTTACTACAAACCACCCCCTTCCCGCATGCAAACTAAAACCACAAATAGTAAGTATAAACAAATAGTTGAAATTATAAACCTTGATAAAAAATAAGCAAGGTCAATAATAGAAAGAAAATTCAGGAAAAAAAAAACTAACCTAACCTAACCTAGATAACCAAGCGTTGTCTCAATAAATTAACTCACACCGCAATCTGTTAGAAACGTATCGAACTTACAAAATAATTTCAAATCATTGTCCCATAACAAACATTTACTGAACATTTAATTCGCAATAATAAATATTGAGGCAAATAATCGAGACAAAAACGATGCTATGCTGTAAGTTGGAACAAATTACACACATTAAGCCAAATTTCATCAAAATCGGTTAAGTAGTTTCGGAGTTTACCTTAGACGAACATCGTGACGCGAGATTTTTATACATACAGATTGATCGAAGATATGCATGCATACACTTAGCTAAGCATATTGTGCCAGAAGGTGGGTCGATAGCTCAGTCCATTGAAAACAGGTTTTGAATGGTGCTTAGGCTGAACTCAAATGAAAGTGAATTCAAAAATAGCAAAAACTGTTATGCATTCTTAATACATTATAAATTACATTTACAGGCGCGTAAAAAAAGTTGCACCTTATTAAATGGATCGATAGTATGGTCGAAATCGCTGGAGAGAATAACCGATAGAAGTGTTTAGTGGGAGTGACAGTGTACCCGAAGTAAGAGCAATTTTACCTTACTTCTAGCTAACCCCCCAGGCGTCGACCCAATTTTGTCAGAGGGTCAAAATATTTCCGCTTTACAAAAATATAAATAAATTGAATATTTCTGAACGTATCCGAAAACTAAAACTGCTTTTGAAATGTGATAAAATACGCTTTCAAATTTTATAATAATTTGTCATAATCATTTTTGAAATATAAAATTTTGTGTCCAAACATGAAAAAGTTTTGAATAAGCCTCACCTAAAATTATTGATGACAAAAAATAAAAACACATACACATATTTTTATTAGACCAAAAATTATTGTCATTTCACTTTTTTGTCATTGCTTGTAAAAATAATTAATAAAAAATCCCCAAAGTTTCATAATTTTTTTTCAAATTCTGATCTGAAACTTTGATTTAATAAAGGATTACATTTTAATTATTTTGTGGTTAACTTTTATATTTTTCTATAAAGCGTGGTGTTTCTTTCTTTCTAACACCGTTTACATCATATTTCTTATTACGTTAATAAGAGAGACACAACGATTTTCCTGAGACCTATATGAGTTTTTTTCGTTGTTTGTTTTTGGGGTGTTATCACATCGTCGGATCTGCCGGATCTGCCCTGATGATGGACACTGCAACGCTGTCCGAAACGTCGGTTAAAGAAGGAGGTAGCGCAACACTGCATAACACCCCAAAAACAAACAACGAAAATGCTTTTGGCCGTGAAAATCTAAAAACGTATCTCCCTATATGAATTGTTCAAAATGTTCGAATACCTATCGAAATTCTTTCTTCGACAAATAATCAAGTCAAAAGGTTTAAGGTAAACTGGCGACATTAGTTTTCTTTCTAATCGGTATGGATCTCTTTCCTGGATTTATATGTTCAGTGGTCGACGTAGTCTGGTAGTACAAACTGTTCTATTTGATATAGCTATCTATTACTATTTTAATTAGTCTAATTACAATCAACATTGAAACTTATCGTAATCGCATCACGGAGCTCTAAATTTTAATTCGTTGTGGCTGATGAGAAGTCGGTGTTACAATTTTATTCCTAGTAGGAATTTCATTTTTTAACGTTAACCTAACCTTTTGCGGTCTCCGATAACCTCGGAGATCAAGTTGAAGTGTACCACGTTGTTACGGTTACTTTTTTTTCATTAGCTCTATTCAATAGGCCCTGAGGAAAATAATTTCATTATCTTTGCGGATGCTGTATAGAGGATATTTTTAAGGAAAGGAAGGAGAGAAAGTTCTGGGAAGGAAAAATGTATGAGGGGTGAGTAGGAATCTGGGGTTCAGTGTGTCCAGATCATCCGCCTCCAATACCTAGACATACCTCACCCCATGAACCCGGGCACCCCTACCAGTCACCAAACGTAGAGAACCACGTGGGGTGACCATGGCAGAGGTGTTGGTTTCCAATAAATGGTTCCCGGGGTAGTGGTACCCATTACCGCCTTCCAAATCTCATTCCAGTGCCGCAATAATGCGTAATAATGAAAAAATCATACATTGTTACAAACAAACATTGAAAAAACGGGTGTCGGTCAATCTTTAAATAAGATAATCTGTTTGTATGTGTTAAAATTTCTTAACCAACCAACCAAAAATCAACCATTGCGACCAGATCTGAATCATAGCTTCCGTTAACTGCGGGCAGTTGGAACTCTTCGTGAATCACTTTATACAACATGAAGATATATAAAATTTATTCTGACGTTAATCTATTACATCGCCTGTAAAATTTTGGAGGTTTTCCAAAGCTGCCATAGACTCAAAGTTAGATCATGGACATATATTTAGATAATTTGCGACAACATAATATGTCGAAAACTGAAAGAATTTAACGGCCATTATCCCCAATTCTACTGATCAACTGTTGAGCCGTAATTTTGGCTCAAAACTCTTCAAATGCGCAAATATGCTCTTATCAAACCAAATCTCCGACCATCAGGCGAATTGAGCATTACTAAACAAATCACTCAGCTGATCGGAGGCTCAGATTGATCAATCGAAAAATTGGAAACAACGGCCGTAAGACTTCCTTCGTGGTATTTGGTTTACCTATAGATTCTTTCTTCCTGGGTCTCACCTGTTATATGTGGACCTGAGTCCCTAGCACGCTCGCTCTATAACGATCGGTAGGATAACTATCGGTAACTTCTCATCGTTCCCTAGCATGACTACAGATCGCCAACGAATAAGTGACAGTTCACAATGACTAAGTGCCCTTAACATATTCGACATCAACTGTTGTTTGTACGTTAGCGATGTGCAGTTGTCCTAGGGAACGATGAGAAGTTACCGATAGTTATCCTATCAATCGTTATAGAGCAAGCGTGCTAGGGCCTCTGGTGTGCTAGCACGGTCGCTCGATATGAAGTTACCGACCGATTGTCGGTAACTTCTCATCGTTCCCTAGGACAACTGCAGATCTCAAACGTACAAACGACAGTTGATATCGAATATATTAAGGACACTTAGTCATTGTGAATTGTCACCTATTCGTTTGCGATCTGCAGTTGTCGTAGGGAACGATGAGAAGTTACCGATAGTTATCCTATCGATCGTTATAGAGCAAGCGTGCTAGGGCCTCTGTACCTAATTCCTTAAAATCGTAAGTACCAATTAATATCATCAGCACTTCCATACTGGCTGGAATGGACACGGATAATGATCATACAGTTACCTACCTATCTACCTGTAGGTGAGGTCTGAGTGTTAAAGGCGATAAGAGCTCGTAGGGGGAGGTCAGTGACCTGTGCAGATCTGTTATGTAACCACGACCACATGAGCGAAAATCCACTTTTTATATGCAGCCAAGTGCGCAACCTGCAACCTGTAATGCTGTCCCTGTACATCAACCAAACTGGACCGACGCAGCCTTTATTACTAGCGCAACCAGTGAAAATCGCGGAATAATTATAATGATTTGTGAAGCTGAACGCATTTTGAAAATATTTGATAGTAAGGCCATGTCGAAGATACTAAATATATATATATTTTTTAACATTATTTCTACATAGAAAAAAATGCCTCCCCAAGGGCTCTGTGGGGGTTTTTTTAGGGAATGGTAGGAGAGGAAGTTTTGAGATGTTTTGAGAAGGAAAAGGGTATGAGGGGTGGGTAAGATTCTGGTGGCAATGTGTTCAGGAGTGACAGTCGTATCAATTCATCCCTCCCACTGCGGTGCAAGGTGATGGGTCGAGAGAGTCCGGCTTGAGCGGTCGAAAATTCTCCCTCAATCAATCTCTCCCGATCTGGCACGCCACGCATTTTTTTTTTTACTGGAACAACCGCACAAGAGTCCCAACTGCTTTCGTCTGGAGCCAGTGAGACTATGGCATCCCCACGCGGGTTATCTTGTAAGGCTGAAGGCAGTGGAGAGGGGAAGTAGATGGGAAGAGTTCTAGTTCGGCCTTACCGCTCGACCACGCCGGCCGTGGGCAAAAGCATCCACCGCCAAGAACTAGACGAACCTCACTCCATGAACCCGGGTACCCCTGCAAAGTCACCAAACGTAGCGAACCACTTGTGATGACCATTGGCAGGTTGGGTATCCAGTATATTGTTTCCGGGGCGGTACCTATCCATACGTCCCATACCCGAAGTTCAAGTGAAAATATTTATTTATTTATTGGTAAGAGACAGACAGCTTATACATAAAATATAAAGATAAATATATACATTGTTAAATGAAGTCAAGCCAAAAAAGTCTCCTATGTTAAAGTTGAATGGAGATGGAGTTTTATTACATACAATTAGTTTTGGGTGAGAAGGAGAGGAAGAGGAATATAGGATGAGGATAGGAGATGCTCCGAATACATTCCACACTCTTGTGTATTTAGACGCACAAAATATAACGACACAAAATATGATGTATTTAGACGCACAATACAGGATGGACCCTTAAAATCAGCTAATCGATAGGAAGTTCAGAAATAGGGGAGTACCTACTGCCAAATAGTGAATTTCCGAAGACCCTTGAGCACTTTAGAATCGATAGACTCTAAATACATCAGGATACATGGCAGCCGGGTTTAGAGCATCAGGATTTCATCATTTCATTACCGAAGACATTTCTACAAACCGAAGCCTTCACATATATATGGAGGATGCTAGATAAACTTTGTCTGATAAAAATTAAAATATATATAAAATATAAATAAATATTAAAAGAAATACATGTTACAACGTTTCTTACAAGCAGTTACTTCACATATTTAATATAAATAATATTTTTTAATCTGATTACAGGTAGGTAACTACTTAAAATGAAACTCGGTGGTGGAGAAATGAAATGAAAAATAGATTTTACTAAATTGTTGCTGCCACTGTTGCTCTTACTCCACCGGATATTGAGCTAAAGGGACAACGCACCTCGGGCTACTAATACCCAACTAAAATCGAGATTTTGTATTCCCCACTTTTCTCCTCCAAAAGTGGACTGATTTTCAATTTTTTTTTAACAACTACATAAGAAAAAACCATTCTATGTCTGTACGTTTTGCGTTTTTTTTAAGTATTGTCTAGTTTGTATACTGAACGTCTTTTGACGGCGTTTAACCAGTCAATTTTATTGATTTTTGGAAGGTCATAACTTCTATAAAAAAAACTTAAAATAAAAATAAATACCGACACGCTAGTAGATGATTTCTATTTTATGTAAAAACAATATTTACTCTACGTTTAAAGCCGGGTATCCCATTAATCGCTTGTCTGAAAAACCAGTTCCACCTTTGAAATGGACACCTAAATTCAAAGCCAGTCCCAGTTCTAGAGTTCATCGATCCATAGTTACAGACAGACAAGCAATCCAAATGAGTATTTTAGTAAATAACTATTTCATATCCTAATTTATAATGATTATAATGATGTGTGTTTCTACAAATCCATCAATGCTAACAAACATCACCAACTGGCTCTACGTACAAGGAATAAATGCTACTGAAAAAATAATTAAGCGTACATTGTACTCCATATAAGCAGGTTCAAATAAGGAGATGTCCATCTACGGTCCTGCCGCTAAGAGCTTCGTTAAAACCTCTCTTTCTGTTAAGCATGTCGTTTATGAGGATAAGAGAGAGGTTACGATGGACCTATCAATAGTATGCCTATATATTACAGTCAGTGAAGTGTACAATGGACAAGACATTTGATCTCCAGGGACTTTTTTATGTTCACCTGGGTGTCTAGCACGGTCGATCGATAAAGATTTTAACGATAATGTCGATGACTTTTCAACGTTCCCGAGCACGACTGCAGATCGCAAACATACAAATAACAGCTCACATAGAATTACTTAAGAACACCTAGTCGTTATGAACAGTTGTTTGTTCGTTGGTGATCTGCAGTCGAGCTCGGGAACAATGGGAAATTACCGACATTATCGTTCAAATCTTTATCGATCGACTGTGTTAGATACCCTGAAAATATAAACAAATCAGTAGGACTTATATAGATAGGACGGACTGTTTCACAAAAAAAAAATTACGTGAATACCTCACAGCATCCCAACTGCTCCCGTCTGGAGCCAGTGAGACTATGGCATTCCCAATTGGGGTATGTTGTGAGGCTGAAGGTAAGTGGGGAGGAGAACGAGATGGGGAAAGAGGAAGGTGGGGAAGTACCTGGCTATTCAGATCTAGTCACTAAACACGAATGAAGCCACTTCAAGCA
The DNA here is from genome assembly GCA_951813805.1 of Limnephilus auricula. Classification (NCBI taxonomy): domain Eukaryota; kingdom Metazoa; phylum Arthropoda; class Insecta; order Trichoptera; family Limnephilidae; genus Limnephilus; species Limnephilus auricula. The sequence goes on along the minus strand of OX638402.1, from coordinate 10,588,954 downwards.
ACGTTTTAATTCTGAATGGTGGTCTTACACCAGGACGATACGGAAAGTATCTTCCACTCTGAACTATTCATCAAATTTCAAAGATAATTTTAATATTCTGTGAAAGTTCTATTCAAATTCTGTTATGATTTCAGATATGTGAAACAACTTGCCAATAGCGATATAATAATAGAACTTGAAAATTAACTATGAAATTTTATGAATTATCAGATTCTGTGTCAGACCGGTCAGTGGTTGAGTGGGCATCGCGTTTGGATCTCACCTAGACGTCCCGTGTTCGATTCCTCGGCTGGCCAAGTCCTCCATCACAACACAAGCAACATCTTCCGCTTAGTGTGGTGGTAGTAGGGGATTATCAAATGTTGTTGGGTTATTCGTAACCCGGAAATGTTTGTCTTTCTTTTTAAAAAAAAAAACTGGCCCTTAGGATCGAGATGGAGGTCAGGCGGTTACTTTTCTGAGTGACCAGACATGCGTAAGAAATTTGGTTTGTTTTTGAAAAAACAATTGTCACGAAGGGTCAAAATTTTATTTACATTATTTACACCAAACAGGGTCAGGTGTGCTAGCACGGTCGCTCGATATGAAGTTACCGACCGATTGTCGGTAACTTCTCATCGTTCCCTAGGACAACTGCAGATCTCAAACGTACAAACGACAGTTGATATCGAATACGGGGGTTGGGTTAGTCGGAATTTACTTCATTCGACAAATCTGCGCAGTTAGGTACTTCATTTAGTCATCGATTAATCATTGTGTAATCTGCGATCACTCAGTCATTGTGAACTGACACCTATTCGTTTGCGATCTGCAGTTGTCGTAGGGAACGATGAGAAGTTACCGATAGTTATCCTACCGATCGTTATAGAGCAAGCGTGCTAGGGCCTCAAGAATCGCTTGGTTGGTTATCTGCAGTTATCGGGATTTGGAGAGAAATCGGAAACACAAAAAAGATAAGTTTGTGAACATAGTAAGTGCGCATGTTCGTCAAAAACGGAAAGTTTGATAAGGACATCGACAGAAGAGTGATCGCAGATTACACAATGATTAATCGATGACTAAATGAAGTACCTAACTGCGCAGATTTGTCGAATGAAGTAAATTCCGACTAACCCAACCCCCATAGAGAAAATACGCAAATTGTGTTTGAATTCTAAGAATAGATAAACTGACAACAATGCGCGTTTTACAAGATGCCGTTTTTTAAACTGATCCAACAAAAATTATATAAATTTTGCATACTTGAAACAAAAAGCACCGTGTAAATCCGGGCAATGTCGGGGACTTCGGCGAGTTATAAAATAACATAATAAGTGAAAATGAGGCATCGAGGTGAGATTTCACAAGAATTGCGCTCCAAAATTAGCCAGTATTTAAGTTAATATTATTTGGGTAACTAGAACGTATCTAATTCATTATGAATAATATTCAGGGCCGGCTTTACCTGAGCGCATTGGAGCGCCCGTGCGCGCAAAATTGCCAAGGCGCTGATAAAACCTAACACCTAACACATCGCCCTTGAGATATTTTTCTTAAAAACAGTGCTACACCATTCCAATCAACGATCCCAAAGATCTGCCAAAAATCGAAAATCGTTTTGTTGGCTTTTTTGTTGATTTAAAGGTCTTTATTTTCGGAATTTTGAATAACATTAAATGATATTTTCACGGCCAAAAGATTTTTTGTTATTTTTTTGTGTTATGCCACATTGCGCTGCCTCTTTCTTTAACCAACGTTTCGGACAGCGTTACAGTGTCCATCATCAGGGCAGATGTCATCTGCAAATCTGCAATGCAATGAATTGCAAGATATCAAAAATATATTTCCTGATCTCAAAAACAGTAAAAAATGCAGAAACAAAACTTTAAAAAGCTCTACTGTAAAACCAATCCAATCGAAATGATCCCAATACTTATTGATTTCAGTAATCGCCTACCTAGATGTCTACTGATTTTTAGAAGGGGGCACCTGATGGCCCAGAGCCGGCCCTGATAATATTATCTAATGCTGTAATGTAGTTTATTTGCTAGCGATTACAGTTGTTGCCATAAAGTCCTTTTGAATACGATGTACAATCATTTTCACACAATGTTTTGTGTAATTTATTATATCCTGTTTGCGTACAGTCATAATATAATATCATAATACAATATTTTGTAATATAATATTTTGTGACACATTGAATGTTGCGGTTTTTTGTAAGTAGGTACATTCACAAATAAATGTAGTACAAAACTGTGTCAAACAACCTTTCAAATATGTATTGTTCGGTGACCAGACAACTCAACAATCTATAACTTCATAAATCCTTTGTAAAGTCATTAAAAGAGATTAAAAAACTTGGTTAAATAGCTACTTTTTTTAAATTGATAAATTAATGTTTAATACAAGATTTTTTATGCATAGCATAAAGGGTAAAAATTATTATAAGCAATAATTATTAGCCTGAAACACTCAGGGGGTTTCTCACCATCCTCCTAATAGCTTATCTACACTAAAATAACGAATATTTTCGATTTACGATTTACAATATATTTATTTATTAAGTTGGAGTTTATAATTTGGTACTTGAACCTATGAATAGTGGCTATATATTGGATAAGTTGGCCGAGTTTTCTAACCACTGCGAGTATCTTATTTTTATTTTTAATAATATTCGTTATTAGGGTAGATAAGCTTGGGAGGATGGTGAGTAACCCTTCATCCATATTGAAAAAAATATTGAGGTTCTTTCAATATGGATGAGTGTTTCAAGCTAATAATTATTGCTAATAATAATTGGTTAAGTAAGTTAAGTTGGGTTCGTTAAGGCTATTTAAAAAAAATCATCACTTTTAATGACTTTTTAAAGGGGTTTTGAAATGCCGCTATGTTGAGTTGTCATCGAACCGTATGATAAATAATATACCTATACAATATGCAGTCGGTTAGGGTAAAATACGTTACACCTACTTAAACAAAATATAATTAGGTAAGTGTTTTCGAAGGGGTATGCAGAGAGGATGAACCACCATACAACAAGAATATAAAACAAATTTTCATTCAAATGCATCAAGGAAAAACTTTGTGTCTATATACTGTACATACTAGCGTATAGTTAAGTACAAAATATCAACAATGTAAATAAATTCGTTTAAATAATTATTTTTGTGTTCTATAGAAAATTCTTTCATACGTGTGACACCTATCGATGAATTCTGAAACTAATGTAGCTGTTTCCATTTTCCACGTGTGTGCAGTTCTCTGTTTGATGACCATTTCTTCATTTCAGTCGGAAAAACGCCTGGCTTGTGGACGAATCCGAAAAGAGTTAGGTATAAAAAAGATTATTATGAAAAAAACTGAAACAAAAGATGAAAAACGTAATTATTTTTAATACGTTTATGGGTTGACGTTATGTTTTTTAAAATTACTTAAGATGCGTATTTTATTTAAAAAAAAAAATTATATTAATCGATTTTTTTTTACATTAGCTCCTCACAGGAGGCCCCGAGGAAAATAATTCCCCTCAGGGCCTACGTCATCTTTGGGGATGCTGTGTGGAGGGTATTTCGAGGAAAGGAAGTTCTGGGAATAAAAAAAAAGTATGAGGATAGGATGATGTGGATAGGAATCTGGGGGTCGGTGTCTCTAGGAATGACAAAAATATGAATCCATCCCTCCCACTGCGGTGCAAGGCAATTAACCAGAAGAGTCCGGCTGGAGAGATCAAAAGGTTTCCCTCAACCAGTCTCTCCCGATGCAGCCTGCGATGCAGCTTGCGATGCAGCCTGCGATGCAGCTGGCGGGCCGATGCATACACCGCCAACATCCGGACAAACCTCACCCCCATGAAGCCAAGCCTGAAGCACTTGGGGTGACCCATGGCAGAGGTGTTGATTATCCAATAAATGGTTCCCGGGGAGGCGGTACCCATACCCGCCTCCCAAATTATAATGATTGGCGAAAAAGGAAAAAAAGGAAAAATTTGATCACAAAAAAATTAAGAATGATATAACGGGAAATATATATTTTTTTTTATTGAAAGCATAGTTATAATAAATAAATCAACAAACAAGTCCCGCTAAGCCAATTGAAATGGCTTGTCAGCAGGTACTTATAATTTAGTAACATATACATAATGTACATCTTATATCTACAGATAACATTTTTTCATACTTTTTTCATACACAATATAAATTATTTTTTTCCGATAGCCAATTTTTCACCATATATTTAACCTTATTCATAGAATTACATTGTTTTATAGTGTCAGGTAATAAATTAAATATCTTCGGTATGTTGTATTCAAACGTTCTCTGTCCGTACTTATTATTAAATTTCGGAACTATTAACCCGTCGTTGCGCGTGAATCTAGTGCTGTATTTATGTTCTAATTTCTCTTTATGCTGCGGGGTAAATATATGCTGAATTATTATTTTGTACCATAGTATAGCCTTAACAGGTAAAATTTTGGCACTAACGGCTTAACAAAATTACAGTAATTACACCTACTATTTATAAGCAGTATGACGAACTATTATTTCAAAATATTAGTAAATAGACTAGCTCCCCAGTTAGATCCGAGGTTATTTCTCTTTTAATTCAATTAAACAAATAGCTTTGTATCAACCACTATTATATAATCACAATTACCTACATGTTTCGAAACCGATGGTTTCTTCGTCAGAGTAGTAATGACATTAAATAACAAAAGAAACAAACAGGTATAGACTAAAAATAACAGATTACAAAGAACTATAACCAAAAATATTATAGAGAGAAGTAATTAATTCATTAAAAAATATCGTAAAAAACAATTATTTAATATAAATATAAAAATTATTTTAGAATATGAAGAAATTACATTATATAAATTATCAAAACATAATCAAGAAGTTTAAACAACATAAATAAATATATTTTAAATATAAGTATTAATAAGAAAATAAATTTAAGAGATGGCTATTTAAAAAAAATATTTGGTTATTATTAATAATATTTACACTTTTTCTAATTACTAAGTTTGCTAATTGTAAATCTGTTGTGTTTGTGTGTAAAATTTTTAACCCTTTATTTATATCAAAAGAATGATTTGTTTCTAAAATGTGGTTGGCAAATTCAGAATAATTATTATTATTTAAACACCTTAGATGTTAAAACTAAAAAGTTCTTTAATGTAAAATCAAAATGATTTGCTTTTTACCAGCTTTATAAAGGACAAGAATTGCGCGGGATGCCGATTTTCATATTAGTTTTTAGTAAACGTACCGGAACGATTTTTTCTTACGTTTCACGTTCCGGAACAGCACATATTTTTTTGCTTGTTTTCGTTTTAATTATTCTTCATAATTTTTACGTGTTAGCAAATAAAACATCTTTCGGAATAAGACTTTCTAAAAATTTCCAGCACCGCCCTGGTGAAAGACCGCCATTTAGAATGAGGGTAAAACCAGAGAATACCAGAAATTAGTCCTTTTTAAATCAAATTCCAGACGTGTTGACTCTTTTTTACAAAAAAACATAAATTGATTTAAAGATTTTCGTTGTTTGTTTTTGGTGTGTTATGCCGTGTTGCACTACCTCCTTATTTAGCCGACGATTCGGACAGCGTTGCAGTGTCCATCATCAGGGCAGATCCGGCAGATCCGACGATTTGTTTAATTTTAGATTAAAATCATTAAAAAATAAATTTTGTGACAAAAATACCTCAGTTTTTCTATTTACTTAAGGTCTTACAAACTAAAATATTTCAAATTTTTTTACACAATTATTTTGTTCTACATTATTTAAAAATATGAAATACTGATCAAAAAATACTTACAAGAAGTACACGATATTTAAAATTTATCATCGAGCGTTTTGAGCATTTTTATTGCTTGCTTGAATGTAGGTATATATTAAAGCACGTTTTGAATGAAATAAATCGATATTAAATTTTTTGTTTAAAAAATTTGATATGGGAAATCACTTTTTTCATATTATTTTATCAATATTTTGTAATGTACTCTAGGATTATTTTTAAGTTAATTATAGTTAAACGCATTTGAAGTGAAACAACACACAACAGCGCTATACAAATGTTCATTATTATTATTTATATCACTTTTCAAAGATGTGCTGAAGTAGCACGTGGAAGAAAGAATTCAATTTTGCTTAATTTGGGAGGCAACTTACGAATTTTTTGAGAGCTAATTATAATTATTTAAAAAAAATATCTTTCCTTATATACTGTAATGTATATCAACATAAATACATAATTTGTAATTTATTAAAATGGTTTTTTAAAATTTAATACCGTTTATTATGTATTGATCATATTTTTATTATAAATATAGTAAAAATATTTTTTAAATGTTTATCTTTTACTTACAAATATTGCCCAAGTTGTCCCAAAAATAACGAATTTATAAAATCTTTGAAAGACAAATAAATAAATTAGCATGTATCCGTACAAGATATTTGATACACCTTTCGATTACAAAAATAATTTTTCATAAAAACTAAATCTACTCGCAGAACTAAATAATACTTACCATAAATAAATTTGATTTACTTGAAAAATAAACGGAGTTCTTTTTTTACACTGGCTCTCCGCATGGTCATGGGATCGTTTCAAATATTTCTCTTATTATCGCCATAGTGAGGGGCCAATTAGATTGGCTTTAGCTATGTTTAGTGACCCTCGAAGAAATGCCATTTCCATCTCATTATGCCTTTCGTTTTCGCACCATATATGAATGTACTACAACTTTAGAACGTGTCCAAAATATAAATTCATAGTTTTACGTGATTGAAGAAGAAGGTAATACTATTAAATCTGAACAAAATATGAAACAGAACGAGACACCGAAAAATAAACAGTTACTAGGAGACTGAAGTTCCGGGTGATAAATAAATATATTAAAAATTATTTCTTCAATCTTTGCAAATTCACTTTGTGGCATCATTTTATTTAAATGAAACAAATAACTTTTGTGTAAACCAGTATACTCAATGTTATAATATCTACATGTTTCATAACCAATGGTTTCTTTTCGTCGGGATAATAAATAACATGAATAAAAATAACAAACAAAAAAATATAGACAAAAAGGTCAATAGACAAAAATGTTATTTAAAAATATCATAAAAAGAATTATATAAAATGAAATATAAATATTATTTTATATTACACAAGCTTCTGCCCGCGACTTCGTCTGCGTAGGATTAGTACTTTGAATAATCTATTTTCTTTTCCTAGGTCCCGTCAACGTTTATACCAAAATTCTTAACCTATTTATTTAAAATATGTATAATTCTTGATTCGATTCAAAGTATTAGGCGAGTACTTTAAATAAATTCAGTAATTTAAATATTTTCCAAAATAGAATTTTGATTTAACAACTATTGTTTTGCAAAATGTCATTCTCAAATTTTTGACGTTTTCTATTAAACTATAATTATTATTTTCAATACATTGAAAAAAAATACCTAGCTTCATAAATTATAGCCTATATGTTATTCTGATGTATGAGCTATATTATTGTAAAGTTTCGTTAAAATCCATTCATTAAATTTCGATTTATAGAGGAACAAACATTCATACATCCATACAAACTTTCACATTTATAATATTAGTAAGATTATGTATTAAAAGATTTTTTTTTAAATTAACAAAAGATAATCAGGTTGTTTACAACAAAAATAAATTATTATAAATATAAATATTATAATGAAAATAAATTTAAAAGATGGCTATTTTTTTTAAATATTTGATTATAACACTTTAATTTACTATTAACACTTTTTCTAATTTCTAAAATTGTAAATCTGTCGTGTTTTTGTGTAAAAATTTTAATCCTTTACTAATATCAAAAGAATAATTTGCTTCTAAAATGTGGTTGGCAAAATTCATAATAATTATTATTATTCAAGCACCTTAGATGTTCCTTAACTCTAATATAAAAATTTCTAGAAGTCTTCCCTATATAAACTGATACGGTTTTTGTAGATTGTCTCAAAATTAACAATTTATATTAAAAATTGTTGATTTTGGGACAAGGTAAAAAAATCTACAAAAACCCAATCAGTGTAAAATACCTGAAGGATGAGCCCATAAATGTCAATAGGTAGTATACTTCTACTAATATTACTTATTACTGTGTTGACAAGTACTCTGGGGATTGATTAAGTGTGTTTTAGTTGGATATTAATTATGTCGAAGCAATGTGAAGCGATCATGACATTGAAACACGTACGTATCATAAACGTATCACCAACAAGTGTGTCCGTTCAAAACTGGTTTTGAATTCTGTCTGTCTTTTTTTTACTGTTAGAATAATTATGCATAGGTGAACAGGTGTGCTCAACTGGTAGTTTTAGTTTAAAACGTTATATTAATATAATAGGCGTAGAATGTAGATATACATACCTATTTGAGAAAAAATATTAATTCCTTATTCCCAAAAATTTATACCTATAGTATTAGAGTATCATTTGCAAAATTTGTTAGACGGACAATTATAAAACGGCATTGCTGTTTACGAGTTATGAAATTTGTTTATGTATTGCTTTGAAAAAGAGTTACCTATATATTATTTATTTTTACCTATGCTGTGGTCAACATTTTTATTTTACAATAATTATTGTTTCATATTCTTATTTTGGGATTTGAACCTCTAATATAAATATAAACAAAGAGTAGATCTTAGTTTGTTGCTTCTGTGTTGTGTTTATGGTTCGTGTGTGTATTATGTTATTATTTATTTTTCATTTTGTTTTTTTTTTTAATGAAAACTCATTCTGTTGACTTGATTCATTTTTTTTATTCGTTCTTGAAAGCTACATGGTTTATTTAAATGTTTTAATTGCGACCGGAATAATAGTACATAATTTTGGACCTAAGTAGTGATGATGTGTCTTTTGTCCAAAAGAAGTATTCATTGCGGGTAGTATGTTATGGGAATACATATTATAGTTCTGATTTTTCTATTTATTTGTGTGGAATTGTTTTGTGGTATATTTTTGTTATTTTGTATATAATTGCAAGGTCAATGAAGGCATAACTAAGATTAAGAATGAAGAGCGCTTAGATGATTTGGATGTATGTAGATCGGATGAACGAAGAAGGGAATTTCAGAAGAAGAAGAGAGGATTTGAAAGGTAAATGTATTTGAATGAAGGAGGAAGTTTGCGCCAAAGAAGCGTTCCCATTCAATTTTGAGATGGCGATATACGATGTCAGAAAGTGTGAGAGACCCAGACCGCTTGCTATATGGTCCAGAACAAAAATGTACTAAGTCTGTGGCGTTATTGGTGTCCATTCAAATCTACATGGAAGGCATTTCTAGTGTGTATTTATTATCTATTCATTGATTCAAGGCTTTTAACGAAAATAAATTAGAAATTAGAACATGGAAATAGAAATAAAAACCTATTTTTATGTTTTGTTGGCAGAGACGGGTTTTTGGCATTTATGGCAAATCTTCGATTGAATTTCAAACATTACTACTTGAGATTATTACTACCCGTCTCAAAACAAACATCGTCTAGTGAGGCGGATAACGTACATGCATTCAATTTAACCCGTCACGTCTATTTGTTGGTTTTAAGGAACGACTCATATGTGTCTCATAGAAATCGACATGTCTCTCTTACTATCATGGTTAGAAATATTATCTAAACGGTGTTAGAAAGAAAAAAATATCATGCTTTATATTAAAATCTAAAAGATTACAGTTTTTAGTTAAAAATATTAAAACTTTTATGAATACAAAATTTCACAAGGCAATTTGAAAAAGATTGGTAAAAAGTGTAGTAATAATAACGTTTATAATACATTTGTTTAATAAAATATGTAAGTGTTTTTTTTTCATTATCCACTGGAGCGACAGAGCAATTTAAAACTTTTTTCTCAGATTGCTCATGAAATTTTTCCGCCCACATTAAAAAAATCATACCTACGAATTTAAATATGGAGACACACAAACTGATTATAGTTCCATATGGAAAATGAATTCACCTATCTTTTGTCTATTATCACATATTCGTAGTAATCGTATTTTTGCCATATTTTGGCAACAAAGTAATCCGTGGTTTTGGAAATAGTGCCATATTGTGGCAAAAAGCGCTCGAGTGGATATCGGTAATTTTAATTAGAAAAAACGTCAGGTGAGCCATTTTTTTTATTTTTTATTTCCGCATGCAATATTTTTAAAACATATTGCCCGAAAATTTCGGGGGAAATTAGATGCTGAATATTTATATATTCCACTTGTTTACTCTACTAATAATTTGTGCAAACAAACGTTATTAGATACTGCACGAGCTGATAGCGATATCATTTACGGAAACCTTTACTAAACTTCGTACCTGTTGTTCGTACTGCATCGATATGTTGTACTCATAAAAATAATGCATAGCGCATGCCCTATCTTCAACCCTTATGCGCATGCGTATGCCAATATTTTGACGTTTCTCGTTCCGGCTTAGCCTTCGCGTCGATACTCCGCTGTTCCGATTAAAAACATTAATATTTCATTTAAAACTTCTCCCAATTGATATCAAAACGACACACCCAAAGTTTTATCACATAAGCCAACATGTCAATCAAATAATGAGTTTATTGTCATAACACTACTATCGAATTTCATATATTATTGTGAAACAAGTAGTTGCCTTATATAAGCTACCATATCCAATCCAATTTGATATCTACAATTTGTTTACTGTTGGTTACAGTCATATTCTTTCGTGTTTTATAATAATTGACCCAAATATAAATGTACCTATTCGATTTATCTTATCTAATCCAATGAAGCAATAACCTTTAATAATTGTTTATCACAAATATTTAATTTTATAATCCTTTAAATTAGTCTTCCTTACCACTTAAAAATCATATCTAAAAATATTGTGGTCACGGTATTATTTGTACATATACAAACGTGATAGTGATTCTATAATATAATATCTTCAAACAATATTTTTGAGGTTTAGCTCATTACCAAACTTTACAATCAAAAAAATCTACCTAGTAAAAAAACAAAAATAGTCTTAAACTATTTTATCTGAGAGAAATGTAGAGAACGACAACTATTCACATAATAATAATAAGTACATTTTACTATCGACATCTTATAAATAAATTGTTGAGTGAACCGCGGTCTATTCCGTACCCAACGTGTTACGTTAATTCTTGGCGATCGCGTGTGAATAAACTCACGTGGCAAACCTTGATGTTAAAATTGCACAATTCACGACATATCTCATCTATGTACCGACTTACACGATCTCGTCATTAAACTATCCAAACGAATCGCTAGCTAGTTGCCTTTGATTACTTAGGAAGATTGTCGCTAAACCTAGCGGTGAAACATAGAACTACTACGTTATCACATAACCTTAAAATAGTATCACTATTTTATCAGCTGATTTAGAGTGTGTTACTGTGTTGTTTCTCCGTGAATTAATAAATTAAATAGTGCGGTACGGCCTTAAAATGTTTTCCACTTCTGTACGATTTGTTTACGTGCGGTCAGACATCTTGAAATACTCGATGCCTAGGGCGCGAGGTTTTACTTCACGGCTCAGTTTCAAATTTGGCGGGACTTCGGTGACAGTGCGCGGTATTTGCTGCGCTAACTCAAATCGCTCCAATCAGAGAAAAGTATTATTTGCATCCAATCACGTGACTGGAAAATCACAATACTGCACCATGGGAAATGACAGTAAGTTTGCATTTCTTTTAAAGTTATGTTTAATTCCTTTTCTATACATTTCGGTACGTATTAAATTTGATTGTTTTATAAATGGTGGAGTTTCTTCTCTACTTTTCTTGATAATTTATTTGTCTTTTAGTATCACGTTATGACGGAAAACTTGATTTTGTTTTGAAGTAATGTTTTATTATTTTTCTTGAATAGATGCATTGCATCCATTGCATTCCTCAACTTCTCTAAGTAACCTGATAGTTTTTCTTATGTTTTATTCTTTTCCCGAAATGGTTTTATCAACTTGTCTGGATAGTTTGATTTATGGTTATTTTATGCTTTTTTATGAAAAAAAGTTTTTTATTCACTTTTGTGTTTTGTGATTGTCATTATTAACGTCGATTTTCATTGATATTAATTTCTCTCGAAAAGTTTATTTTTATGATGAAGAAAGTTTTTGTAAACATTCTGATTCTTTGTCACTATGTTTTCATGTTTTTATGAAAAAAGAAGTTAAATCTCAACTTTTTTTTGACTATTTAGTTTTTTTGACATCAAGTTTAAGATCGTAATTTACATACCAAGTTTTTTTTATGCAGAATCTAGTTTTTACTAAACGTTTCTTGATTTGATTTGTCTTTCGGCATCATAATTTATGTTTTCTTTGACAGAATAGATATTATAATGGAGAATTAAGTTTGTTTCTCAACGTTGAATAATAAATTTATTATAATTTGATATTAACCAATTTAATATTGTTTTCATGAAGTCTCCTGAGTTTTTTTATTAGGATTTGATATTAAGCAATTTAATATTGTTTTCATGAAGTCTCCTGAGTTTTGCTCTTGATTTAATTGTTTATTGTTATATGTTGAGTGTAGTTTTGATCAACTTTTCTTGAAAATTTTATTGCCTTTTGGCATCACATGTATTTTCATATTTAACTGATTCCTGCATTGATATATATATACTACGGATTCCTATGTTTATTTTTTTAAGACATTTTTTCTTTGCACTTCCTATTTATTTTATTTTCAGGATCTTCCAAGATTAATTTATAATTTATTTATTAATATATATTCCTCATAGTCTTCATTTACACACCCACGGTTGTACACTAGTATACATATTACAGAAATTACAGCTGCAGGAACATCTAAAGTTACAGTAAGTGAGAAATGGTAAAACAAATATACCTACATAACCAAGCAGAAGCAATAACAAATACCATAAGTATGTACGTAAAATGTGTATATTGGTGATTTAAAACCATACTAAAGAAGGTAATCTAGTCAGAAGGCGCCAAAATAATGGAACTATACTTTAGGATGCTGCGAACAAGTGCTTCATGAGTTTTTCGTATTGCGACTCCATTAGGAAATAATGACATCGCCTTACCGAGAGCAAACTCGCGGGAGACAATACAATATACTTGTTTTCAAGTACGTACGTAGCTGTTTCATATGTATTGTAGTTACTTTTTTTTACAAACTTTCCTTGTTATCCTCATTATGTTTTGTTGATATTATTGGCAGTTGTTTAATCTATTGACATAAGATTTGATGACAATCTAGAGTTCGTTGAGTTTCCTTTATCATTTTTACAAGTATGCACCGAGAAAAATGTTATTCTAAAATACGACCATTTTATTCGTAAAAACGGGACTGAAGTTCTTAAACATTGAAACACTGTTAATTTGTTCGTAAGAACTTCAGTCCCGTTTTTAACCGTTTTTACGAATAAAATGATCTATTTTAGAATAACATTTTTCTCCGTGTGCCACTGCTACGAGGTTACAACTCAATTCTAATATTTTTTATCTATCTAGGAAAAAAAATCTAGAAAAATACTACTACATTTTATATGTAGTATTTATTTTGATCATAATAAATTCGGCTACATTCAAGAAAAAAATTACGTCAGAACTGTGGAAAGTTTTTTCTTAGTTCATTCAAACAGGTGGACAGCGAATTCCATGGTAGTTTAACATAATATTGTAGATGTTTCAATTATTATATAATATCTTTATTGAAGTGCTGTCAACATTTTAATAAAATCTAGTGTTTGTGTAGTTTTTTTTTCATTTCACCTAACTTAGATGGTACTAGCTACCAAACATCGCTCACTTTCGCACAAATTCGCACCAGGCCTTTCGGTAACTTCTCATCGTTCCCTAGCATGCAGATCGCTAACGAATAAGTGACAGTTCACAATGAGTAAGTGTCCTTAATAAGACTTCAACTGTTGTTTCTATGTTAGCGATCTGCAGTTGTCCCATCAATCCTTATCGATCGAGTGTGCTAGGGGGCCAGGATTGTCCATTCGTTGTTTTTTTTGGGTCTGGCAAAAATACTTTGCATTTGAACTCGTAGAATGTAACATTTTCGATTTATACACATAGAATTATAGAAATAGAATAAAGATCATTGGCATGGTAATGTTATCTTTTTGAGTCTACCTTTATTTGCTGTTGATAGCGATAATGTGTTTAGTATAAGTGTATTTCAGATTCACAACAATATTTATCTTTATAAGTTGACACTAGGTTGCATATGTGATATATTACAATGATAACATATAAATTTATAATTATGATATTAAACCGGCGAATCTTTCATTAAGTAAATAAACATTATCTCCATAGCTACCGTAAAGATAACAGAAAATCTGCTCGTCTCAAGTATTAAGAGCCATTGACCAGCGTCTGAGAATAAAAGTTTAAAAATGCTTGCAATTGTACAGGGAGATTCCGATGAGAAAGATCGATTATTCTCTATATCAAATATTTTAAATTAAAAATTTAATATCGATTTATTTCATTAAAAACATGCTTTAATATATTCCTACATTCAAGTAAGCATTAAAAATTCTCAAAATGCACAATGATAAATTATTAAATATCGTGTACTTCTTGTAAGTATTTTTTGATCACAAGAATTTATGATTTTTTAATGTCTAAACAAAATAAGTGTATACAAAAATATGAAATATTTCAGCTTGTAAGATTTTAAATAAAAAGAAAAACTGGGGTATTTTCGTCACAAAACACGTTCTGGGATTTATTTTTTAATGATTTTAATTTAAATAAAATTAAAATTCTGAAAAATGTGTTCACTCGATTGTGTGATGATTTATTTTGTTGTATGATTATATGATTTGAAATTTGTGTTGTATAATACACAATACGTCATTTTAAAATTGAACAAATCTGCCAACGACCAACGGTACAACCTTAGTATATTAAAAATAAACTTAGTTTTTAAAAAATTTAAAAATGCGTCTACCAGTTAAAATAACATTCTTTCAACATCAATTTATGTTTCTTTGTAAAAAAGATTCAATACGTCTATAATTTTATTTAAAAGGGACTAACTTCCGGTATTCTCTGGTAATCTCTGGTTCGGGAACGGTGGTTCGGTAAATTCGGTATTCCCTCCTAAAAACTGTCGAATGGTGTAATCGTAGCATCATAATTTTGCACAACATCTTCTAAGGAAGTTTCTAGTTTCACTCACCTATTTATATTTCGCAACATAATACCCATCATGAACTAAGTAGCTTGGGGATTTTTTTTTAGTAAATAAGATTAAACTCAAAATTTGCCTTCTTTGTTTTTGGGGTGTTATGCCGTGTTGTGCTACCTCCTTCTTTAGCCGATGTTTCGGACAGCGTTGCAGTGTCCATCATCAGGGCAGATCCGGCAGATCCGTCGACGGATCTGCCGGATCTGCCCTGATGATGGACACTGCAACGCTGTCCGAAACATCGGCTAAAGAAGGAGGTAGCACAACACGGCATAACACCCCAAAAACAAACAACGAAAATGCTTTTGGCCGTGAAAATCTAAAAACGTATCTCAAAATTTGCCGTTCAATATATTTCAATTGTTCAGTAAAAAAAAAGAGCTCCCATTACGGCTTGACAAAAAATTATCGATTCAAGTATATTTTAAAACTATCTTTTAAAACAATGCGTAATCGAAAAGTTTTAAAACATGTTTTGTCTTATCACGTGTTGATTTAGATTGCAGATTGATACTAATTATTTTAATAATTTAAAGCATCAATATTAAAATTATCTAAGAGATGCAGATGGCTACAATATTTTAGGATAATTTTCTAATTGTGTAGTCTTTTGAAGTTGCGGCATTTAACGTAGATTATATTAACCCTAATTGCAAGGACTTAATTAGACAGAATTGTTCGCTTGGACATAATCAACAGGTGCAAGAATCGTTCTAATAATCGAATGACGTTTCGAATGAACCACCACAGCGGAAAAATTACACCCCTCTCATCTCCTCTTAATATAATCTAAATATAATTAATGAAAAAAGGGAATGTGAAATCAGATTGTAAATAATCCAAACTAACCACATCAAAAGCTAGGAGAAATAAAATGTTTGTAATATATTTTTATGATTTTATTTTATCTTTCTTTTTTTGTCACCAGATTTTATGTACGGGTTAAATCTTTCCCACAGGAAAAACTAAATCCTTCCACACACTTTACCACAAATGATCATCTAGTAAATCCACGCCATGCAAGTGTACTATATAAGTATAATTAATACAAAACAATACAAAAACAACATGTTGACCTACCAGAGAACCAAACGAGAAAATAATTCACCGACTCCAGATATTTTCATATCAGAGGGTTAAGCTCGGTAAAACTCCTAACTGGATCGATAAATCCTACTGATCCCTCAATATAAATATTTTTAAAATCTTTCGTAATCCTACATGTATTTAAAATGACTGATTTTTGCATTTTTATGTATAAATTCTTTGACAAATCTGATAAGCCTAATTTTTTAATGAGAGAGCTAGGTATAATGCGAGTAATATTGTTATGTGTATCTTTTTTTTATTTACACGTAGAAATAGTTTGATTAATTAATATTTATGTTCTAAAGATATGTTTGTCTTATATGTAAATAGGTCTTTGATTTTATTTCTATGAGTATAAACTGTAAACTAAATGTAAATAACACGATTTTGAAAAGTTACGGTTAGACAAACTACTAAAAAAACATTTTTTTTTTAATAAAATACATACATTTTAAATTTTCAAATTATGAACTGCACGACCTTGTTCCGCCCTCGCTTGGGCCGGTTAGTAGCCAATTTCAGAAAAATACGTGAGCGTGTGTGATGCACTAAAATGCATTGTCATCTACAACCAGTCTATCTGGCGAGTTTCCTCCAGATCGAACGCCTGGAAGTGAGTTTTTCTCTTCCAAGATTTACATTCATTCACGAAAACAAAATGGAAATAATTTTTTTTTATTTAAAATGTAGTTTACCGGGACATTTTCTCTTATTTTATAAAATTAAAATGAAAGTTATCCCAAACGATTAACAAAAACTCTAAGATCGTTTGCTTATGTCGGAAAAATTCGCACCTTCAAACTTTAAAGTTTTAAGATGTATAAAGTATTTCTTATTTATTTATGTACATAATATTAGATGTATTAAAAAATAATTTAAAATTAATTTAATAAAAATAATTACATATATCATGCTTTGTGCAAACATGTTTTTCAAGGTTGAAATTTTAATTAATTTCCTCTAGTTAATGTAAAAAAAAATCGAAAGAATAAATTATAAATAGTTTAATTCAATTAGTTACATTTTGTGATGCCCACAATTCATTCGGGTGCATTAGTAATATAAATGATAAAAGCGGATTTGTCTTAAAAATTCGGTAGCAACATTGTTTTGTGTGTGGTAAATTTTTTATCACTTATCAATTACATAATTTTTAATGACCTGAAAATATTATTTAAGACTTTATCGCGTTAGTGCGCTATTTTTAGTTTTATCGACAACTTATTATTTGTTTTGCCGGTTTGTCTGAGGTCAGATTTACATTAAACACATAATTTTACTTCATGTTATATGAAAGTGTTTATTGTTTAAATTATTATTTTGATATGTAATGAATGGTTACTAGAGTAAGGCTAGGTACCATTTATATCAGGTAGGTGCCTACTAATAAATTTATTTTAAAAATATATCGGTAGATTTAGCAGCAAGATCATTGTTTCTGCTCACTTATGTCACTTTAGTTTAGCAACCATCTTTTGATCTATGCATGCTTCTACTTTTTTGTATTTTCTTATCAATATTGTCTAGATGTAGGTAGGTACAATCTTAAGGCTGCGTATATCACGAATTATTAGAAAGGATCGAAGCAATCCCTAAATCGAATTATAATTGAGTGTATAAAAAAAAGAAGATGAAAAAAAACGACAAACATTAATTTGTAAAGATTTACAGGACATTGAATGCAAAGAGCTAACAAAAAAAACCGACAATGATAATCAAGGGAATTTTCAATGATTACATTAAGGATCGAAGCAATCTAAAACGGTGCAAAATGCCGCTTGCGAATGCTTCGTTCCTTTCCCGTAATTAGTGGTTCGGCTCGCGTCTCGGTTTGCAAATGTATACGAAGCATAAGACTATAGTATCATTTATTGCTTGGATGTTTGACACAGATTATCATCTTATTCTTAAATATATCTATTGGAATTTCGCTTTTGTTTGTTTAAATAATTGAAGTGAATTCTGGGAAGTGAAAATTAATCCACTCCTGACATCCGATCGAACTGAAAATCCGCAGATAGACTCACTGTCGATGACAATGCATTCCATCAACTTGGTGGCAAACACGCATACGTTGACATATACGCATTTCTTTGAAATTTAATGCATTGTGGCAGTTAATGTAGCTCTTATCAATTCGGATTTTAGTATGGTTAATATAGAGATGTTGACTCCAGTTCCTGGGTAGGAAGGTTCAATTTCCAGTCAAACTAAAAAAAGTTTCAAAATACCTTTGAAAATAGGTGTATTATAGTAAAAAAAAAACTTATTTTTATCATTAGTTATAGATACACAAGTTATTTAGGTACTCACTTCTACTGTTTGTTATTACTCTACTACTATTTCTACTTATTTACAATATATACTTTTACCATTTTTGCTTTACTGTACATTTTATGTTATACACTCTTTTAATATCTGCAATCTCTGCAATAATGTTTCTAAAAGGGTCAGTGTCAATTTTTCATTACATATTTTTTTACGATTTCGCCTCAAAATTAATTTATCTTCCAAATTTTAAAATGGTAAAAATCCTTTCGATTTCAAGAAAACATTGCTTTTCTTAGAACTAAAACTTGCTAAAAACTGCAAATTCTACATACCTAGAATTTAGAAGCAATTCACAGTTTATTTGTTTACAGCTTATTGGTTAATGGAGACTATGAAAAATAAAATTTAAAAAATGAAATAAATCATTCAGTTTAAAAATTTTGATAATTCATCTGGAATCTTGAAACTCATAAATTTATCTAGAAATTAAAACCTGTATCTAACAGTTATTTCGGATACCATTTTTCTTTAAACTTTATTTGTAAATAAATTTATTAAAGAACCAACCGTATACGTATTTACTGCAAACCACCTGAATAAACATTATTAGATGATTGCTTAATGCCTGTCAGGTGATTATATACATATATATTTTTGCTGAATGCCTCGACAACATTAGAACTTTGAAAATTCACCGGTGATATCTTCGTTGTCACTATCTACACCTACATACTGCGTAGACCACAAATGGCAAACTTATGACTCTCGAGCAAACTTTGTATTTTAAATAAAACCTGATTGTTATTATTTTACAAAATAAGTGTCTTATATATTTACATCTTAGAGACTTTAAGTATTTTCCTGGTTATATCCGTCAGCCTTTCTGTCTGGTATACTGGGTATTAATAACCTTATCGGTAGAAGGAATATTGCTTTGCTGATAACTGCACATAACCTTTTGAAGAGCCATAATATATCGCACATCCCGTAGAAAAGTGTCGTAAGTCAAATTTTCTATTTTACGTTTTATCTCTGAAAAGTTAAGTGATTGTGATTAATTTTTTCTTCAAACTTCGCAAAATCACTTTGTGGCGTCATTTTGAATTAAATTAAAACAAATAACTTTGTTTAAACCACTAATATAATCACAATTACCTACATGTTTCAAAACCGATGGTTTCTTCGTCAGGGTAGTAATGACATTATATAGATTGTGATTAACTATGCCCCACGAAAACCGTAGGTATTTAAGTTAGATGCCCAAAAATGGAAAAAACGAAACCGGTTATGGCTTATAAAATGTTATATATTTAAAATACAATAAACATACAATTCTTAAGACTTTTAAAGGAAAAGTCGTAGAAAAGGGTTAATTAAATTAGAAGTTATTACCTACAAGAATTTGTGCTGATTTTGTGGAAAAATGTTGTATATAAAAATTTCACAGCCAACATTATTCCACAAAATGATTTTTGTTACTTTTCGTACCCCCAAGAAAGCACCATCCTCATCTAAAATCAATTTACATTTGCCATTGATGCATTTGAGCTTAAAAAGCAAAAAAACGATATGAATAAATTAAACCATTTACATTGGAGATATTGTCTTGAGATCAACATACATCATTATTCCACAAAACTGTTTCAACGGCTAAAAAGCAGCCTTAACAATATTTTTTCTGGAAAAATTCTACTTTCCTGCATTCTTCAGCTTCTTGGCTTTGAAGTCTTTCTAGTTGAAGCCATAATACCATTTATTCCCATGAATTAAACCACGCTCCGTGATTTCGATAAACAGCCTTATACAATATTCTTCCACAAACCAACCTTTAAAATGCTGCAACAGGCCTAAAAAAATTTAATAACCATAATCCATATCTCAAAAGATGCGTAATAATGTACCCAACATTATTCCATCAATAACTCAACATTGATAGTTTTGTTGGATACAAGATTATTCGGGGCAAGGGCTAAATTAACTTACATTTAGAATAAAATGAATAATTTAAAAAACTATGTAGATACCTTCTTTACACACTCATGAGGCCTTTTCCTGATTACTGCAAATAAATTATGAATTTTCATATGTTTAGTTTAAAACCTCGTATTTAATTTGTGAAGCAATTTATGGTTTTTACAATTGAATTACATATTCTTCCGCACCCCCCTTCGTTCAGGACTAACAATAGGGGACGGTCTTTTGACTTTGGTCTAACTTGGTGAGTCAACTGCGAAGAAATCCAGGATCCAACTGACTAAATTGTTCTTTGTTTGCAGATGTGAACGTGCACCAGGACGAGGCCCGTCGCTTCATGCAGGACTGCCTGGTGGCAGCGGGGGCACCGGCAGCAGCCGCCGCCCAACAGGCAGCCGTCATGCTGGAAGCCGACCGCCAGGGACACTACAGCCACGGCATGAACAGGCTCGGTAAGTCCCATTTCCCCGGTATAAATCCAAGCACGGGCTCTCTCCACCCTCCATTTTAAATCGGATACATATTATTTCAAAGTTAAAATGTAACGATTCATGCGCTCTGAAATGCATCTATTTAAATAAAATGTTTTTCTGTTCCCGTCAGCATAATACTTTCTTCATCCCATGTGAAAAAAATATAACACTAGTAAGTAGGTACCTACCTGCATCGTAGAAAATACACTTTAAGATGATACCCGGGTGGTGGAGAAATTTGAAAAATAGATTTTACTAAATTGTTGCTGTCATTGTTGCTCTTACTCCACCGGTTATTGAGCGAAAGGGACAATGCACCTCGGGCTAAAAATGAAAATACTAAACTAGGGTGTGATTTATGTGAATCACTTAACCTAACTAAAATCGAGTTATGTATTCCCCACTCTTCTTCTCCAAAAGTGGACTGATTTTCATTTTTTTTTACCAACTACATAAAAAAAAACTATTCTATGTCTGTACGTTTTGCTTTTTAAAAAAAAACATTTTCTATTTTGTAAACTGAACGTCTTTTGACGGCGTTTAAACCAGTCAATTTTATTGATTTTTGGAAGGTCATAACTTCTATAAAAAGTAACTTATCAAAAAAACAAAAAGTACTGACACGCTAGTAGTTGATATCTTTTTTATGTAAAAACAATATTTTCTTTAAGGTTAAAATCCAGAGAGATAAATAGGGAATACGTTTGTATGGAAAAATCACGGCCGGATATCCCCTTAATGATTTTAAATCCCACTGACAGTTCGGCTTTACTGGTTGAAAAAACCATAAAACTACCACCTGGAAATTTACCCACCTTCATTCTGTTATCCTTGAATTTCCGCTAGAACGAAACAAAACAACCAGTAGATTTAAGCAGTTAACCCACCAAACAATCACCCATTAAAATAATCAGCGCTCAAATTTTATCCAGATCTATGTAAAAGCACCATGCACAATTGTTACGTTACAGCCAATCACTATAAAGACCCAATTCCGCCCATTTCTCATTAGATAGCCACTTAATTTTAACGAATTTTACAGACTTTAATTAACCGCAATTTGGTCTAAACACGGACATGGTATTTAATTGAAAGTGCAAGTGATGGGAAAATTTAACCATTGTTCCTGAAACAATAGCGATGAACAATTTGTCTAGCGCGAGCCGAAGCAGATATTTCACACATAATTATTATAATTTTACACATTATCCAGTTATATGACACGCTTTGACCTTGACTTCGTTGTAATAGATTAAAGGCCTACTAATGAATAAACATTGTGGACGTTTATTATCTTGAAGACCACCTTGAACAAACGAAATATTATTATTGACATTCCACCACCACCACAGTGCTGCAACCATAGAAGTCCTGGGGAAATATTACGGTTCTACTTAAAGATAAGGAATTTTCGTTAACTTTCAGTTCAGATAACAGCAGAATTGTCCTTAACCTTAAATATATTAAGGGCTTTTAACGGCGAGTCTTCCCTCGGATGACAGTTGAATTGTCCTTAATCTTAAAGATGTTGACGGCTTTTACGTTAACTGCGATTCCAGTTCTATCAGATAACAGAAGAATTGTCCTTTTAACTGCGACTCCAGTTCCCTCGGATGACAGTTGAATTTTTCTTAACCTTAAATATGTTGACGACTTTTTCATTAACTGCGGTTGCAGTTCTCTCGGATGATAGCGAAAAAGTTCTTAATTTTAACCATACTTTATCCTTAAGTAGAACTGGAATAGCCCATCTGGCTACCTGCCTCTTGGAAAAGCTTCCACTTCTGCTGGTCCCATGCTGCTTCCCTCCGGTTCCATTTATTTTACTGATCTGTCCAAGGTAGAGCTGTTCACCTCCACATTGTCCAGCCATCTGAGCTTAGGTCTTCCAAAACTCCTTAATCTTGCAGACTTAATGAAGAAGCCTATCTGGCTTCCTTTCATCCTTGCTACGTGTTCTGCTCAATTTTATGTAAATTTTAATTGAAGGCTCTTCAAACAATTGGTACCTCATCTTTCTCTCGAAAATATCCAAAATCCTCCAGGGACCAGCAGACTTAGCCATAAACTGAACATTATTAACATAAATTGGTTCCAAGAAGTGTGGTCTATACCTACCGATTTGAAATAAAACTAATGTTTGCATTTCGTACGAGACCTTTCAACTCCAATGCCAATGAAATAGAAATTGTGTGTGTTCAAAAAAATAATTATGATAGTTCGATGATTTATCCGTTTTCACCAGAAGTGAGGAAAAATTGAATTTCGCAATCGAGCTGTAGACTTGTTCAGTTTTTTTTATAAATATTATTAGATTTATTATTTCTCGAGAAGAGTGTTGATTAGAATTTGTTTTAGAAGACCTCAGAAGGTGAGGGTGATTGCTCTTAACATCATCATCATCATCGTCACGGGATGTAGATCCCAGTGCGTTATTTGGCCTCCTTCATATCGCCATGCGACTTCAGTCGCGTCAATTCCCGTCCTGCTCCAATCCTCTTCCACACAGTCTATCAATTTCTTTCTGGGACACCCACTTGGTCATATTTTTGGCGTCCTATCATCCGGCTTTCTTTCATCATTTCCATCCCATGTTTGGGAGCTAAATAATTTTACAATGTCATTATTTCGAATTAGCATTTGAAAAAAAATTATTAAGCCATTTTATTTTTTCCTTTTTCACCGAAATAATAACCTACTGCTTATTATACACATACCTATTTGATATCAAAACAATAATATGTTTTATGATTGTAAGTGAATTTTTATTATTACTAGCACGGTCGATTTTTTTACAATAACTTAACCAATGATATTTTTCACGTGCACAGTTTCGAAAATACTATAACAATATTTCTTCAATCTTTGCAAACGCACTTTGTGGCATCATTTTATTTAAATGAAATCAATGACTTTTGGTTAAACCACTGTAATCAATGTTATAATATCTACATGTTTCAAACCCGAATAACATGAATCAATAAATTAATAATATCCTGACGAAGAAACCATCGGTTTTGAAACATGTAGATATTATAACATTGATTACAGTGGTTTACACAAAAGTAATTTGTTTCAATTAATTATAACAATAGTTTATTTCAAAGGAACCAATCAAAGTGATTGTTATTCAAATTCCCTTTGTCTGTCCACGAGTTCTAAAAATGGGATTCAGACAAGTATCTACACCTGTTTATGAAAAAAATATATAATTATAAATGCTTCGAAACACCGCCAAAATTTCGTTTTCCTAAAAATACCAAAAAAATTAATAATTTATTGTACAGTATGAGACGGAGTATGACGTGTGACGCAGGTCTAGGTAAAATATTCATTCATTTGTCAGGCCATTAAGTTCTTGGCCAAAGAAACTGACGTTACTCTGTAACGTTACTGTTCCGCATATCACTGGTTATATCACAAGAAAAGCATGATAGCTTTAAAATGTTTTTAAATAACTTGGTAATAAATGAGTTTTTTGATCTCATTGGGAACTTGAAAAGCAATTGCGTGGACTGACTATTATCGAAATGAATAAAGCGAGTATCGCTGAATTCTAAATCGGTAAAAGTGTGTTATGGGCATGGCTTTGTTCACGAAGTAAGGTCAGTTTTATCTTACTTCTGGTGAAATTGGTGAAAATCTTCAAATACCGAAATTCTCTCTTGACAAATAGGTGAGCTTGTATGGAGCCTGGGAGTCGAAAGGTCTTATGTAAACTGGTCAAATTAATATTCTTTCAAATTGTTTAAAAGAAATATATTTTGGACACAACCTATTACGCTTTATTTATCATAAAATATTATTTCCGAATTCCTACTTCAAATTCTGTTTACTTTATTCATTGTAACGTCCTTCATTTTATATTTCAGTTTTTCTTGATGCACTTGTCTTCTCTACTCCACAATTTTTCGGCAATAGCAATCCTTTGTGATAATCCTTCGTAATGTCGTTTGGGTAGCTATCGCCCTAGTATAGTCAGACAATATATGTTTTTTTTTAAATAATTTTCGTAGCATATTTTGTAATTTTTTTTTTTATCGAGGGTTTATTTCATTTTTATTTCATCGGCTATTTATTTCATATAATAGCCGACAGTCCTTCGAAAGCTCCAACGTACTAACCGACTTCATTCCAGACTTTTTTACATTAGGTCCACACAGGAGGCCCTGAGGAAAATAATTTCCCTCAGGGCCTATATCATTTTTGGGGATGCTGTGTGAAGGGTATTTTTAAGGAAAGGAAGGGGAGGAAGTTCTGGGAAGGAAAAAGGTATGAGGGTTGGATAGAATCTGGGGTTCAGTGTGTCTAGATCATCCGCCGCCAAGACTTAGATAAACCTTACCCCATGAACCCGGGCACTTCTGCTAAGTCACCAAACGTAGCGAACCACTTGGGGTGACCTATGGCAGAGGTGTTAATTATTCAATAAATGGTTCCCGGGGCGGCGGTACCCATTCCCGCCTCCCAAATTGACTCTACCCATGCATAGCTCCAAAATGCTAAGGCTGGAATCAGACGGTTCACTCGAGTGAAGGTTTACTCTATGGTTACTCGGGCGAATGTTCCCATCTTCGTTTCACTTTTGTTTCATTTCTTGTTCAGACGTGTCATTCCGAGTGAAATAGGTGGAATGAAATACAGAAATGAACGATTAGTGAACCGTCTTATTCCAGCCTAAGCGACTTTTATTTCAAAATCTAGCCGTAGCTCCGGGCTTCAGCGTATAATTCCAGGGGCATAATTCAGTGAAATCGATCGACTTTACAATATCGGACCGAAAGGCATAATACGATGTTGACCGGGAATAAATAAGGAATCTACATAGGTATACACGCTGGTAATACTTGCGGATCTGTCTAAGATTCTAAGAGCTTCATTAGTTCACCTCCATTCATTAATAAGCCAGTTATTTTGCAGAACGAACGACACTATTCAAAAGTTGTGTATATTAACGGTTATCCGAAGCTTATCTAATACTATGGAGGTCTCGAATTTGGCAATCGTCGTGTTTCGGTCGGAATATTTCTTATTAATTGTTCACCGTACTAACACAGGGAGAAAAATGTTATTCTAAAATACGATCTTTTATTCGTAAAAACGGGACTGAAGTTCTTACGAACAAATTAACAGGGTTTCAATATTTATTGGCGGGAACATGTAAGAATAATTTGTTGGTATACGTAATTTCGTACGTATACCAACCAATTATTCTTACATTTTCCCGCCAATAAACATTGTAACTCTGTTAATTTGTTCGTAAGAACTTCAGTCCCGTTTTTACGAATAAAATAATCGTATTTTAGAATAACATTTTTCTCCGTGCAAATTACGCTGACATTCCAAACTCTAGCTCCATTCCAAACCCAAACTTCAACATACTAAAAGACCTCATTCCGAACTTCAGCCATAGCTCCAGGTAACTACTCCAGCAACTCCATCAACTAACCGACTTTATTCTAAACCCAAGCTTCAACATACTAACAGGCTGCATTTCCCATTACAGCCATGTACGTGAACGACATCCTGACGGGGGCCTGCCACCCCAACGCCACGCCAACCATCCTGAAGCAGACCCCAGCCACCGCGTGGGTCGATGGAGAGGGAGCCCTAGGGGCCACCGTGGGGGACTTTTGCATGGACCTGGCCATCCAGAAGGCCAAGACTTGCGGAGTCGGCTGGGTTTCTGCTAAACGTGAGTTTTCCCTATTTGACTAATTGCTACTTGATAATTACATACGTATACGTACTGTGTTTCAAGCAATCTTTATCGAAAATGTTTGTGAGATCCCAAAGATGGTTTCGTGTCATTTTGAACATCACTTTTGTTCTATCTCCATGGTAATTACAAAAAAAAGAGGATTGGGGTGTACTATGTCCATTGGCCAATACTATTTTTGTATGTAAAAAATACTAATGTTTGATTACTCTACACTCTGCACGTTTTATTTATTCATACGACAATACAAAATTTTGTAATTTCTAATGAAGAAATTTTAATATTTTTTATTTTATTTTAACCTTTGTTTGTGAATGTTAAATCATTGTTGTTTGATGTGCCATAGGATGAAATTACTGTTGGTTTGGTATATCTCCGCCCAGAGTAAAGATATAGTATAAATCAACATTAAATACGGTCATGGTACAAACCAACATTCATTTTTTTGCTATTATGTATAAAAAAAAAATGTCCTTTTACCTTATTGATTATGCTTTTATTCAAATAAAAATTCAACCAATTATGTTTGTTCTTTTACTTATAGGTAGATTAACCCTTCTATTTTATATTATTATTTATAACAATTAGTTTAAAGTAAAGGAAACAAAAAGAGATTTTTTTTAAACTTCAAACCTCGTTTTCTCAATACGAGTTTTTGTGGACATAGTACAAACCAACCCTCAGCAAGCGATATATGTACACCCGAATATTCGTTTGAGTTTTTATGAAAATACATAATAAATTAATCAAGGTACATGTAATATAATATCTTCTTCTTCTTCGATGGGGCTACAGCCCATATCGAGCTTTGGCCTCCCGCAACATTCGCCTCCTCCTGTTCTCAGCGGCTGACTTCCAGTTTGTTACCTGGAGAAGCTGTACTGCATCCCCTCTTACCTCGTCTTCCCACCTCAGTCTGGGTCTTCCCTCTTTTCTCTTTCCACCTGGGTGTCCAGTCATAATTCTTTTTGGGACGCGTGTGTCCGGCATTCTCTGTACATGCCCAGCCCATCTCAACCTGAGGAGTCTTATATGGGCTGAGATGTTGAGAATTATATTATATTACAATGTTTATTGTAATATAATATAAAATATTAGTTGGATTTCATTCAAATCTAGAATAAAGAATATTCTATGATTTAAGGCATTTCTATTTAAAGGTGTGTGTGAGTGTGTGTATTATCTCTATTCAGTAGATATCGTTGGTGCGGTTAGGTTGGTACCTAAATGTCATTATTAGTCACGTTTTTTTTACCTGTAGAAGTTTTAAAATCAATATGTATCAATATTAATGAATATTCCCATGCAGATTCCAACCACTACGGCATTGCCGGCTGGTACGCCATGAGAGCCCTTGACCAGGGACTGATCGGGATGAGTTTCACCAACACCTCTCCCCTCATGGCGCCCACTCGCAGCAAGAAGGTAACCTAACCTCAATTAGCCTAACGACCTAACCTAACCTAACCAAATCCAGCCTAACCTATCCTCAACTAAAATCTAGCCTCGTGCCTCGTCTCACCTGAATGAACCTAACCTAACCTGAACGAAACTCTCAACCTAAAAACATATGTATGTCATTATCACATTATCTAGTATCCCTCGTTTCTTGTTAGCCCTTCCTTTTAACAAACTCTATTTTGAAAGAACCTTATGATGCTAATACATTGTACGAACATTAACGCGAGCAAGCCACAAATCGTGGGAAAATAACGAAGCAACTGCAAGCGGCCCGACGTTTCGTGCCGTTTGCAATAGCCTCGTTCCTCTCCCTCCCATAATTCGCAGCTCAGTTCGGGGTAATACCTACCCAAGGCCGCGCTACCCCGCTCAAAAAGAAGAAGATGGAGAGATACGACAATACGTGAATAACGTGAGAGCGAGCGCGCTAACATTAAAAACCATAAAATTCATGCGAAAATTGTGAAAATGTTTAATAAAAGACGACTCGTTTGAAAAAGAGCAAAAATCTCGTAAGGGCTGTGTCAAGTAGCATTTAAGGAAACATTGTGATTTTTTTTTATACATATAACTTGTAAAATAACAGAAAAAAACGTGTAAATAATATTTTTCGGAGCATACTTTGCGATATATTTCTATCGAGGAAATTTCAAATAATTACCGTTTCGGCGTTGGGAATGTGTAGATACTATCTTAAAGAATAACATATATTTTTTTAAGAACTTAAAAACTTCAAACGTTTATGGAAAACATGTAAGAAATCGGTAGAAATTGGCAGGCACCAACACCTAGTACCTAGATACTAAATTACAGTCGTCGTAATTTGTCCTTTAGAAAGTATCTACCCACTCTCAAATTACTATTTTTAAAAAATCTTCAGAAAGTTTCATTATTTTTATATTTTATTATAAAGATCTTTGCACAATGAAAATGTATATTTCAGATTAGTCAAGTTGTGTTTTTTTCAGGCGGCACTTGGAACAAATCCTTTAGCAATGGGCGCTCCTGCAGAAAATGGCGACAGATTCCTACTGGATATGGCTACCACGGCTGTGGCAGTCGGAAAGGTAAATATTAATTCCTAACATACCAAAGCGATAGCACTATAATAATATATCAAGATTAAGGTTTTATTGGAAAGATTATGGCCGAAATAACTGAAATTATTTATGCTGATAAAATCTTCGGCGAGAAATAATGTATTAATTCATTCGGCTGCTATCGCTCTGCTGCTTGAATATAGTATTTCGGTCGATCAGCAACATCGGCCCATTAGCTCAGTTGGTTAGAGCGTCGTGCTAATAACGCGAAGGTCGCGGGTTCGATCCCCTCATGGGCCACATTCTTTTTTGTTTTTTATTTCTTTTTAAATTATAAGTACCTATTTAGTTTTTTGTTATATTGAGGGGGTTTCTCACCATCCTCCCAATAGCTTATCTACACTAATAAGGAATATTTTCGATTTACTATTTACGGTTTATTTATTTATTAAGTTGGAGTTTATAATTCGGTACTCGAACCTATGAATAGTAGCTATATATTGGATAAGTTGGCAGAGTTTTCTAACCACTGCGAGTATTTTATTTTTATTTTAAGGGGGGTTTCTCACCATCCTCCCAATAGCTTATCTACCCTAATAACAAATATTTTCGATTTACGAATTAAGGTTTATTTATTTATTAAGTCGGAGTTTATAATTCGGTACTCGAAGCTATGAATAGTGGCTATATATTGGATAAGTTGGCCGAGTTTTCTAACCACGGCGAGTATTTTATTTTTATTTTTAAAAATATTCGTTATTAGGGTAGATAAGCTATTGGGAGGATGGTGAGAAACCCCCTAAATAATATTCGTTATTAGGGTAGATAAGCTATTGGGAGGATGGTGAGAAACCCCCTGAAAAACAAATAAAATAATTTATCACTGTAGAAAAAAATTGGTACAGAATTTTTAATCATAATATTAGAATAGACCACTTTTAAAAATGTTGTCTTTTTTTACATTATCAATAATTACTATTATTGATAATTTTGCAACAGTTAAGTCATGAGGGAATTCCATGATGATTTTTTTGTGTTATTAAAAACATTACATAGGTACCTTATATACCTACATATATTTATTGCATAGATACCTTACCCTATCTAAACAAAAGTTCTATTTCGGGTTTCTGAATTCGTATTTTTTATTTTCAGATAGAAATCCAAAGGCGGAAAGGAGAACCAATTCCAGATGGATGGGCTCAGGTAAACAATATTTTCATGATATATAATAATAATAATAATTGAATAATTTGTAGGGCGCCGTTATACCTAGCAGGTCACTTCCGATAGAAAGTTTGTGCTTTGGAGGACACTATATTTAAAACATTGCACATTGCATAATTTTTCATTTGTTAGGTACCTACCCTACCCCATCACTTTTCATATTACATTTATAAGAAGATATTATGTATATTTATATAATCGTGTAACCAAAGTTTTCTTTGCTTTCCTACGAAAAAACCACATAATTACAATAATAAAGGCATTATTGAAAAACGAATGCAAAAAAAATATCTCCCCGGCGGGGAATCGAACCCCGGTCTCCCGCGTGACAGGCGGGGATACTTACCACTATACTACCGAGGACGGCGCGATAGGCGACAAAAATTTGATTTATAAATATCTATTTTTAGAACTTTCCATGTCATTTATTTATTAGGGAATTCCATTCATTTCATTCCCTCATTAGCCATTTCATTACAAATTCTGGTTCTTGAAGACTGAAATATTTAATAAATATTTTTTATCAAATAGAATGGTCCCTATCGTCATCTTTTTTAAATAAGAACTGAGAGTATTAGCGCAGAAACACACCACTTCTTTGAACGGCGCTCTTTCATGACCATGCGGTGAATAGCAGAAGCTACCAAATAGTTAGAAAATGTAACACAGATGACAGTAATTAAATACCTTTTTTTTTAATTTTAAAATCCTTCAATAATCGACAAATAAAAATTAATAGGACCCTGAAGGAAGAGTGACTACTGATGCCGACTTGGCTTTCGAGACAGGCTGCCTCATGCCTCTGGGAGGAGCCGAGACCACTTCAGGATACAAAGGCTTCGGGCTAGGTGCTATGGTTGAAGTTCTCTGTGGAATATCTGCAGGTTTGTAGAAACAAACTATATAATAATAATAATAACACAAAAATGTGTTTTGAACACTCAACGATTTTTAACCTTAATATGAACATGCTTCTAAAGTAGAAGAATTCTTTTGACAATCACCTTATCGACGGCTCCGTAGAACAATGTCGGATCTGACAAAAATTGAAAATCGTTCTGTTGGCTTGTTTATCAGCTTATTTTGTTGATTTAAAAGTCTGTATTTTCGGATTTTTTAATGCAATGAGATGAAATTCCAAAGATCAAAACAACACTATATTTCTTTATATCAAAAACAGTAAAAATGCAGAAACGATATTTTAAAAAGCTCTACTACAAAACTACAAAATCGCACATCCGACATTGTTCTTCGGGACCGTCGTTATGGTAGGTTCAGACTGGACGACGTACGTACGCATCGCTACGCCAAACAATGCTTAGCAACCCATATATTTTCTATGAAAATGGCCACAGACATCGCACACATCACAGTGATTCTAAAACATAAATTTTCATTGAAAATCTATGGTTGCTAAGTAGTAGCCCAGATATTGTTAGGCGTAGCGATGCATACGTACGTCGACCCAGTCTGAATCTACCATTAGCCTTTCTTGAAAGATTAAAGTTTTTTAATTTTTTGTATTTCTTGGGCATTAACTATGTAACAATTTCTAGACATTTTGTTTTGAAGAGTTTTAATTTTCAATGTACTATCGTTACTTAAATTTAAGTAACGATAGTACATTGAAAATTAAAACTCAACTTGTAAAACAAAGCACAACTTGTAAAAAGCGTTTATAAGTAAAAATACTATACGAGCGCCATCTACGAAAGCGTAGAATTACGAAAGCGTAGAATATAAATTCTTTTGACAGGTCATTGTCAAATTAATTCATATTCTACTCTTTAGTAGATGGCGGGCGTGTAGTATTTTTGCTTATAAACGCTTTTTACAAGTTATGCTTTGAAATATTAAGGTGAGGGGATTTCTCACCATCCTCCCAATAGCTTATGTACCCTAATAACGAATATTTAAAAAAATAAAAATACAATACTCGTAGTGGTTAGAAAATTCGGCCAACTTATCCAATATATTGCCACTATCCATAGGTTCGAGTACCGAATTATAAACTCCAACTTAATAAATAAATAAACCGTAAATCGTAAATCGAAAAAAATCGTTATTAGGGTAGATAAGCTACTGGGAGGATGGTGAGAAACCCCCTGAATGTCAAAAGAATTCATATTCTACGCCTTCGTAGATGGCGCGCGTATAGTATTTTTACTTATAAACGCTTTTTACAACTTATGCTTTGAAGTATTAAGAAAAAATTATTGTTCGCGAATGTAAACAAGCAATATGAATATTAATAAATATTAATATTAATAATATTAATAATAGTTAATGAATTCTTTTGACAATCACCTTAAGGTGATTCCCAGTAGGCAGGTGTTTTCTAGTGTGTAGCTACATTGCCATTGCAAAATATTTGATATGATTTCAATTAGTTTTTTTTTTAAATAAAATAAAGTCTGTAGGTACGTATCGAATTTTATATAAAATATCTTACATCAATTTGAATTGTTTATTCCAGGTTCGCTATACAGTCACCACATCCGCAGCTGGTCCCACCAAGGTGTGGGTGGAGAGGCCAACCTGGGGCAGTGCTTCATCGCGGTGGACCCTGACTGCTTCGCTCCTGGCTTCCAGGGCAGGATGAGCGACATGCTCACACATATCAGGGGACTCGAACCAGTAAGAAACTTATTTTATCTATGATGTTACCAGTAGTAATGAAAAATGATTGTTATTGCCGACCATTATTTTTCTAAGGGGGTTTCTCACCATCCTCCCAATAGCTTATCTACGCTAATAACGAATATTATTAAAAATAAAATACTCGCAGTGGTTAGAAAACTCGGCCATATCCAATATATAGCCACTATTCATAGCTTCGAGTACCGAATTATAAACCCCAACTTTATAAATAAATAAACCGTAAATCGAAAATATTAATTATAAGTGTAGATAAGCTATTGGGAGGATGGTGAGAAACCTCCTTATTCTATCTTTCTAATTTTCTAATTCTAACGATAAAGAAGAAAACCTGTATAAATGAGCTTTACGTAAATCATTTGAATGGTGAGTTCTGGCATAATTTTTTTTTTTATGTGATTGACGGCTTTTACATGATACAAAATATACATAATTAAGAAAAAATATAAATGAGAAAAATACAAGCGGGAAAATGCATGAGAGTTGAAAGGTTCATATAACAAAAAATGTAAGAAGTAAGTTTGTAGTAACATTAAGGTGGTTTCTCACCATCCTCCCAATAGCTTATCTACACTAATAACGAATATTATTAAAAATAAAAATAAAATACTCGCACTGGTTAGAAAACTCGGTCAACTTATCCAATATATAGCCACTATTCATAGGTTCGAGTACCGAATTATAAATTCCAACTAAATAAATAAATAAACTGTAAATTGTAAATAGAAAATATTCGTTTTTAGTGTAGATAAGCTATTTGGAGGATGGTGAGAAACCCCCCTACTCTAATAACGAATATTATTAAAATTAAAATACTGGCAGTGGTTAGAAAACTCCGCCAACTTATCCAATATATAGACACTATTCATAGGTTCGAGTATCGATTTATAAACTCCAACTTAATAAATAAATAAACCGTAGATCGAAAATATTCATTATTAATTATTAGTGTAGATAAGCTATTAGGAGGATGGTGACCAACCCCAAGACCCCAGTGTCGTCATGTAAAAGATTTTTGTTTCATTTAAAAATAAAAAAATTGAAAAAAAATGTCCTCAAAAAAGTCACCGGAGACCAAAATTTCATTTACATTTTTTTACTCCAAATAGTGTCAGGAATCACTGGTTAAAGTAAGTCGAGTACGTACATTAACCTTTTCGTCCCGGAGAGAAAAAAATCACATTGGATCCGAAGAGGGGTCACTCAATCCCCCAATTTGTTTTGCTTATTAAATGGTGTTGTTGACATAATTTTATGAAATTTGTTTTAGTATTAATTAGAGGAAAGTATATTCAACATATTTCAATAGTCATTATTAAAATCGTTTGATAAATAAAGTCATAATTAATGTTCTAATGAATGTAGACCATAATGCATATTTTTTCATAGAAAACACAGAAGGCGGGCCAATAGCGTGCATCACTCCTTGTTTCCAAATCTCGACTGCCGATTGGCGACTACAGTATAGCGTCCTCGCCCGTAGCTAGTTTGTTTTGCATAGGGTGATATGTAAATGATGGATATATTTTTTTAACTTTTTCTATTTATGAAAACTACTATCTAATACTAAAAACTACCGTAAGAATGATAAATATTTTGAAACTTATGGTGTATCTAGATATTTAATGTAGGTATGTAATGTGATCTCCAAATTTATAATTGTTTTTATTATATTAACATTTTTAACGGTAAATGGTTTTTTTCTGCAGAGGACATCAAATCAACGCAATCTGGCAAATTGAAAATGAAAAAGATTTATGGAATATAGTAAAAAAAAAGATATTTTTGAAAAATTAAGTAAACTATTTTTTATTGTCCAAAATCCTTGTTTTAGATAAACAATACTTATTAGAAATCTGGAAACGGTATTCACAAATTCGTAATAGGGTATATGTGGGAAACCGGAGAATCTCCTTCTCTTAGAACCTAATGACGGCGTAGTGATCAAGTGGTTAAGATTCTGGGTTGCGGGTTCAAATCCCAGCGACCGCAAATAAATGAATTTATTTGTAATATTTCATAAGTAACTCATTATAAAAATGGAGTAAATGAGTTTAGTAATATGGCCGGCACAGTCCAGGGGTGAAGCTTTGGACTCCCATTCCGAAGGTCGCGCGTTCGAATCCGGCGTGCACAAATAAATTTTATTTGATTAATTTGTGTTATTTCACAATTAATAATATTAATAATGCTGAGATTGAAATATACGACATTAGTGATGTTGTTGTAGCTGAAAACCTTTTTTTTCAAAATTTATGTTTTTGGTAGGGAAATATTTTTTTTTTGGGAAGGTTGTGCCTACCCAGACTAAAAAAATCTTCTTACAAAAAATTTATATTGAAAAAAAATCATCAGTGATATCGATTTTTTCAATCTTAGCACTTTAGCTCACAAAAAGTCTAGAATTGCCAATGAAACAATTAAATTGTTAATTTTGTTATTGTGTAGAACAAATAATGTTTTGCACCCCTGAAAAATATATTTACGTAGGCCCTTTTAAGTTTATAATGTGCTTACAAGTCTGAAGATGCCCTTAGCACGGTGAAACTGGTCAAGTCTTACAGAAAATTATTGATAATTTTGTTTTTGTGTAGAACAAATAATGTTTTGCGCCCTTGAAACAGATATTTTTATATTTTTAAAATGTGCTTATAAGTCTGAAGATGCCATTAGCACGGTGAAACTGGCCTAGACTTCAGAGAATTATTTACCACTATAATTAAAAACAAGTTAACAATTAAATCCTAAAATACAATTTCTGATGTTCGCGGTAGACCATAGTGTACCTTTTTCAAGTTCAAATTTAAATAAAATAAATATATTTTTTGAACTCTCTGTATTTCATATAAAAAACAGAGACGTTTTTTCTAGCATACACCGGATGCGACCCAGACATAATGATCCTCGGCTGACAAGTGAACATTTTAGCATTGCAAAAGGGCATACGAGATGCCTAGTGAAAGCGACCGGGATTTGTCCCTTTCCAGTAGTAACTAAGAAATTAGTTGCTCCCGATTAAAATTGTCCGGATACGCTACCGCCCATTATTCAGCTGTAGTCAGCTGTAGTCAACGCAAAGGGGTACGAGCGATATAGGGAAGGAGAGCGTGAGTCAATTATTACGACACATCCCTTTCTATTAAAACGTAGCTTTTACCGACCGGCTTGCAGGATCATGGGCACGGGGGCCGATCTAAACTGGCGGGTGGGGCGGGGCGAAGCAATAACTAGTCGGAATTCGATGGATTTTTTTTAATATCTAAAAAAATAGTAACGTGATATACATTTTTTAAATGCATATCGATAACTGAATAGTTTTTCTAGGATTACCAAAATTATGGAGTATGTGATTTAGAAAACAAATTAGATACAGCGTAAAATCCTCATTAGTGTTGGTGCGTGGCCCCGGTCCGGTCTGGAAGTGTTAACACCCTCTATAGTAGGTGTATATTCAAAACGTTTCGAAGTGGTAGATACTTTCATTTTTGCTCTGGTGAAAGATCACCATTCAGAATCGAAACTTTGCTTGAAATAACTTTAAACCAGCGAGCGTAAGGTTCAAATTTATAACTTCGAGCGTAAGATGAGTGTTTTACACCCAAAATTCTTACATAGATATTTTTTTTATTCTCGATTTATTACTATTTTTAATTTGATAGTATATTTAATTTACCTGTTTTCTAAGTACTTGTTATTAGAGACTGGGTATAAAAGTGTATGTAGTTTAATAATATGTATTTTATAATATATGTAGTTTAATCATTTTTGTTAGAATCAACATTTTTCTTACAAAGTTTAACTCATGGCACTTAATTGTCCATTATTATATAAAACAAAATGTAATCACAAAAAAATAACATCTTCTAAGGTTTTAATCATAACAAACACAAATTATAATTTTTTTTTCTTCAACTAATCTTAGTACTTGTGAAAAATAGTAACACCGAGAGCCAGGTGGGTTTAACTCACCCGCTGACGACTTTCACTGACCGGTGGATGACTAAATTCTCATTTCTTGTCGCCTCCTTACCTTCCCCCCGCAGAGCATAATAATAATTTGCTATTAAAATATTGATCGATTTATCTTGGTCTGGGTGTACCACACCCAATCTTACGCTTGCCGGGTTAACCATGTTTAGTTTGGTGACCAGATCTGAATCGCCTGGTTCTTCCTCACTTTCCTCTCCTCACTACCTTCAGCCTCACAACATAGCCCAATTGTTAGGGATGCCAAACAGAGCCAGCCCTGATGCCATAGTTTTACTGTGCTTGTGCAGTACCTAATCACGTTGTTGTTAACAGGGTGTTCTCACTTACGTGTTCTCATGTTTAAAATATTATAATATTAAACTTTACTGTATTATAGGTGGACCCGTCAAAACCAGTATTTATTGCGGGAGACAAAGCAGCCAAGAACTGCGCCAGAACTGACAAGGAAGGCACCATCTCGTACGTGCCAAACCAGATCAAATCCTGCAAGGAACTGTCAGAGAAGCTCAAAATCAAGGATATTGTATATACCGCGCAATAACTCCATACCACCCATGAACATGAAAAGACAATAAACCATATTATATTATGGTAATACAAATGTAATTCCAACTGTAATGATTTTTCCTTTAGAATTTTTGGTAGGTATCTACATAAATATGTAAAAAAAAAAAATCTCTATCTATCCTGCTACACTACAATAGAATTTATAAATATTAAAAAGCATTTTTAATAAATTTTTCTGAAAAAATGTTAATGTTTTCATAGAATCAGTTTCATTAGAGCAGAAATGTGGCTGACTTAAAAAGAGCTTTAGCTTTTCAAGAAGTCATGAAAACTGTGTATCCCACTTAAAAACTTCTCAAATAGTGAGCTCCGATTAAATGAAATATGTTTTTCACAGATTTTTTCTGACTGGAATTTCAACGTCAAAGCAAAGTATTTTCACGACACAGTGCCATATTTTTAGTTTATTCGATAAGTAAATCGTTTTAAAAAAAAACATTTTTTTGTAATTTCTATATCATTGTATACGTGCAATATTGTTAAAACATCATCATTACCATAATTTATGTAAGTAAATGTCATTTTTACATAGTATCGTTAAGTTAGTAATTTACTAAGAATTTTATAAAATGTTTATTAAGATTAAAGTTACAAAATATTATTCTACACTGTATTATTTATCCAGTATTTCATGGGTACAGATTTATTCCTGTTTTGGTAGAAGCGTTATCTCAAGCAGTGTCAAATCGCTGCGAAATGGGAAGAAAGCCAGAAACAAAAGATGTCTGGAACCAGTGGAACTATAGCATCTCCAATTGGGGTATGTTGTGAGTTGTGAGGCTGAAAGGAGTGGAAAAGTTAGGGAGATGGGGAAGACAAAGCTTGAAAAGTGGGTACCTGGCTCTTCAGATCTGATCACCAAAACACTGTAACATCAGCCATTTCAAATCACTTGTCTATTCTGAATGGTGGTCAATAAAAAATAATCAATATTTGACGAGTTAAAGTATTTCACCAAAAAATGTAGACATAATATGTCTCGACGCCACCTAGTGGGAAAGTTAGCACTTACAATGCCTTTCTCATATAAAAATAAAGTTGGTGGTTTGCAGGTGAAAAAATGTAATAAGCGGTAATTGTTGAATGAAACCCTAGTATATATTGAATCATTTGGCAGGTAACAGATGTAACCGTGGATAGAGCTCCTGACCGGCAATCAGAGGGGCGCGGGTTCGAGTCCCGTCGGCAGCATGTATCTTTTCTCGGAAGGTTTTTTCAATATGGATGAGTGTTTCAGGCTAATAATTATTGCTTATAATAATTGTATTGTTATATTTTTTGTATTTATCGCACAGGGGTTGGGTATATGAATGACTTCTATGATAGGCAAGCAATATAATTGGTAGATAGAATCGCACCCAACGGACAATCTGTTTCAGTGCATTTCTGGCTGCATAAGACCCTAGCCATAAGCGAGTTGTGGTTTTTATTTCAAATTCTAAAAATTTGTTTTTGAATTTGATAAGTTAAGTATGAATTAAATAAGTTGTTTGGAAAACAAAGAAGTTTACTGTAATATGCTTTTTTGCTTACATAATCTTTATATGTTCGTCCAAGGTAAACTCCAAAACTACTTAACCGATTTTGATAAAATTTGGCTTAATGTGTGTAATTTGGTACAACTTATAAGATAGGTACTTATAGATATTTTATCTCGATTATTGATCTATGCGAATGATTAATGCGAATTAA
This sequence comes from Limnephilus auricula, assembly GCA_951813805.1. Lineage (NCBI taxonomy): Eukaryota > Metazoa > Arthropoda > Insecta > Trichoptera > Limnephilidae > Limnephilus > Limnephilus auricula. Next base: position 10,549,597 of record OX638402.1, on the reverse strand, counting down.
AAGCTTTTAATGGAATAATTATTAGTATTTTCGTTGTTTGTTTTTTTGGTGTTATGACGAGTTGCGCTACCTCCTTCTTTAGCCGACGTTTCGGACAGCGTTGCAGTGTCCATCATCAGGGCAGATCCGACGATATGACGACACATGCTGACATGTTATGTCACATTTTTGACAACATATTATCTGTTTCTTTTTGGCACGTGAATACTTGTATTGGAAAAAAGAGATTTTTTAAAAAATTTTAATTATTTATTGAGTTAGTTGACAACGGGGTTTTATGTGATTGTGAAGTGTGCGGGCCATCACATTGTCATACAAAGACAGTTAGCAGTTGAGAGTTTTCAGTTGCCTCAGTGGGCGGAGGCGCTAACCCAACAACATTTGAAAATCTCCTTCTACCACCACACTAAGCGGAAGATGTTGCGTGTGTTGTGATGGAGGACTTAGCCAACTAGAAAATTGATTAGAGTTTTCTTTAAATTATACTCCAGAGATGAGGCTGCGGACCCCCTTACATGTATTCGCGGACCCCTGGGGGTAATAATAACTTCACCATTTTCAGAACAATAAAAAACAATGTTGTCGTTGCAAAAAGCTATTTATTCAATATATGTAATATAAATACAATGACAAGAAATATATAGCATAATTTATACCTTGCGGTTACGATAAATATATCTCTAATAGTAATTGATTTAGAGAGAGACATATCCCGTATAAATGTTTTACAAATTATAATAAAGTGACCCAAAATAATACTTTTCTGTACATAGTAAAAAGTTTTATGTCTAGGAAATCAATACTGATCTAATACAATGTGTTTAGTTAAGGAGCTGCATTGAGGAACACTAATTCCAGAGAGATTCGGCTAAAGAGATATTATAAGAAAACAAACCAACAATACAGATTTCACCAATGGGAAATCTCTTATATTTGTTTTGCTACAATTGTATATCGTAATGTTTAACGGTAGTTAATGATATTGAATGAAGTAAATGGATTTGTGTAAATAAATAAAATGTAGTGTATCATGATGTGAAGGAATAAATAAATAAATAAGAAATAATATACATTTTAAATACTGAGTGTGGAATGCTGCAAATATCGTAAAACTAATAAAAATAATCATAAAACATTAGTAAGGATTCAATGATAGTTAATATACAATTGGCACATAGATTAGCTATTTTCATTTCATATTCATTAGGTTCACAAGTCAAAATTCAATATTATGTCAAAAAATATTTCTTCAAAAATACCCTTTTACAATATAAGTTCTTTTAAATTAATTAGTTTATATACACCTAATACGTAACACTTCGAGTGCTTCTTTAGTAAAATAGTGTGATTATTATACTTCACATGCCAGGTCAGGGGTACCCACTATCGTATCCAGTCACCTGTCTATGGAGTCACTTGCCATGATATATAGTCATACCAAGTCCACGTCGGCCAGCCATTCCGACCTAAGAGTCGGTGTGACCATATTACATATCATGGTTCCCTTTACAAATCATAATTATCAGGCTCAATATTGATGCTTGGCATAATACAATAATTCTTTGATTTCAACAGAATAAATTATATTTCAGATTTTAATAATGAGATACATTTAAAAACAAGTATTTTGATAGAGAAATGATTATTATATATTTTATATGGAGACTGTCTGCAGAACTCCCGCAAGCTTAGGGCATAAGACATAAGACATTCATGCTATCTCTCATGTGTTACCTTATTCCTTACAGTAACCCAGTTTGGCGATGTCTCCTGGTTCCCCAGGTATCTGAGCCTTATTCCCATCAAGGAATCAAGATTTTGTTAATTGTAACTGTATTTCTTTAGAAAGTGAATTAACTAGTATGTATTTGTATGAATATTTGAGGATATCGTACCGAGTGAATTACATTCTTTGGCCATGTGTAAAAAAGGTAGCACTATTGCATAAACATTACCATTTCACATATTTAATATATTATGTAGTTAGTATTAAATGTACACAATTTGAGAACTATGTATTCCTTAAGCTATCAGTCAAAAATATAAAACAATGTGCGTTGGTAGGACCTTCAAAATCACAATTACCTATTTGAATAGACAAAGAAACTTCTCGTCAGATTTGAAAGCAAACTTTGTTACTTCACAGACAGAGTGTGTTTCGTACTTCCTTTGGTTGGCAACATTCCTTCTAGCTCTTCTAATTACTATATTTTAATCAATATATTTTACATGGAAGAATACTCGAACATGCATAGCAAAACCAAGATTATTTTACCATTAAATAATACAAGTCACAAAAATAACCCTAGCTTACATTACAAAAATATATATTACAAGTTTTTTTTTTCTCATTTTCAATGGTGCTAAATTTTAAATTAAGCTAAGATCAATATGGCCTGTTTCTACTTTTTACAGCTATACGATAATAAACTATTAAAAATACATCGATGATTTGCGACTAGATTGAATGAGGATAGATATCAGATGGCAGAAGTTCCCTGGCGGTCATGGTGTGCTTTGTGCTTTGTGCTTGGTCCGGCGAGCTTGCAACACTTGCCACTAGATGGTGCGTGGCGTGTTTGTTCTGACCACGAGCTTGCGATAGCTGCCACTAGATGGTGATAGTGGCGCTCGGCCGGGTCGGGTCCTGGCTAGGTCAGGTGGATCACTTCTTCTTCCCCAGGAACTCTACCATCTGACTGAACTTCTCTTCCTCCTCCGTGAGGAGCAAGGCCTCCAAGCAGCCCTTAAAGTATGGTGTCGTGAAGCACTGGAGCCTGCAAGAAACAATGTATTCAATCATTAGTTATTGCCATATGAATATAATCAAGAAAGGAATATATTTATTATATTATCTTCTCTATTTTGTTCTCTATTATTTTTCATTAGATGCTTCTGAACGGATGATATCTCACCAGACAGACTTCTAACCCTGTTGTAATGAAGTGAATAAGTACATGATTTATTAAAGTTAATTAAACTTTTTCTTTCCTACTGAAGATATGGGATTTTCTTTAATATCATTAAATAATAATGCTATTAAATTTTACAAAAATGAATTGAATTTTTTGAACATTTGTCAAAATATTTTGTAATACATTATGGGGTTTTTTTGACCATTCTCTTCATAGCTTATCCACAGGATAAAGTATATTTTCGCTATATATTGGATTAGTTGGCGGAGTTTATTTTTCACAACTATTTATTGTGAGTATTTTATTTTTATTAATATGCGTTATAGTATGGATAAGCTATCAAGGGGAGGGCGAATACCCAATAAGATTTAAAAATGAATTTAACCACTATACAGTTAATTTAGCAAAAACGGTATAAGTTTTAAAAGGAAAATAATAATGTTAAATAAAACATGTATTAAAAGACAGTTGTTACAATTATAATAAGAAAAAAGTCAGAAAATGTTAGACGGAAGACAGGTTAGCAAACAGACAAGAAAAAGCGTAGATTAGTAAAGACAAGAAGGTGTTATGTGCAGGCTCGAACAGAAGAAATTTGCTAGAAAGAAGGACATTAAAATTTGTTAGTAAAGATGAAAAAAGTGGTGTTAGATTAGTTCGAAGACCACCCCCAGAGGAAGAAAAAAGGAATGATTTTGAAAATATGTAAAGGTAATAGAAAAATTAAAAAATTTAGGATATTGGTTGTGTAAATGAAGAGAAAAAGAAATTGTTAAAGCAGTGAAAAGAGTTAGAAAGAAACATGGTTAAAAATATTAAAAGTAGGTTGGAAAACAATAAAAGATAATAATTTAATTTAGGAGAAAACCAAACACATGGTTTGTAAAACAAGCTGAAGACGTTGAAATTTTATTATAAAGTAATAGAACGAAGGTTAGATAAAAACAAAAAGTGTTAATATATTTTTTTAAATAAATTTATATATATATTTTTAGATAGAGCCAATAGAAAAAAAGTAAAAATAAGATAGAAAGAGAAACTAGAGGTTAGATAAATGCGGATATCAATAAATTATGGGGAAAATGAATATCTGTTCCTATTAGATAAAGCAATGTGGTTAATAAATTATTTTTGTAAACCAATAGTTCGATCAAAGAGAAACGGACAATAAACTAAAAATAAATTAAAAAGATAGTTATATAAGGAGAAAAATAATGTTAGGTAATAATGAAGGAAAAATCAAAATGAAAGGGGATAAAACAATACCTAAACCCCAGGTTCCGCCCCATGAAGTTGTTTTATCCATACTTGGATCTGCTCTATCTCGTCCGTCATCTGCAGTGCCTCCAGGCAGCCTTTGAAGTAGTCTGACGTAAAACAATCGTTCCTGAAAAGTCAATTACCAGTCATTTCATGTTTATGTGCCTCGTTAACTTCATCCATCCGTTGTGGAAAACGTACAAAATAACTTGATTAACAACAAAATAACAATATATACTGTATTTTTTTATGATACGCCGTTTTTGTGTCTGAATCACTTCAAATCACTTTAAAACTAAGAATCCGGTAAGATTTAATTTTTCGACAGCTCTTAACAAATATATAATTTTAATCATCGGGGAATTTCTTAAAAACTACAATATTTCAGAACCATGTAAGATCAAAAACCCAGATCAACCACTTTACTGCAATTTGTAAACAAGCAGTTACTGCGAACTATGATCACACTTATCTATGGCTTTCCTCAAAGATTGATATTGAATCCACTTTGTACCTTCAATATTAATCATCAATTTACATTTACATTGAGTATAATCGAGTCCATCAATCACACGCATATGCGTATGTACGCAGTTACGCCCAATTTCATTTAAGGGTTATATTATTTCTTCAATTTAGTTACTAGGCAACATTTTTGCAAATTGTTCAAATAGCAGGAATGGTGTTCCACAGGGGACGACGTTGGGTCCACTTTTGAATTTGAATTTAAATGAATTTCTTATTCAATTGAGATCATGGCGAATAAACAAACCTGCATAGCGTATGCAGTTGCGGCTCCCTGAAGAGGTTGTAGCAATCATCGCAGATTCGGTCGATCCGAGCGAAGATGGACTTGTCGTAAACCCCTTTGCACTGGATCTCGAAGAACGACCTCTTGGTGAGGTGGTGCAGAGGCTGAGGTGGCTGCGCAGGCCCCGCGGCCGCCAGGGCCACCAGCGCCGCCGCCCACAAGCCGCCCCACCACCTAACGACCATCTGAAACAACGAAGAGAAACAAGTTAGTCATGGAGTCAATAATTAGTTCTTGGTCAGGGGTTTTTGAAGGGTGGTTACAAGTTACAAGATACTGCTTGGTGTCACGGCCACTGTTGTCATCAAGTTTTTAATTGAGATCATTTTTATCTTAGTTAAAAATATAATATAATTATAATCTAAACCTAACCGAAACTAATACAATTAATTTAAAAAATATGTTCATTGATTTCAAGAGTCCAGTGGAACTGTGAGTGCATTTTTTGTTGAATGTTATGAGGCTGTAGGAAGCAGAAGATGTAAGATGAAGAGCACAAGGAAGTTTGGCTATTCATATCCGATCTCTAAACCTAGCTTAAGTCATTTTTAATAACATTTTGACTTTGAATGGAGGTGTTTCTCACATCTTATAATAATGGGGTTATTAATTGTATTTAATCGTATTTATTAATTCTTGTGTGGTAGATAAAGTAGGGGAGGGAAGAGAATGACGATATAACAGAAAAATATTTCCCTGAACGACTAATCACCGCACATAAAACAGAGCTGGTCACTAAATACAAATTCTCAAAAATACTAATTAGTGTGTTGATTTATTTTCACAGGAATGTCTGCAGCATCATTAAAATTTAACAAGGATTTCCGAATTCCAAACTGCAAATATTTCAAGCAGAATTAGTATGAGCCATAATATCTATTTATATCCCAAGCGGTCAAAGTAACCAACCATTAACGTTAAGTCATTAGTTAACAATGGTGAATGGTTGCTGTTGCTAAGTTGTTTGCGAGACTACCGGCACGTTTTTCTGGCCAAATCGCCCGTTGACAGACACTTCGGTCGGGCGACTTTCCGAGAACAGATTCCTCGCCGAGTCCGGAAGCTGCTCACGATCCCAGACGGAGTCGGTTCGAATTTCGTCCGGCAGGTTTTTCATTCTTCTTTTCCGACAACAGGTGTGCACCGTGCAGCACACTGTGCGGACACTACGTCACCGAAGTGGACAGGAACAAAACGACCTTTGGGGCCTTTAAAGGCTGTGCAGTCTGTACCACTCGCTGCCGGTGATTCATGAAAGAATCGGCCAATTCATTGACAGAAAATCTCCTCCATAATTACAAGACCTACCAGCAAGGGCGTATATTAGTAGGGTTTGGGGGGTCCAACCCCCCCCCCCCCTCCCTCCCCCCCATCGGCCTCATTATACAGAAAATACAACAATATTATTTGCACCATCTGTTTTATCAATCTGATGTAAATAATAAGTATCCAACCCCCTCCCCCATTTTCCCTTGCCTCCCCAGGTTGAAGCCGCCCCCCTTAGGCTCGAAACCCCCCTTTGAATGCTATAGCTACGCCCTCGCCTACCAGCCTTTGACTATGTACAGTTTTCCTGAAAATATTGTCTCCTACTGTCACGCAAACTTGGAGCACCAATTTACACATTTGTTGCATGTAATAAATTGAGATATTATGTAAAATCTATTTAAATCTGTCTAACAAATCTGAACCCTTTCTCTCTCTTTCTAAGTTAAGTATTTTTAAGGTAATTTAACTATTGTATAAATATTGAAATTTTCTGGCCTTTTAAAATACCCTTGGAGAGGTATCACGAAAATACGCTATACAAAAGAGCGATTGAAATAAGTACAAAATGTTGAAAGACAAATTAGAAATATGAAAGGTTATTTTGTATTCAATTGTAATTTGGAAAAACATTAACATTGGTCGAAATTGAACTATTGATAGAAACTCAATTGAAAGATTAAATACTGTACTACACTTGTACGCAGTTCGCGGTTGTATAAAATACAAGAATCACAATGAGAGACTGCTAAAGTATGGAGTTACGCGGTCTAGACGGCCGCAAGTAATTCTATAGTTTGTTACGAATGTGAATAAGGTTTTTTATGTATTGTGTACTTTTCGTACCGAATATAACGATTAAATGTGTTAAGCAGTTGGTATTTTAAATTCAAATCTTATTAGCCTCACATAACCTGTCAAAAACAGAAGGTATCGATTTTACGACTTCAATAAAATATTTTTAAAATTTTTAAAGATATTATTTACAAGGAGGAAAACTTTCAAAATTACCAAGAATATCGTATCGTCGCCGACTTAAACTTGTTTTGGATTGTCCTTGTTATATCAGATGGCACGAAATTTATCTGTTATGATTTTAATTATTTGCAGGTGTATAACTAATCCATTCCCCGTTCTCAAGATCATACCAGTCTGAAACGAATAGTTTTATTTTGATAGTTTACTTGAGTTTCATCATATAAATATATTTTTATTTTAATATGTTTATTCAGTTTTTTTTAAATTATACAATATTACTTAAATTTGTATGATCAATCAGTTTGATTGTAAGAAATCAATCAATCAAAAGTGTGTTTTTCGCAAATCGTTGTGTGTGGCATAAGAGCCGGTAGGTTGGTGCAGGTATTGTAATAAGGTAGGTACTGCAACATGTGGACTAGAATAGGAATTAAAGAGCCTGTGTGTTCACTGCAGTCGTTGGCATTCGCGTTGCGTGTCGCATACAATACTTGCATTCTTCAGGAATTGTTGGAGAAGGAATTTTTTCTTTCATCTTCAGTCTCCCAAGGGTCTTCAATCCATCCAGCAATATCCAATACCCTTTTAATAATGATGAATTGTATCTTAGGAATAAACTGAGGTAACTTAGAATTGAAAGTTGTAGTCACGGAGCTGTGGAAAATATTATGTTCAGAGATTGGATGAACGATATAGGTAGCTATAAATAGATAAAGGTATGAATCATAAATTGGAAAGGATAAGTTTTATCTTTGGTTTCATATTTCCATGGTCGTTCAGATGATATTAGTCACTATTTTCTGTACTGATCAGCCACAACTCCATTTAAAACCTAGAGAGTTGTTTTAAATCCTAATTAATGGCTATATTGCCAATTGCCAAGCCTCGTTTCACCAACCACAAATTAATAAGAGTACCTATCATGTTGATTGTAAAAAAGTAAACTTTACTACGACTTGCTAGAATCATGACAAAGTGATAAAAATTTTACTAATAGATATGATCTGCAAAATATATTGTTATATTATATTAAATGAAACAAGCACCTCTTTTCAATCACTTCACTAAAGCAAGAAAACTCTTTCAACCACCATGACAAGCCGCAATATAACAGCTTTTTACTTATATATCGTTTTTTATCAAGTTGAATAGATCTGGTTACAGACCCAGAGGTTCATGTTCATATTCGTACCTCAGGACTGAATGTTGGGGTATTTTTTTAGGCTTTATTATTAGGCTACACATAAACGTCACCCAAAGTTATTTTTACTATCCGGTTTGATTTGTTGAACTTGGGCCGTATTTCAGGAAGGGGATTATGTTGGAGGCGCATGATGTTTTGCACGTACACTATTTCTTGATCTGATTTCCCACGCCAATTTCCTAGGCTCAGTATCATCTGTTATCGGGATAATATCTCTTATTTAACACCCCGCATTCTGAATTTCTGTTATATTTTTAAGAAGATCTCTATTCAGATTTTCAGATACCGAAAAAGAAATTAATAAAATTTCCTCAATGGAAAAAAATCCAAAAATTATTTTTAAAAAACCACCTGGCTCTGCTGTTTAAAATGTTATATGAACATAGCACAGTGAATTCTTAAGAGTGCTATGCAAAGCTTCTCTGTATCAATAATAATCATAACGCGCAAAATAAACTAACAAGACAAAGAAGACAATGGTGAATCTACGCCGACCACCAATGTTTAAAAAATTTTCTTAATTATCTTGACAATCGGGAAGTCCAGTAATTGGAAGATCGTTAAAGTTGAAAGCAACATGCGCGGATGGTGCAATGCGGGTGATTGATTCATCAGATGCAGTCGCAGCACTCGCAGCAATACTCGCACAGCCCGATGGTGGGAAAGTAACCAGTAACCAGTGCAGCTAGCGGCATGCAGTCTGCAGTGCAAGCCCAGGTACTGAAGGCAGGTATCAGAGTTACTGCACTCATGTCTCCCACAGAGACAGGCGTACCGGTGGTGCATTCGTCGGTAGGAGAAAATTCTTGCACGCGAGATCGTTACCTTGATTGTGAAGAGGAGAATTATTATTCCTACGGAGACTTACACCGGCTTACCGGAATAATTTATAGTTATAGTATAATTCACAGATCGTATTGGCTGTCCTTGCAATGAACAAAATCACAGATGACAACTGTGAAATATGGCCCAATAAAAGAAACAGGAAGAAACGATATCCTGAGAAAAGATTATACCATCGGATACTTAAATCAAACGCCATCGGCTCTAAGGAAGTTATTATTTACACTGCAAAAGCGTTAAAAAGTGTCTAGAGGTGTACCTTTTATATCTACAATCAATTTTAAAGTATATGTACCTAATTAATTAATTTTTAATTTCCCGATTTTTTCCAACATTTGAAAAGCATTAAACAAGCACTTTGGCGTCTTGCCTTATTTTTTGACAGTTTTATGGATTATCAAAGCTTATGATATAAGTAACGAAGCGTGACGGTGAGAGCTAAAAATGGTTGCGTTAAAATTAATGTTCCACGAAGAAAAAGCTGTGAAATTATCATAAAGCAAGAGCTCGCCGTCTGAGTGAAGTTAATCAAAGTGTGCCTAGTAAACGTAATATACACGAGAACAGGCCAATCTTTTGACCATTTCTGTCTCTCAACCTATATGTGTTCTACCAGCAGATCAACTGACCATAAATATAATTCATGTCCCCAATGCGTTAAAGCGGTCAAATGGCTATTATTATGCTATTGTTAACCGTACTACAATGATCACCAGGTTAATGTCTAAAACCCAGCAACGACAAAATGTGACATTATGTGGCAAGATTTCATGAAATAACCCGTTAGGTTGCGGCTAACCATTGTGTCAGTAACAAGCACCCGTGATCCGTGTGCGATCTCACAGACATGCACAAACCACCTGTACACACGTGCACACGATTGTATATACTCCCTTTTTATACCTCTGGTGACTAATATATTATTCTGTTTATGCCACGGGAAGTTTTAACATCAATTGGGAAACGTGATATGGTATCTTTTTTGTACACACAGGTGCAACCGTGAATGAATTCATAATTGATGGCACATTAAAATCTTTGTCGTGTTCGTGCTTTGCATTACATTCTCTTATTATATAAACACATAAAAATTATGAGTGTGTAAGGAAGTTAAGAAAACCATTTTTTTCTTAGATATTAGTGGTACGGAGGTATTCCTCAAGGAAGTCACTTAGGACCTTCATTAATAAATAAATGGCGACAAGATAAGTGTTTATTGTGGTACATTTTTTATGACACAATAAAACATTTATCAAGTTCCGATTTTTTGCATAAAGTTATTTTAGAGGTATTAAATCCTTTATAGTACAAAGGTCAAAATATTTCTAAAATTTTCTTACACGCCGGTGTACCTCTTGGAAGTTAAGTTGGACTTTTTTATTAATTAACTACGGGGGGTTTCTCACCATCCTCCCAATAGCTTACTCATACTACAACGAATATTATTAAAAATAAAATACTCGCAGTGGTTAGAAAACTCGGCCAACTTATCTAATATATAGCCACTATTCATAGGTTCGAGTACCGAATTATAAACTCCAACTACATAAATAAACCGTAAATCGGAAATGTTCGTTATTAGTGTAGATAAGCTATTGGGAGGATGGTGAGGAACCCCCTAATAGTGACAATATAAGTGTATTGACCAGTGTTTTTAAAGACGCGTTCCGATGATAAGCTAACAACATTATTATTTATCAATTGAGAAGACGTTAAGCTAGTTTTTACCCGCTGATACTGACAGCTTAGATTCCTGTCACACCTGTCTGGCTCCATTCTAGGAGCATTGAGATATTAAGTTCCTCTACATTTCTTTACTGAAAAAGGCTGAAAACAGCACCTAGGCAGTTATCGCCTTGAGCACTAGTGTAAACTACTTCATGAACAGGAAAACTGATGTAAACCCTTTCTTCCATTTTGGAACTTAATTTTAAAATCTTCCTTCAACTAAATTCATTAAAATAGATAACCTCAGCATTCCACTTTGACCTCCACCGACAGACAAGACTAGACATATTGTGTTTCTTAGTAAAAATGCAAATTGCTTATTGAATCGATGGATCGAAATGGATTAATAACACGAGCCTGTGAGAGAAACTGTAAATTTTAATATTTCAATGAAATCGTCGAGTCGATAAAACCTGGAGTCCTTGGTAGGATTATTAATGCAAGTGTTTCAGCTGCTGGCTGCGGCCACCGTGAAAGCTCGATACGTGCAAAATAAATATACCATGGAAAGATCTCCCGGTAAGGGACTCAGTGAGGCTGACAGTGAATAAGTTATGGGTCAAACTCCCAAAAGAAACGGAAAGACTGGTAGGGATATACTATTACAATCATATACGATTTGGAAATTAATAAGAATGATTCCTTGACTTTGTTTTCATCATTTTCACATAGTTGCCTACGTATCTGGTTCTCGATGATAACCTACCTTGTACCAATTATAAAACTTTTTCCGTTTTTAGGGATATAGATGCAAGCACAGAATTATTCACCAGCGTCAGTAATTTTATTAGCGTATTTGCTAATCTTTTATGGTTCTTTAACCACAAATTGAAGTAATTCAAGTTATAGAAATACCTTTCGCAATCATTGGCATTGCTAATTTCTCAATTTTGGTCATTATAAAAGTCTTCATGCTTTAAGATCGGTTCCACGTGTACGACCTTATGTTATCATATTGGTAATACGATAACTCGAGCACAGCCCTGTTGAGGCAATGTGGTCCGTTGCACAGTTGATGCCAATTAACATTTTTCTCGTATTCACAAACGAAGGCAACTGTACACAATAACCACTACTGTGTACTGTGCACTCTGAGCCAATGCACCGAGCTGCAGCGTTCAGTGTTCATTAACGCAGGCCTGCACATATAAGGGAAAGTTATATGCACACACAAGGCGATTAATGCAATTGCATTAGGTAAGAATAACACTGTAATAGAATAACTACATCCGATCTTTACAAAAATACGATAATCTCAATGGCATGAATTACACATGACTGAGATTTGTATTGACGACCCAGAATTGCTGAAAAAATGTGAAAAGCTGTAGAAAATGACTTGTTCCAAACCAAAAGTAGCAATTGATAAATAAAATAAGTATCTCTGGTTGATCTGAAATTGAAATTATTTTCACAAAATTAAAAAAACGCCACGAAGGGAATTTGAGATTACTAAAGATCTGAAAGTACCCTATGCGATAATGAACTCCCTGATTAATCAACCGTACAGCTTTTAGTGAAATTGTTACTACACATAAATGACTAGTTTACTCTGCCTAGTTTTCCTTTATATCTGGAACTGTAATGTTACATAATATATATTATACATAGTATGAACTAAAAACCCACGTGACTCTGCTATCTAGCAGCAACTGACTAACCACTACTTGGCTATAATATCCATATCATTTATGTCAGTACCAAACAGGGTTTGTATCTGATGCGGAATTTATTACAACCATCATATATGTATAAAGATGTCATTGACTAATTATTCTGAATGGCTTTTATTGTTAAACTCTTCGCTTTAAGTGTGTTAACTCACCACAATCATTGGCTACGATACATTATACCCATTAAAGTGTGGTCAAATGATTTTATCAGTGGAAAACACATGCGCGATGAGTTTCTGATGTTTATTTTAACGCCTTAGAATATATTTAACATTATCAATGTTGTTGTGAAATTGCATTGACCTCCGATATAGGATGATCAAATCTATGAATTCTGTCAAACAAAATGTATGCATTGTGCTGTAAAATCTTTATATACTAAGATTTAATAAGTGTGCCTGAAATACGTAAGTGAAAATACCATTTGAGAACTTATGAGATAACTTTCATAAATTTACTAGACGATTATTTAAAGTTTTGGACAATGTGTTTGAAATATGTACATATCTACAATTTATACATACATTTTAGAAATATCATTTGATAAATTATAAAGCAGCTAATCTAATCAAGTTAAATGAACTTTTTTTAATTGAATATGATGTAAAATTACTCCATTTTAACAATCAAATTGAGAAAATTATTTATTTTTGGTCTTGGTTAGGACAAAGTAATAGGTAGGAGAAAAATGTGAACTATTTTAAAAAGACTTTTTTGTTAAGTTCAAAAATAGAAATATTAATTACTTTCGTGGACTTTGAAGATGCCAAGAAACCAGCAAACGCAGCGTGAGGTGTGAGGAAAACATAGACACAGTGTGAGGGCAGGTTAGTTAGGCGGAGTGAACGAACTCAGTCGCGCCAAGCAGTCTACTGTTTGCAGCATTCTCTCCACGCCGCTGCTGCTCGGGTACACGAATATCTGCTTCCACCAACACCTGGTTTCTAGTCGCTGGCCGGTTAACTCAATTAAACATGGAATGTTCTAGGCGATCGTGTCAATTTGTGGCAAAACGTTAGGTTGGCTTATTTCGGGGCGTGTTGATCTCCGCTTCTGGGAAAATAACAGGGCAGGAAACCGGGAGTTGAACGAATGAAAAATAGGTTCGCCGTCTTTCTGAAGATAATTGGCAACTTCAGAAACGGAATCAGTGGAACATTTTAATTTTGTTTCACAAAGAAACATACAATCTATTTTTAAGATATGAATGGAAAATTAAACCATATCTGTGATATAATTAAGTTCTGAGAAACGAATCGAATTCTACTTTGACTAAGACTTTCAGATCAAAATAACTTCCATCTGATAATCTTTTATATACAACTTTTTAATAGTTATATATTATATATTATGGCATATGTGTGAAACGGCTACAAGCATGGAAATGCCTACATGGATTTGGTCCTTCTGCAGGATCAGTTCGGAATTTAAGACAAAGTATGTAAGTATACAAATAGAAAAGATTTTTCTGTTTTGTGGGAACTGTTTAACGCATATCTCTATCAGTAAGGTAGAATTAAATACTTGTACGGTAAACGGCGGCCCATTATTCTGGAACTGTGTTGATTGAAGTATGTGTCGCCACGCCGTCTGGTGGGGCGAGCATGTGGTTCCACACCCAAACACCAACATCGCAACAGTCTGTGACACACCAATGCTATCACAGTCTATCACACACCAATGTTGTCATAATATTATGTGATACGCCAACACCACAAAACCACGTGCATGTGTACGAGAGCTCGGATTCCACAGAGACAATAACGTCAATTGCCGTTGATGATGAATGATGAGTTATTAAAAGATAAACACTCTGAAGCGAAGAATCAGAGCAAAGATGCCAAACTAATAATAAAAGCACATAAATTGTAAATCAAGGAAAGCGCTCTGGACCAACGACCGAATTCAATGTTACAATTTGACTTGAGAGCGGAATCTTTAGCCATCGAGGGTCAACTGGAACAGTTTTGTTTTACGAGCTCTTTAATATTTATTTCAATCGCAACATAGTAATCGCCACATTGATTATACTATAATATGATTTGCTACAGCAAGAGGTTTTCGAAACATCTTTATTACTACCATTCTTGGACAAATATTTTTACCAGTAATAATTTTTAATATTTTTTTTTTATATATTTAAAAAAAACATAAAATAATATGCTTAAAGATTCTCAGTCTCACAAATTCTCAATAGTAGGCCTGATCATGAACACTACATGGCTGTCTGAAACGATGATTCAAGAGCGAGGAGGAAACGCAATACGACTCAACACCGCAAAAGACAAACAACAAACAAATTAAGAAATTATTTCGAAATTTAGAAAGTGTCACCGTTTTGGCATAGGGACTAGAATACTGACACATGTGGCGTGAGGCAGCTAATTAATTATTTAAAACCCGTATAAACACATCGAGAAGCGACAAATAATTGGCTGCCTATCATTTCTACAACACACCTACTACACAATAATATGGGTCGAGGACAAGTGTTTTTCAAGTTTCTCAATATCTATGGCTTGTATTTTGACAGACGAATGGCCAAGAATTTAATTGAATAAAACATTTTGTCATTATTAATTCATTACCATTACCATCGAAAATCTTCTTATGTTTAATGGTTACATATTTTATCCGAATATTTTTTGCTATTTTGTTTTATTGAGGGAGCTTTGATCTTCATTGAACACGAGTCCCTCAAATCTCTAGTCATTTTTCTCTCTTCACGTCCTCGGTCCAGCTATCTATTGGCCTCTCTCCAGATCTTCTGGTTTTGCTCATCTTTCTTCACATCTTCCGGTCGTTTATTAGCTGAATATAATCGGTGTACTTAATAGCACAGTTTCTGAATTACACAAAATGTTGAACGAATTTAGGATGAGGATTTCATTGCATTACAGATTTCAAATAAATATAATTACTTATATTGTAACATCTCCCTCATCCTCGTAAACGACATTTGTAACGAAGAAAGATGATAAAACGGATTGTAACATCTCCCTCATCCTCATAAACGATATTCGTAACAAAGAAAGATGATAAAACGGATCTTCCAGGGGGAGGACTATAAAAGTGTAAGTGAAACCTGAATGAACATTTTATTCGAACGGTCAGACCAGTCAAGAAGCAAAAAGAAGACTTTACACCATTTGAGCTTCCTGCGCTCCGGGCAGAAATAAAAAAAAATCAGCTTGTTAAGTATGGTCCTGCCACTTAGAGCTCCATCGTAACTTTTCTTACCGTTCAATGCGTCCTTCGTGAGAAAGAGAGAGAGGTCACAATGTACCTATCAGCAGAACGCCTTTATCCAAACGGATAAGAGATAACATCTGAAAGGTGCCGCTGAGGGGGTGTGGAGGTCTGGAGCGGATGGTGGCGGAAGGGAGGTGCAGGGGACCACACTTCGGTCGGTAAAGTCCAAGGGACCACATCTACAATATCTGCATAGCGGCCAGATGGACCAATTAACAGCCAGTATTTGCCGAGTCGTGGCCAGTTAGTTAAGTAACCAGTTCCACCTAGGGCTGCCGCTACTCACATAAAAATATTTTAAATATATGCAATTGGTTTTATTCGTTCCCGACAGAAATAAACTGGCATCTTTTGTGATAGTTTGATAGACATTTAAAAACTCACTGTCGAAGTAATTGCGATGAACCAAAAGTTCAAAATTGAATCAGAACTACATCACGATATAGTTAGTTCACTGTCGATTTAGATGGAGTCATACAAATAGATTTTCTACTTTGTAGTTCAGATGAAGGCTGTAGAAAACTTGACTTGCCTAATTAGCTACCTACCAACATAACTAATCAATTGGACTTGGAGGTTATTTGCTTAACAAGTTCTGTCACTATATTTTTTACGCAAAATCATTTAACATAAAGAAATTATACGAAAAACAAGATTTTTTTTTGAGAAAACTATTAATTATCAGAAAACAACTACGTGCTAACTTGAATGAAGAGTATTTTTAGAATTATTCCAAGAAATAAGCATTGCAGTTTATTATGTTTCTCCAGAGAAAAAAATCTTTACACTTTAATACTTTGATTTTAATATATTATACTAACTAGTAGTTCATATTATAAGCAAGCAAAATGAAAGACAGGCCCTAAACCTGTCTCTCGCGAACCGAAGAGAACATAATCCCCGCTGCGGGCCACTCGACACGAGAGCTGAACGAACTGGTACCAGAACTGCTATCAGCCAATCTACCCGTTCAGCCTGGGGGAGAACTGGCAATGGACCACACACCGCACGCTGCTAGTCTTGGTGACGCTGCCAATACTACTGTAAACTGCAGCCAAGCCTCTTGCAACTTCTATCCCCCTGGTAGCGCAGAATCTAGTGTTGAAGGTTTTGATAGAGCAATTCAAAAGGAAACAAATTACCTATATGCAGTTAGAAGTTACCAAGAAATCATCTATAATATTGATATATAAGTCATCTTTTACAAAATTGAAAACTATATTGTGGTGGTCCTATTTTTCAACAGTTAAAATTATGTTTAAAACCACAAAGCTGAAAATGTATAGGTGCGTTAATCTTGAAAGTTTAGAGTGAGAGTTTCTTGACGCCAGAGCTAACCGATTGACAGTTATTAGTGAGGCACACAAACACCAAAGAAAAGCCAAGGAATATAAGATAATCATTGATTTTGTATTTTTTGCTTCCAATTTTGAATTTTCGAAAAAAAAAAAAAAAAATTATGTATTCGATCGGGGCTAAGTGACAAAACGCAAAAAAAATAAAAAATTATCTCTCGATACCACTTTGTTCTCAGTGAAAATGCTAAGCTACAGTTAACAATTTCCAGATTTGTAATAACTATGTTTGTATTTTGTGTTACTTCCGTACTCATAACGCAGAGGAGTTAGTTGGAAATATTCCAATAATCGAAGACCATTCAATTCCTTGTAGCCATTCTTGTAGCGTTGGTCATTTTACAGTTTTATAAGCTCTGTATTTGCAGAGATTTTAGCAAGATTTTTAGTGGTCTTTTCAATTTTCATTACGTGATCTCTGATTTACTGAGCTAACAAAATGTATAATTTAACACCTTTTGATTCTATTTGTGGATTGATTTGCGATGTTAAGTATTTTTTCGGGTTAGGTTAGGAGGCTTTGATTCCCGAGGCAATTCCGTGGATACTATGTAGATAATATATACAATAGATATCAATGAAGTAATGCTTGAGTGCTCGATACGTGGTCAGTTATTCACAAAGTGAGTGCAAATGAACTTAAAAAACACAAATAATGTACTAAATTAATCGTGGCATTGAATTGAAGTGCCGCAAAGATTAAACATTAATTGTTTTAATTTTCACACGAGAAATTTGTGTTATCGATTTGATAAAATGTTGTTGCGGTTGAGAAACTGATAAACATTAACTTGACCTTAATAATATGGGCTCGATCAATATTACTTCAGATTGCCAATTAAGGAAGCGGATGTTGTAGTAGGTAAGGATTGTAAATTTTATAGCTTTGGAAGTAATCAGAGACGCAATAGGAAGACCAGAACAAGAGAATAAAATACTTGAGTCGGGTCACGTCAAACTTTGGATTAACAGAAGAGTGTGTGAAGCAAGAAGTGTAAGCCATACAGAGTTGTGTAGCGTTCCATCATCTTATCTTCCGACCCCTGTGTATACTGTGTAATGTGGTGTGATCGATATTTAGAGAGAAATATCGTTGAGGAAAAACTGGCGCTTGATTTTTGAGTTGATGCCATGGTCAATTTTAATAATTTTAAATGTTTTGTAAACAGTGTTGAACGTGACTTTAATTCAAGAAGTGTTGATGTTTTGAAATCATCTCTAGACTGGTACAGGGAACGGAAGCACGCTTAGTATGTAATATTATGTATTCAGAGATAATAACTCCATGCCGTTGGAAGTTCTCCAAGACCTCCTCATGTCAAGAAACTACTTTAATCGATAGACGAGATGGCAACCACTTTACGTGTGTATTAGTATTAAGTGCGACTTTGTGGGGTCTGCCCGACGCTTGTGATTAAGAAATAATGATGGCAACAGGTTTATTTGACTTCTTGGTGACAAAATCACCTAATGGCTGCCAAAAGGTAAAGAAAGTCTACACAACGATCAAGATTCTGTACCACAAATGAGACCGAATCTGAGATCAAATAAAATCGTATAATATGGAAAGGGATTGTATCATGAAGAGATATGTACGCCACAAATAATATGAGTTACTGTGTATGAACAAAGGAGAGAAGTTATAAATCTGTTAGGGATGAATCAAAAAGATGATGGTGGTTTTTTATTCTATGATGCAAGTTTGAAAGGAGATGAATCAATTGTCCAGTCAGCTTGAAGAATCCTATTGAATTTGGTCACACTTCCAATTGATTATTAAAAGTCAAGAACGTATTAATAAAGGCATTTATAACCGAAATGGTAGCAGATGGCGATGATGACGTGCAGCAAACTGATCACCTCATAAGGTCGAATGGAGATCTGTCATAGTGTCAAGCTTGAAATGTTGATTTATATTAGAGAAAATGAATTTTTTTCGGATTTCAATGGCAGCTGAGTCCTACTTCTACTCACTTTTTTACCATCCTGATAAAAATTTATTAGCAATAAATCTAAATTATGTGAACTCATTTGCACCGAATCTTGAGGTAGGGCTAGACACGGTAATGCATTATATCTAATAAAGACGCAGAACCTGTTTATTAAACATATCATGAATTGGTATTGGAAGGTTGAAGCAACCAAATCATACTCTAGATACCTACTAGTATAAGTTCAGAAAAGGCCTGGTACTCAGAGCATTCTTTCGTATTAGACAATACATAGTTTAAAATGATTTTCTAATCTAAAAAGAGCCCTAAAGCTGATATTTCACAAAAATCCCTATGTAAAGAAGTCAAGTATCAGCACTATTATGTATCGAAAGTACCTACTGCTCCTGAACTCGTTCTTCCAATATTATTTGTTAATCAGAATGATGTCGATGGACCTGTTTTATGCTAAATTGGTTCTTGAACCGACTGTAATAATGAATGATGAATGTATATCGGGAAGTGACGTGATGCTGGAATTATTCCGTCAGACAAGGGGCCATTAAATCAAGGATCAAACAATTAAACCTTTCTGGTTTTCTTCGGCAAAAAGTGGACGCGGTCACTCAAAGTTCGGCATTCTTCCAGCGGTAACGTCATCGGTTCCCAGAAGACAGAATCAACCCGAGTTAAGTGGGAGGAAGGGAAGAAAGGATCGAAGCTGTGGGGGATCTGCCCCTTTTCTCCTCTCTCTCTCATTTGCCTTGATAATCCGTGACCCGCTTATGGTTCATTCCCGTTTCTACGTAAATTCAAATTTGCTATGTTGAATTTGGCAGTCTGACAGTGTGACAGTGACAGTGACAGTCACAGTGACATCGGGCACTCTGTTACTTTGTCACTTTACGAGGTGACAACGGCCGCACGAGACGTCCCATTCATGCGCAATATGTAAAACCCAAATAAACAGCGTGTCACGCTAATCGCCGAGACGGGAAGCAAGGACATCCTTATTTTCATCCGACTTTACGGGAAATGCAGGTCTCGATCAATATTTTTTCCGCCGTCTTAATTTTTAAACACGACAAGTCCTTGAGATTATTATTTGTTGATTTGCGTTGCGCATCGTGTCTCGATGCCATTTGCAAAATAAACAGAGAAAATAGTGTTGAGAGAAGTGGGCTATGCCCCAAAACATGGTACAATACAATGTTATAATTCAATGGGGTCAAGCCGAAAATAAGTTAAACAAAGGAGAATTTAGGGTAAATTAGTTATTTTACTGGTAAGATCAAGGATTTCACGGTGACAATCGTGGCCGACAATATAAGGCAGTCAGTGTTTGGGGTGGGTGAAATATTCCTTATTGAGCCAATATTTTGGACAGTGCTGCAGTGTCCAGATAGATATTACCAAATTTGTAAAATGTCAAGTGAAGTAAAGTACTGCTTTATAAAGAAATACCTACCTACAAACAGTAGATTTAGCGAATACTAAGAAACAGTACCATTATCAACTCGCTTTCATTCAAGACTCTAAATCTCTGACAAAATAACAATATTAGGGGCAAGGGGATAAATAATAGACAATAGCGCAGATCATCGCTCCGGAGCAGAGGAAGTGAAAGAGGTAAGGAGATCCGACTGACATTGCAGTGACTTTGGTGGAATAAACGCCGAGGGTTTCACTCCTCAGCCATGTTCATCGTCTCTGGAAGACGTAGGAGGTGTCAGCAGATTTGTGGCAACTTACGGGCGGGAAGTCCGCGAGATTTGGCCGTCTCTCCGAAAGCAAGTGACGAAGCATCGCTAGACTTGGCGTCTCACAACCTCTCAAACTGGTGGACTAGAACAGTTAGTTATAAAATATAATAAGAACTGAAATTATTATTCACTAGTTACATTCAACAGCAATTTCATAGAAAACAGCATTCGCTTACACAGACAGATTGAAAAATTTAAAAAAAATTACACGAACGCGAACAATACGGAGTTTTGTTGTTTTCATTTTTAAATATAAGTTGGTGCCTACCTACACTTTTATTAGTATTTTATGGTAATGTGAACATATATAGTTCTAAAGTTCTAAGTTATTTTATAACCATGTAAAGCGCCTCTGAAGCATCTATGACCAAATACTTGTTTATCGCTTGTAAGGCATTTACAAGCATAAATAAAATTTTACGTAATTTAGAAATATAATATATTATATGAGAACATCTAATATCTGTAGGTACAATAAATACTTTTCATACTTTTTAGTTACATTACCGTAGAAACTTGCAGAAAAGAGTTCAAGTGTATCATTATTATCTTTTTATTCCCGTTAAATAGACTTTTACATAGACATTTGTATATTTTATTCAATATATGCATAAACATAAACGAGAAAGAGAGTCAATTGTTTTTAAATTTTACCAGCCATCGCCAACGCACATCCAGAGTTAAACAATGTCACCACATACATTAATCAGCTCTACTATGACTTTGGGTCAATTGTTTCACAGAACTTGAACGAATGATCAAATTTCAAAGTTAACATTCAAGTTCTGTGTAAGTTAAATTCAAGTTCTGTTATTATTCCAGTATTGGCCAGTTATTTTATAGAACAGAAAAAATAACAGAGCTTGGATAGAACATAACTATACTATCACAGATCTTAAATATTAACATTGAAATGCTCGTATCTTTATAACAATATAACCTATAAATAATTATTACTGCTTAAATTTTGCTATTCAAATGTTATCAAACAAATTAAAAACCTTTAGAGAAATTGGCATTGTTTTACATATTAACTTCTCTAAACATGTTTCAAAATTTTATAAAAAATCAAGCGCACCGCAGTTGAAGAATTCAGATGCAACCATTCATCCAGGCGTACAGAACCGAACAATTCGTTGCAACATTACGGGATAGCAACAGTGGCAATACTGAAAGCAGCCAACTACCCGGCTACCCGGGCCGCAGAAGTCGCAGGATGTCATAAACAAGCTTCTCTAATAGTTTTTTTCGATAAATTGTCAACAGCGGTCTTATAAAGAGATCGCCGACTGATTGACGAGGAAACACGCACTAGTCTTAGGGCAATGAAAGCTTTAGTACTGAACCCTGAAATTATGCGGTGAATGTATTTTTTTGTTGACTGAAATCGTTGTACCACGAGCTTTTTTATATTGATGTAGAAAAGGAAGACGACGCACTTCTTGGCTACGTGACCGGTACGAGCCCTT
This sequence comes from Limnephilus auricula, assembly GCA_951813805.1. NCBI lineage: Eukaryota > Metazoa > Arthropoda > Insecta > Trichoptera > Limnephilidae > Limnephilus > Limnephilus auricula. The sequence continues at coordinate 10,527,149 of OX638402.1, read as the reverse complement.
GAAGTGATTTATCACAAAAACGGCGCTATATTTGACCGTCTCCGTGGTTCAGAGTTTACGATCCTCGGCTATAAATCCAATTGCGGGTTCAAAACAATTTTTGTTACTTCACAATTTATTCATTTTAAATAATATCTTGTTTACTTGCGGCACTTTCCAGAGCGGTGGCTACTTTCAGTATAGCCCTGCTGGATGACGACCATTCAGAAGCGAATTTTTGCTTGAAATGGCTTTAGCCTTGTGTGCGCTTTTAGCCTCACCTTCCTCTTTCCCATATCCTTTCCCTCCCCCTTCAGTACCTTCAGCCTACACCAATTTGGGATACCATAGTCTCACTGCCTCCAAACGGTTGGGAGCAGTTGGGACTCTTGTTCGGTACTCACATAAAAATAAATTCAAATTTACCAGAAACCGACATTACTGGTGAATTTACTGAATTGTTAAGGATTGCTGTCTGAAGTCATAAGAGAGAAGATTACCTTGATGCTATCCAACTTCCGATAGGACAGAGCATGAGCTTAACTTTACAAACCGGTTTCGCTGGAAATTTTAATTTAAAACAAAGTAACCACAATTAGCTCTAGAATGTCGCCTTATTTTTCACATTTTAATTTATTATTCATAACTGCAAGGTTTATGATGAAAATGGGTTGTGAGGATTTATCTAATTAAAATTTCAACCCAACTGTGCGTATTTCAAGACGCAAGACCTCACCTCTTGAGAAATTACTCTACTATTTCAGACAAACCGTTTTCTGTTTTCAATTTTCGCTAACCCATCTATGACAACTATACTCAACTTTTTTGTGAATTTTACTGTAAAGCCCCCGAGGGCAATTAAATCAAATAAATTATACTATTTTATATGAAAAAATGTTTAATTTTTAATCAGGAAATCCTGTTTCTTGTTCGAGGACTTTAAAATAAAGTTTATACTGAGATACGTTGAAGGATTTGTGGGACCTTCTAAAGGTTGGTGTCTTTAATTTCGACATTCGCAGAACACGGTAATTCTGGATTATTTCCTTCTCAAGTTGATTTAGAGACACGTGAAAGACTAATGTGATGACATTAGTCTTTCACGTGGTATATATATTTCAGATGATATGTACATAAATAAGTAAACCCATAACAAAGTAGACGTTAAACAGGGGACAACAATAATAAATTTTAAGCCCAGTTTTCTCTACAAACTCGGTAGGTGATTTTTATGAAGTACTAGCGCAATGGTAACTATAAAGCAATGGTTGCTACCTGCGTATCCTTTCCCATTCAACCCCGTTCCCCTTCCACCTCCCGTTCCCCTCCCGCGTTCTCCTCCCCTTCTCCCGGATTCCCATCCCCCTCACTCCTTCCCTCCCTGCAGATAAACTTCATGAAATGCACTTATTTTTCAAACAACCCGCGCGCTACCTATTGCAATTTTTTTATACAAATTTAATAATGCCAGAACTCATCAGTATATGTAGAAACCTTACGCACAACAACTCACCAAAAATTGAAACGGATGATAGGTAAAGGAAAAAATTATAGGTAACGCACTATGTACAGAAACTATCTCGGGTATGTGTACAACAAATCTTTAAAGTTTCATCGCAATCGGAAGAATGGTTTAGGTTGCGCATAAAGGACAAACAAAGATACATTCATTTTTATATATTAAGATAAATATAACGATTTATTTTTTTTAATTATAAATTATAATTATAAAAATATATGATAAACGGAAACCTGGTTAAATGTTCTTTGGCTTTAAACCGCAGTGAGCAGTACATATTTTCACATATTAATATTTGGAGGTTGATATTAATTAATGGCCGAATAGAAAACTGAACACTCTGAAATCTCCTTTACTCGAGTGGTTGTAACATTTTTAAACAGGTAAAATGAATAGCGAAAAAACTCGTAAACGGTAAGCTCTGGCGTCGCCAATTGTGCACAGTTAATTCTGTATTAAATTTATACCCAACTCGCAAACGTTTCAAACTCGCTACATTTCATTATGAGATGTAGAGCTTGTTGTGTATGTTTTCACTAGTTGGATAAGAAAACAATATATTTATACTCGAGCGTGGTAGTAGTAATTACTTACTTTGCTAAACTATTCAAATTTATGCAATTTTCTGGCTTTATTATTACTTTATTATTATACATAAATAAGTATAAGTAAGATTATGTTTTACAAGCAATCATTCAAGTAAGTAAAATAATAACATGTTATTTGTTTATTTATACTTACGTCAGTTAAAATATTCAATGAATCACTGTTATGAACATGAATTAACTATACGAAATTATTATCTACACGAAATGGAACAAAGTACGAATTTACATTCGAAACAAGAGAAAACGATTCTTATAATGTTGATATTAAAGTGATTATTCAAATCTTTGGGAAAAAAATCCTGAATGCATCATTTAATATAATACATATTATCATGGTTTATCACTCTGAAAAAAACATTAGTTTTTAGAGGAATTGTTTTCTCAGAACTATTTGATAGTTAAAAATAAACTATATTGCGGGTAATTGCTAGATTAATTTTAATCGAGCTATTTCAATTAATTTTAATCGAGCAATTACTCGATTAACCGTTTGTACCCACTAACCTAACTACAAACATAAATAATATTAAATGTGTTCTTCTATGTCTACTATTAGGAATAATAAAATCTAACACCTAAATAATAAAGATGCAATTGAGATTTGAGATTGTGTATATGGACCTACATGTAGGTATTTACTGGTGTCGTTAAAAGTTACTACCCGGCCTCACCCGAGTTTCAGTACTCGTTAATCTTTATTTTAATTGAACGTTTAAAAATTAAGTAACAAACAAAATGGCGTGTTATATATATTTTTGATCAGGAAAATGAATATTTTTAAGTTCCCTAGTTCTTGATTGAAATATCATAACATTCTAAAAGGAGTTAAAAAAACTGTATTTTTTTACTCTAATACTTGTTGCTTGGGAGTTATTGCTGTTTTGCTTCAGTAAACCGAAAGAAAAACCTTTTTTTTCCAAGAAAGACGATGGCTAAAAATAATTTATAAATAAATTTTGATCTCTCAGGGGCTCTTAGCTCCCAAGAGAAGTAAAAAAATCGTCAATTTCGATCCAAAATTAGATGCGATAGATATATTTTCGGTATTTGGTAATTAATCTACCAATTCAATTTCCCTTCATTCCTTACAATTCGTAAGGAAAAGCGAGTGAAAACATACCATTTCATCCCAATTTTATACCGAATACTTACGTTTTTGGTATTAGGTAATATGATATTTAGAATTCGACCAAGTAACTATAAATTCTTTACATCTCTAAGTACGTAATTATAGAGCATGAGACCAAACATATTTTATCAAACTTAATGACCCTGAGCAGCATTGGTCTATTATCTGTCTTCTGTTGACGTAATCTTAAGAAGTTTATGATCTCATTCACCATTGAACATTAAACTCTAGGACCTAGATACATTTAACTTAATAATGCAGGTTGCACGCGGTGCTCAATAGAGAAACAACTGAAAATACAAGACTAATAATTCATTTAATTTTTATCTAACCTGTTAATTAGGGGTTATCCTGCCATAACACGTAGTTTAAAACATTGTTTTAAGACTTCACTACAATGTAATCTAGTTTCCTATTTTGATTTTGGATGAAAAGTAGTCAAACAAGGCAAGGTTTGCCAAGAATTAATTTAGCAACATTTTTTTCAATTATTATTATTATAGTTATTAACTAGAGTGACACTCTGATTTTGGCAAATGGAACTTAAATAAATTCTTACTATTTAAAAAAATATCTAATTGCGTTTCTTCTGTAGCAGTTAAAACTGCTAAATGGTGTCAAGAAATTTGCATTCCCGTCGGCCAAAGTAACAATTTTCTGCTTGATACGTAATTTATGTCAACGATTAGACAATACGCCATTTTTTTCATATTTCAAGAAACAGTGAATCTACTTAATAAAAATACAAGATTTCAAAAACACACCTGCAAACCGTTAACAAATCCGAAATAATACAAATATGGCTAGCTGACATATGAATGAAATATCAATAAATTTCAATATTTATTTACAATATATGCCAAAGTAATACCTATTAAAATGTTAAGTATTATTTTGTTAAATTATTTTTTGTTTGATCCGCCGCAGCTTCACCTCGGGGGGCGAGAGCAATCGTGTTGCAGAAAGATAAACATAAATATGAAAATACAAATTTCACATAGTAAATAACCAATAATAAATTCGAAATAATAAAAGATTCCGTCTTTACGTGCCTGCGAGCACGTTGCCAGATAGTCTGGTAGAGCCATCCTGAGTGAGACCACTAACCGGGAAAGCGTATAACAAAATAAATAACACTAATCCAAAAGTTCGACCATTTTCCACATTTGTACTTTTTCTAGTTAACTTGTTAATTTACTTTTTGATGGCGGTGTATTTATACTTGACGGATAACTTGATTTGTTTGAGATGCAACTGGAAGCTTTTTTACTTGAAGTATTCATGTTTATATGTGTTGGTACTTATTTTAACTAACACATGTATATTTGTATGCAACATGTGCATAATTCATTATAATATAATATATATTTATATGCTTCATTATATAGAAATCAGCACATGGTGTGTTACATTTATATTCTTTAAACAGAATGGCACTTGGTGAAAAGGAAATCTCTATGGATGAAGGTTTTGGCTAAGAGTTTTTTATTGACTTTTGACTTAGTGGCTCGACCCTAGTTCGATGCAAAGACGTAATGGTGCACAGTACAGAAACTGTTGAGACATTTCCCTTTCACTTTCTATAGAATAAATACAGCATAATATAGTGAACGAAGTGTCACCAATTTAATGTGAAACCTTTATTTTTTTTTTTCATCAGGGGTTGAATTTGGCCTGCCCCTCAAATAATGTTCTCGTGCAACTCCAGACCAATCCAGTCCTCAGATCTTCCCGTCCTGCTTCAACTCTCTGCCACACAGTCATACCAACTCTTCTTTTGTCTGTCTCTAGTTAACAGAACCCACTTGATCAAGATTTCAGGCGCCCTATCATCTGGCATTCTTTCCATATAGTGTCCAGTCAGCAACAGTCAATGAGACCTACAGACTCCAACGATAGTTTTTAGTTCAATTAGATTTTTTTTAATCAACCAAACATTCAAAGACTAAGGTAGGTTTCACTGGCGCACCAATCAGGTCTGTCATAACTTTCGGCGTCCTGTCTTCTGGCCTTTTTTCCATGTCATATTTTCAGCAAACCACGAGCATTGAGGATATTGAAATGTACAGAAACTCACGATCATTTAATAAATAATGTATTTTGCTTCCAAAGACTACTTTGCTATAGTGTCTCTTTTTTTGTTCTGTCGAACTCTCCTGTCGGAGATTGGCTATCATCAGGGTGATCTCCAACCTGCAAACCTCACCCGAGAACAACTCAGCAGAACGGTATTGGCAGATAATTTTCCAATCTAAAAATGCCTCGTTTTTTCTACCTGATATGTCTTTCATCCATTGTTGTCTCAAATAATGAAAAAAATGGAATACGAACTAATCTTTCAATAAGTTGCGCAAACACATTTATTAAACTTATTATAGCTAATTATTTTGTTCTCTTTTCGTCTTAACCGCATCATTAAGTTGACTTCTTGTAGTACCTATACTTTTCTTTTCTTTTCACTATATATACCTTCAGGGTGTTTAGGGACGTACTTCCTTCAACCGGTAATTCCTAACATTATTTGGAGTAAGAAATGTAAATGAAATTTAGTTTAACCCAGACGAGCTACATTTTTAAGAGCTACATTCAAATATGGCGCGCAGTGTTTGGCGCATTTTTTTTTTGTTGTTGTAGAAATGAGATCCCTGAGGCGTATGTGTGGTAAAACCATGTATGATCATGTGAGGAATGTGGAGATCCGAAAAGAATGCAAGGCTGATGTGAGCGTAGTAAGTAAGATTAAGAAAGGGACGCTTAGATGGCTTGGGCATGTTGAGCGAATGAATGAAGAAAGGAGTGTAAACAGAATTTATGACGCGAATGTGAACGGTAGAAGAAGCCGAGGACGCCCAAGGAAGACGTGGCACGATCAAGTAAATCAGATACTTGAGTCGGGCCATGTCAAGAGTCAGAATAATAGAAGAGTATGTATGAGAAGATGTATGAATGTGAATGAGGCAAGGAGTGTGTGCCAAGATCGAGTTGTTTGGCGGTCCGTCCTCTCTGCCTACCCCTGCGGGGAAACGGCGTGATGGTTAGTTAGTTAGTTAGTTAGTGTTTGGCGCTTTTTAAACTCGCAGGTGGCAACACTGACGTACATATGCCGAGAAGTCAGCTGATCGAAAACTGACAGTAATAAAGACAAATATAAGCCAAATATTTTTTTTTTTACTTTTTGTTAGCAAGAAATGAGTGAAAACCTTATTTATGAATTACTACGTGAAAACTGTAGGGGGAGGGGGGGGTCTTGGAATATACTACACGTGGTCACCGAGGGAGGGGGGGAGGGTTAAAAATTGTAAAAAGTGGGTCACGTAGTGTGGGTACGTTCCCTAACGTGCTTTGTGGAAATAAGGTAAGTCAGATTTCTTCCTAATGTCCACTATTCACCAAGCAATTTCCATAGTTGGGTCATTTAGAAAACCCATAATTTTATTGATTACAGTCTAATGGTTTCTGTCTGCGACTACAAAAAAAAATCAGTTATTCGCTTTCAGAACACCGGTGGTAGATATACCTATTAATTGGGTGAATATATGACATAGCAACAAGGCAGAGTTTTTTTGGTATTTGGAACAATGATTAGTGAGTGTGTTATTTATTATAAATCCCAATGCGTCCCATCGGCCAGCATGTCCGACATGGCAGGTGGTCCGTGCAGGTGAAGCCAGAATACCAAATGGCCAAGGGGCCTGGCCGTTCAGATCTAATCACTGTTGAATGAAACATTACAAGAAGATCGCATTGCGCCGTTCAGGTAGTCAGTTGGCGTTTTAACGCGGAAACCATTTCGTCAATCAGTCTATAGTTTTCATTATGCATCTCGTGCAGTTTAGAAAACTATAATTGAATCATTTATATTATTTACAGACATCACGAGATGTATCACCAGGCAATACAACATAGTTTTACATGTACGATTGTTTATATTATACCGTATAAGGGTTTCAATTGCACGGAACCATCGAAACAATGGCTGCTCCATTTGGAGAATGTCAATAGGCTGAAAAAGGTGAGGACTGAAAGAGAAGGGGAGTGGAAAATATACGTCAACCTCTGTGGTTAAGTGGTTACGATCCTTGACTACGAATCCGGAGATTACAGGTTCAATTCAAGTAAATTTTATTTGATCAAATTGTGTTATTCCAGAGGGTTCACGGCGAGTTCATCGAAAACGAGTTCAACTAACTAAAATTCAACCTAACCTAACCTAACCTAACCTTTTTTGTGTATTTTATAAATTTGCTTTCGATGAATTGATTTTCGATGAACTCGTCGGTTACCAGAGTGGTGGGTATTTTCTGTATCGCCCTGATTAAATAACACAATTCAGAATTGAAATGTTGCTTGAAATGGCTTTATTAGGTTTGTTGACCAGATCTGAATAGCCAGGTGCTTCCCCATCTTCCTCTTACCACCACCTTTAACTCCACACTACTTTTAGCCTCACAGCTTGGTTGTGAGCAGTTGTGACTCTTGTGCGGTAACTACTCATTTAAAAATTCACTTCGTTCTGGAGTGCTATCGACCCGGTGAGAGACAACCAAGCTCGAATTGACTTTAGTCGTGTTTTGTGATCGTATCTTAAATACCTGAACATCCACGCACGTACTTCGCAGCATTCCCCATCCTCTTTTCGTCCCTTCTAAACTTATACCTATTAAAATAAATTGACATTTCGACAATTCCAAAATTTGATGATAGGCATCATATTTCTATGTGTCAACATTATTACTCACCTACATAGGTTTTTATTTGGCCACGGAAAAATATTGAGTACATGGAGTACGTACACAATATTCGACAAATGAAAACTATGTGAATTCCTAGTCATCGATTCGGTACCAACTTCTAATAGAAGTATAAATAAATCTCTCTAAAAATAGCTCATTCTCGGAAGCTCCTTGACTCCGGTTATTGCCATTAAAATACAGTAATAAATTATTCACCGACACGCCACACATTGCCTTATTAATTCTCACCAATTCACCGTCATGGGATCAGGTGCGGAGTAAGCAATCGGTTAAATATCCGTTAAATATCCGTTTAAGCGCCGATTCATCCGTCAAAAAATATGTGTTTTTAAAATAAATTAACGTGCGAGGCTAACGATTTCAAATGGATACCGATATAAACTACTAATGATCAGTGGCGGAGTCAGCAATCCGTTAAAGATCCGTTTAATCTGTAATCACATTAATCATCATCACGGCTAAAATACATTAACAAAGCTAACGAATACCAGATAATCAGAAAAAATATATTGAAGATACATTTATTTATTGTTTTTGTCTTTAATTCGTAGAATTTAATAATGTTATTATGTATTAAGTTCTGCAAGTATTTTAGTTTTTTTATTATTGTGACAGCTGTTTCGGTTTTCAAGGCCATTTTCAAACTGAAAGTTCAAGTTTGAAAATAGCCTTGTAAGCCGAAACAGTTGTCACAATAATAAAAAAAACTAAAATACTTGCAGAACTTAATAATAACATAACTAAATTTAATTTAAATTAAATGAAAAAAATATATATACATATATACTGAAGATTCGTTAAAAATCTATTAAATCCGTTAAAGGTAAAACAAAAACGATGTATCTTTCTCGGAAAACAAATCAAACAGGTACTTTACTTAATCGATATGTAGCCTCTTTTGAGGTAACTAATCAATTTTTTATAAAGACTTTTTTGGGAGGTAGGTGGTAGGTATAATCATTAATTGAAAAAACGTATACAAAGTTCATAATAGAAATAAGAAGAACACACTAGAAGTGCGATTCAAATAAATTTGAATGGGAACAAATCTCGCCAATTAATTTGGTACCATTTATCAGACTTTTATCTTTCACTTGCCTGACATCCGTATATCGCCATCCCATTTGAATTTCATAATCATAGTAAAACACAGTTTTGTATCGGAAATTTAAGGCTCGATTCTCAAAAAAAAAACACGCCCACGTGGCATTTTTCGTGTTCCTCTTTATTCTACGGTAAAGATGATGTGATTATATAGATAGATATGAAATTTGCAAACTTGTTATACTTAGTTTTCAGGTATTTGCCGAATGGTAGAAAACCCGCGGTCATCTGCACGGAGAAAAATGTTAATCAAAAATACGATCATTTTATTCGTAAAACGGTTAAAAACGGAGTGAAGTTCTTACGAACAAATTAACAGGGTTTCAATGTTTATTGGCGGGAAAATGTAAGAATAATTTATTGGTGTACGTACGAAATTTACGTATACTGACAAATTATTCTTACATTTTCCAGTTAATAAACATTGAAACCCTGTTAATTTGTTCGTAAGAACTTCAGTCCCGTTTTTAACCGTTTTACGAATAAAATGATCGTATTTTTTAATAACATTTTTCTCCGTGTGCCTCTGTCTGTAATTGGCACCGTAGCGGTGAATTCACGTCTGGCCTGTCACTGGGAGGTACATTCTCGTCCATCATTTTAATAACTCTTGGAATACTCATAGCCACAGGCAATCGACTGAGTGTAGTAATTAACCTCTTCAAACTATTCGCACGAGAGCCTCTCATCGAATTAGTCAGAAGCCAAAAACACACAGCGCCGCAGGCGAAAATACAATTTATCAGCGATGGTTATTGAGCAAGTTTGGTTTTTTTAACCCAGTTGTTTCCGGCTATTTGAACATGCAATAATAAATGCAAATTTATGTCTATTTTTGGATATACTCTCATTGAAAATGAATAAGCAAACGTCTACTTCAGTTTCGCAATAATTCATGTTTGTGTAAATCTATTTACCATTTTTAATGTTTTGCAATCAGTTTTCGAAGCTTCATGTTAGACCTCCAGTCCCAAAAAATATCTTAACAATGAGTTGATTTTATTATTGTGTTCATACGCAAGAGATTCGCAAGTGTGGACAAGCTTCAAACCTATTATTTTTATTGCAAACTATCAATATTCATAAATTTTAGAGAGTGGCTGTGAGAATCAACTCTCAGAAAATATGAAGCAATGATTCACTCGATAAACTCAAAACCAATGCCATTCTTCTGGGAAGTGTTTTTTATGCCCAACCTTCGTGAAAATTGAATGAAACAACTTTTTTACGTTAAATTTGTATAATTTATGATGCATTCGAACTTGTTGGCGTGACGCAGAAGTTTTTAAAGAGTAATACGATCTCTGCTTTATGATGTTGTCTTTAAAAAACAGCATCTGAACGACTCACAGGCGCCAGGTAATCACTTTTGTCAATTTATAAATATGCATAGATGATTGGGGAAACCGATGAATTTTGGACTTCTACGTCATGTACCGAAAGCCAAAAAAATCCCATCATTAACAGTGCCTCTTTGCAAACCATGCAACTTACCTTGGTTAAATTCATACACCTACGTAATTTACTTGAATTACATTTTTTTAAATATTTAATAATATGTTTTTAATACTTATAATATTATGTTACTTAATAATATGTAAGGAGCACTATAGGATTATTTTTAAGTTTATTTTAGTTAAGCGCACTTGAAGTGAAACCACACAAAACTGCGCTAAATAAATGTAATGTTATTATTATTATGTTATTTTAAATTATAGTAGCCCATATACACATAAGGATAACTATTGATTGTAACACGAAGCGAGATGGGTGGGTCAGAGTTTTTGGTTTTTCATTTCTGACAACGAACAAGAAGTAAAAGACAACCTTTTTTTATTATGTTGTTTTTGTAACGGGCAAGGTTCATTACTGATTGTAACCTTTCCTAAATGGTGTCAGATATGAAAGTTTATTGAATTCATGAATATACCAAGTTCGCGTGTCATTTATCGTTTGAAGGACTTCGTATTCAGGTAAACATTACTATTTTAATTATGAAAGCGATAGTTTTTGGCCATTCTGGAAATTTCCATGTTCCATCAAATAAAAACCTAATTATCATTGATGTGTTTTTTGGCGATGTTTTAAAAGTTGGCACTAAAGTCGTCAGACGTCGAATGTTTCCGCTCACGTTAGGTGCCAATTAAAAAACTTCGTTTACTCAGAAATCATTCAATCAGCTATAATTAGAGTGTTCTGGGAAGAATACCTTTTCTTTTATAGGTTCTAAAAATACTTCATCTGTGAACTTTAGTCTCGCGGGTGACATCATTAAACATCGACTGAGAGAATATTTACTTCCACAATGAAATGGAAAATGTCTGAAAATCTGTGTTATACATAAATGTCTTCTTTCTCAACAAAAGTTGTCCCGTTGAACCTGGTCCCTTCACTCCTTAAAGGTTCTGAATGAAGATGTGTGGAATCAGATTTTTATGGAGGTTTGTGATCTGAGTTGTCATCTAGCGGGTTTCCAGGTGTCTCCGGAAAACTCACACTACGGAAATCTTGTTACATTGTAGGCAGACGGTGTGTTTTAAATGCTCTTCCAAAATAGATTTGGTCTTCATCCAGGATGCTTCCCCAACACCACGTATTATAGTCCTTTCACTGGATTTTCAATCCAATGTTTCTCACCGTACATAAACATGGAAAACATCAACGTTCCTGTATAATGTTTCGAGCGAGTTTCTGCTTCTTTGATTTTTTTTTTTTTTTTAATAATGGTACCTGGATATATCTGGAGGGTATGAATATCAATGGAAGTATCTATATAAAACTTACTTATCATGTCATTACCAGTACAGAAAGGGTTTCTCTCGTCAATCTTGTAGTGAAGGGTGAATGCAGGTAACTCCATTAATGGAGGATTGAACGCCGTTGGAGCCAACAAAAAGTTGTCCACAGAAGCGAAGCTAGCAGTCCACAATGGAGTACTGGTACCTACCCTGATGTACGGCAGTGAAGCGTGGAAATGGCAGAGAAAGGATGAAAGTAGACTGAATGCTGTAGAAATGAGATCCCTGAGGCGTATGTGTGGTAAAACCATGTATGATCGTGTGAGATCGTGTGGAGATCCGAAAAGAATGCAAGGCTGATGTGAGCGTAGTAAGTAAGATTAAGAAAGGGACGCTTAGATGGTTTGGGCATGTTGAGCGAATGAATGAAGAAAGGAGTGTAAAGAGAATTTATGACGCGAATGTGAATGGTATAAGAAGCCGAGGACGCCCAAGGAAGACGTGGCACGATCAAGTAAATCAGATACTTGAGTCGGGCCATGTCAAGAGTCAGAATAATAGAAGAGTATGTATGAGAAGATGTATGAATGTGAATGAAGCAAGGAGCGTGTGCCAAGACCGAGTTGTTTGGCGGTCCGTCCTCTCTGCCTACCCCTGCGGGGAAACGGCGTGATGGTTAGTTAGTTAGTTAGTATCTTGTAGTGATTTTATTGAAGCAGATCTCAGAATCAAGATTTTAAATTATTTATAACTCTTCGGCAAGTTCTACATTCCTATTATTGATCATTAATAATGTATGAATTGGCCATTTAGTAGTCTTAAAATGGTGTGGACGAGACAAACACAGGAAACGTCAGCAAATAAACACGTGTAGAACATATTTTACGATCAATAACAAAGTAAGTTTAACTCTTTCAGACAATCTCGAGACTTTTTTTTAACACCACACAGGAGGCCCTGAGGAAAATAATTTCCCTCAGGGCCTATGTTATCTTTGAAGATGCTGGGTGGAGGGTCTTTTTGAGGAGAGGAAGAAGGAAACAAAGAAGCCGGCCACAGCCGAGCTGTTGAACTCAAGAACTAGTCGTGGAAGCGACCCGTTCTCATGTGACAAATGTCAACCGTGTACATATGTGTTTCCCGACTGCCGAGGGGATCAATGACGCTACACGAAGAAAAATGTTATTCTTAAATACGATCATTTTCTTCGTAAAAACGGTTAAAAAGGGGACTGAAGTTCTTACGAACAAATTAACAGGGTTTCAATGTTTATTGGCGGGAACATGTAAAAATAATTTGGATTATAATAAAAAATAATAAAAATAATGGGTATTTTAGAATAACATTTTTCTCTTCCATTGAAATACCGGTAGAAAAAGTATAGCATTCCCACCCGACGCGACGCCTCGAGAAAGATTGCATTCCGTTTGTTAAAACGGGAGAATCTATCAATCAGACCGCCCGTTTCGAGTAGGGTGTTTTTCAGGTACTTTGGGGCTCTAGACCAGAGGTGGCTGCCAAATTCAACCGTGGGGCGCAGTTGCAATTTGTACAGGGTTAGCAGTTGTGTACCAATAAAGTATCTAAAGTACTATTAAGATTAGTCGAAACTCGGGGTTATATTAATTATTGACTTTTCGGTAAGATCGATGCAGTGCTCTAAATAGGTACATAATATCAACATTGTGGTAACAAAATATTTTTTCAGACTTTAATTCTTCCTCATGAGTCCTTTACATTAATATTTATCCCAGCGAGGGGCGCGATCGAACCCAGGCTCTAGCGGTATTCTAGTGACGTATGACATAAAAAAAAAACACCTAGCACGTAGCTCCTGACAGTCCTGACACAATACCTAGGGACTCCATTATAGGCCAGAGTATATTGGAGTATCGTAAATTTCGTAGTAAAGCCGGCAGTCCCTTTGTAAAAAAGGGTCCGTTCATGTTTTTTTTATTCCAACAAGTGTTTGTATAAGGTACCTCCTAGGAATACATAGAAGGACTATTTTTTCAAACGATGTTAAACTTGTTAAAATGCTTTGACAATTTTTTCCTTTTTAAATTATTACATTTTATCCAAACCATTTTGTAATAATTATTACTAATAGGTACCTAGATTCGCCGAGTCTAACATTTTTTTATATAATTAAACATTAAAAAATATGAAACAATCAAGATGGCGTCCTATCTTATTTATTTACAGTCAAATGCACATTTCAAAGCACTTCACGAAAATATAATAGTAATCTGGGAAACGCAATGACCTACAAAAGCCAGATACATTAACTAAACAAATTTCAAGTCACCAGAGCTCATCGTCCGAGAGTTTTTTAAATCATTCGAATGATAAATAAATAGGTAATAGTTATTACCTACCTATTGCTTTGATTGTTTGTTAATATTGTTTTGACCATATTGACTGCGGTCTTCCGAACCTTTCATCCAATTTCCAACATCTTGAAGAGTTCTATAACCTTCCTATTTAGATGAACTTTGGGTTTTGCTTGATTCTCTTAGCTATTATTCTTCACAATAGCGTGTTAAACTTTTAATTGACTTTAGGTGAAGATGATTATTTAACTGACTCGTGTAGAAAAACGTGCCACCGTCGCTGGGAGGTTGGCCAGCACATGTGCCGCACATGGTGGATAAAGATATCGCCCCGAGTGACGTCACCACTAAAGATATGGGTTATCAGAACCCAGATAAAAAGTAGCCCTTACCGCATAGAACAAGCGGTAATTATTTTAAAAATACGAGACAGACGGCGGCGCATGAAGCGACCCCAATTTCTTGGAAATACATTTTTGAGGTATTATCGTATAAAGGCGGCCCGCTGATAGGTCCGTTCTAACCTCGCCCTCTTTATCAAAAACTAACAAAGTAACCGAATGAAATATTACAACAGGTCTATTGTGTATCTGTAATTTATGGGTATTCGTACATAAAGAAAAACGCGTGAAATCTATTAAATAATAAGATTTTAAATTATGTATTCATCAAAATCATTCGTCCAGTTACACTATTATCTGTCAATGTTGTAAAATATAGAACAAGCAATAAAGTCTTGCATTATTTATTGGGACACATTAAAGTTCATAGTTAATATGAACCTTAAAAAATCCATACATAAAAAGGCGGTGAAGATTCAATGCCGTCAAAACTTACGAATCAATTAAAATTATAAAATGGGTTTAACTGTTAAATAGTGGTATAATATCAACAATTTAAAAAAATTCACAAAACCTTGATTCTGAGCAAGTGCTAAGGAATTTTAATGCCTATTATTTCATAGCTTTGCAAAGCACCCTTTAGGTGACGTTTCACAAAAAAGCGTTAAAAATTTGATCTATTATGTACCGACCTAAAACTTGAATTTTGTATGTACATATTTCATATCATTATTATTATGAAATTTGCTAAAATTTTAATGGTTTCATATTTTGTATGCATTCCAAAATTCAGTTTAAAAAATCTAGTTTAAACGCCAGTGAGAGTAGTTGATATAAAAATACTCTTTGGCAGTTGGTCGTTACAGTGAACTCAATGTCAGTACAATTTTAGCTGATGTAACTTTACTCATTGTGGGAGCATACGAGGAACATCAGTAGGTAAAATGCAGTACGGAGGTAGTAGAATCCAGTAAAAACTTTACCGAGAATATTAAAATTTGATGGTATAAGGTCTAGTAAAGACTGTATGGATTATAGGCAAAGAATTATTGTAAATTTTTAGTGTATTTGAATCTTTAAAAAACGCTGTGGGTTGTAGGGAAAGCAATATTGTACAATTTTATTGTATAAGAATCAATATACTGTATGGTTTACAGGGAAAGAATTATTGTAGAATTTTATGGTGTAAGAATCAAATAAATACTGTATGGTTTGCCGGGAAAGAATTATTGTAGAAATTTATGGTATAAGAATCAATATACTGTATGGTTTACAGGGAAAGAATTATTGTAGAATTTTGTGGTGTAAGAATCAAATAAATACTGTATGGTTTGCTGGGAAAGAATTATTGTAGAAATTTATGGTATAAGAATCAATATACTGTATGGTTTACAGGGAAAGAATTATTGTAGAATTTTGTGGTGTAAGAATCAAATAAATACTGTATGGTTTGCTGGGAAAGAATTATTGTAGAAATTTATGGTATAAGAATCAATATACTGTATGGTTTACAGGGAAAGAATTATTGTAGAATTTTGTGGTGTAAGAATCAAATAAATACTGTATGGTTTGCTGGGAAAGAATTATTGTAGAAATTTATGGTATAAGAATCAATATACTGTATGGTTTACAGGGAAATAATTATTGTAGAATTTTGTGGTGTAAGAATCAAGTTAATACTGTATGGTTTGCTGGGAAAGAATTATTGTAGAAATTTATGGTATAAGAATCAAATAAATACTGTATGATTTACAGGGAAAGATTTATTGTTGAATTTTATGGTAAAGACTGTATGGATTATAGGGAAAGAATTATTGCAGAATTTAATGGTATAAGAATCTAGTAAAGACAGTGTGTATTTATAAGGAAAGAATTATTGTACATTTTATGGTATAGGAATAAAAAAAACAGTATGGGTTATAGGGAGAGAATTATTGTAGAATTTTATGGTATTAAGAGACCATTGTGTGGAGAATGTTTTATGGACCTGAATACTGTATGGAGGCGGAGGACGCATGGTAGAATTTTATAGTGTCAGGAGCTAGTAAAGACTGTTAGGAGTATATTGTATGGAGGTAGACCCAGCTAGCCGGGGAGGGTATTACACGTTTGTCGTGTCGGGTGGCCCACATTAGTGCGCACGGAAGATGTAAAAGTCGCAATAATAAACTTTCACTGCAATGATGCTCTTCGAATCGTGTAAAATAATAATTTAAACATGTGCTTAACATCGTCAGCTTACCTATTTATAAACCAGACTTAAATTTATTTTTTTAAATGCATTTAAAACCCGGTTTCGCCGAGCTTCACAAAAAAAAAAAAATTTTAAAGCTCCATGGACATGGACAATGATAGAAAAGGTGTAGAGAGCTCAAAATATTTACGTTGAATGATGCCAGAGCTGACCATTTTGAAGCTCTTGCTGTTTTACAAAAACATGTTTCTGCGGATAATTGATTGAATTATACATTATACCTAACTTTTCGTTTTTCGTTCGGCGTTTTTTAAATGACTTAATTATTTATTTAACGTTGACAATTTCTTATACTTCGATTTAAGCAAATTAAACATTTCTTGGGTGCTGATTAAATATTTGAATCCCTTTGAAATAAAAATTCTTGATAGATATATGATCATAGAGCACTTTACTTTTACCTTAAATAGAAATAATTTTAAAGTGTTACCTACTAACTAAATGCAATAGTACGTTGGTATTACAATTTCTTATTCCGTGAAACAGTGGGTAGTTAAAATTCAAGTAATGGTGCATGTTAGTTTGGATATTTATAAATTGTTGTTATTTTTGGATAAAGTTGGTACTCACAGTATTCCGACGGACGGTGGAGCTATCCCTCGTATAAGCCAGGATAATTTTCCAAATAAATGGAAAACTATAAACGTTAGTTAATTACTTCACTATCAACTGGTATCACAGGTATCAATCAAGTTCACAGTAATAATAATAATATCGATCAATAGCACTTGCAAGGTAACAAACTTCTTGCAGCGGATGTGATTAGAAACCTTGAATATGTATTCGCGGATGCACACGAGAAAAGCTACAGAACTGATGTTGTAAACAATTAAAATTATTAAAACAACTTAAAACGGCGTTCACTATAGACTTCACTTATTTGCACGAATTCAGCAAGAATCAATTCAATTTGCGTGATTTTTATGACAAGTTTAATCCGCGCGCTTTTTGGTTGGTAAAGAAGAGAACTGTTTTGCGAAGGAAGGGTTCCGCAAGGTTCCGGAGTGGGGCCTGTTTTATTAGTGAGTGAGCTTGCTGAGTGTCAGATCGCTAGTGCTGTGGTTCGCGTGCGGCGCTGGTATTATAGTCGGGTCCCCTCCCGATCCCCTCCCGCCGCGCCCCTCCCCACTGTGGTCCACCACGAGACGGTAATCTGCAATCGGATCTGTTGGATTTCTGCTGACGGTGCTGACCGCTGGCTAACGTCTGCAAGAGGGTTCGCAGAAGTCAGGAAACTTCCCGCAGCTACTGCCGCCCCGAGAGCGCGAACAGCGTGAGTTGGGGAAGTTCCCTGAGCGTGTATCTGGAACTGGTACGTACTGCGTCCGAGGAAGTGCATGCGTAGTGAGTGGTGAGTACCAATATAGTCATACAGATCGTCTTCGGAGACGTTGAACGAGTCTGCCATAAATTGACAAGTGCGCCCTGCGTATTGGGGAGATGAAAGCAGCTGAAATTCTGAAACTGTATTGGCAGGACTTATTACAACACTAATAAACATAAAATTATTGATTAATATAAAAACATTTCATTTTCTTTTTAAATACGAAAGTATAAAAAAGACGTCTGTTTTAACAGTCTCATTTAAACTTTTAAAAAATGGTGTCAGGAAAAAACGGATGTCAGATAATAGATTTTAAATTTAAGCCTAACCGCTATTTCTGTACACATAAACAGACAGGGTGGAACGTCACACAACTCTCCAAAAACTTTGCTTCATTTGCATTCATAAATCGAATTGTGCATACTTTGGTTGCGGTTTTGTATCCGGGTTATTTCATGTATCAATAATATAATAATGGTAGATTCAGACTGGATCGACGTACGTATGCATCGCTACGCCTAACAATATCTGGGCTACTTAGCAACCATAGATTTTCTATGAAAATTTATGTTTTAGAATCACATTGGCCACACGCATCGCGACGTGCGATGTCTGTGGCCATTTTCATAGAAAATGTATGGGTTGCTAAGCATTGTTTGGCGTAGCGATGCGTACGTACGTCGTCCAGTCTGAATCTACCTTAATTCATCTCTGCTGTTGAAGTTTTATCCTCCACTAAAAATGTAACAAAACAATATACTTATCCGGTTTTTTAAAAAGGTATAAGTTATGTTACTAGCAACATCAGTTCAGTTTTTATGTATGTTTATATATTATATCCCTACCTTTATTTGTATCCCCAAAAAATAATTCAAATTCAAATTCAAAAATCATTTATTAAATGCACAAAATTAAATGCACAAAAATACAGAAAGTACAAAATGTATAACTTATATGTACGTTGTACATCCTATTTCTTTCAGCTAACCCAACAAATAATATTATATTATAAAACCTAATATTTCATGTTATGTTATATTCAAATAAATTGCAGAGGTATTTAATTTATGTAAAATATTAATTTAAAGTGTAATGACATTTCTTTAAAAGAAATGGTTTTAACCGCTTGGTTTCATAAGCTTGTTTTCACGATAATTTAACGTAGGTAGACACAGGAATGACGTAGGCCCAGTACCCGAGTTATTTGATGATTTAAATTTGAGTATATCGTTTATTTGTTTAATGTTATGTGGAAATTGTTACATACTTTAATGGTAATTTATTGGGGTCCTTTTTGAAATATAGTTTTGTTTGCTTTTGGTGTTAATAAGTTTTCCATGAACCTTGTAACCTTTTCAACTTTCATATTTACGAGAAGCTTTAAGCTCCTTGACCCCTCAGGCTCCATAAGGTCGGAGAATATGTGTGTATTTCCGCTTTGCAATAAAATCCTAACAAATGGAATATTTCTGAAAGTATCCCAAAAATTAAAAACTCTTCGAAAGGTGATGAAAAACGCGTTCAAATTTTATTAAGTATAAGAAATTTTATTTTATTTATTTATTTGTTGTAAAAATACATTTCCAGTTTAGCTTTGACTGTCCAACTAGGTAGGCCTCCCGTTGTAGGACAAATTGACAGGTTTCGTACATTTTAGACAGGTACATCATTATGATTCATATACCATTAAATAAAGTTAAGATTCACAAATTCCATTTACATAATTATAATATATGATTCAGTCAAATAAGTTATAAATATATAAATATAATAAATACGTTATAAATATATAAATATAATAAGATGTTATAAATATATAATAAATTTAAATATTTAATAAGTTAAACATATAATTTTGGCCATATAATTTTTTTTTTCCAAACATAATTTTTTTTAAATCACCTATTTTATTAAACAAATGTATGATAAAAAATTTGTGTCACCTCACTTTTTTGTCGTTTGATATAAAAATCTGAAAAAATTCGACGCCCCGCATAGTCCAGGGACAAGAGGGGTCGCGGGTTCGAACCCGGAGCGGCGTGCGCAAATAAATTATCTTCAATTAAATTGTGTTATTTCACAATTAATTAATTAATACTATATTTGCGGCACGTTCCAGAGTGGGAGATACTCTCAGTATCGCCTTGGTGTACCACCACCATTCAGAATTGAAACGTTGCTTCAAATGGTTTAAGCCGTGTTAAGTTAAGTGTTTAGTGACTACTTTCCCACCTTCCCCCTCCCCATCCACTTCCCTACCCCGCTTACCTTCAGCCTCACAACATACCCTAATAGGGGATGCCATAGTCTCACTAGCTCCAGACGGGAGCAATTGGGACTCTTGTGAGGTGATCACTATAAAAAAAAATATATATTTTTCTCAATTGGCGGTCAGAACCATTGGTTTCGTCAAGGTGTACTTTTTTAATTATTCTATGATTAACTTCCAAACAATAGTCGTCTGTTCGCAAATCCGAACCGAGTTGTAAATCGTAGGCTTCACAAATAATATGTAGATGGCGAAATCTCAACATATCCTGTCATCATACTTCTATAATAATAAAATCGTAATGAAATTAAATACCAACCTGTCGATAAACGTTGCCGGATCAAAATAGAAAGCTTTTTTATCAGCACTTCGATTTACGGTAGACAGAAAGGTACCTACCATAATTCATGTTGTCAAGCATCTAAAAAGTTTGTTAGTACATTATTTACATTTTACTATTATGCAATTAACTTATTTTGAAACGGGTATATTTACTACTTCTATGGAATTAATAGTTTTAGCACTTGTTTAAATAGGGTTGTTTTCGCGGTTATGTACATAGATATAATTTTTGAAGTAAGACTTCTTTAGGGGCATTATTAAGAGTAACCCAGATCGTTTTTGGTCAAATTTGGACACTTGGCAACGAATAACAAAACGTCAAATCAAACTCAAAAGTCAAACGTCATCCCTTTATCTTTTTTAAACAGGGTTTTGTTATGTTTTGTTGGTTATTATATGATTTAACTAAAGATTTTAGATGAACAAATTGGTTTGTCTTGTTTATCTCTCCGATTCTTGTGTGTTCTGCTATTGATGTAAAAAGTGGCAGAAGTGTGACAATAAACGTTTTTTAATTCAAATGGCTGAATCGCAGGAAAAATTTACAAATTCGTCTATAAGTAATTATGAACAACCTAATCATCTTTTTCCGCCTAAAAAATGTAAGTTTTTTTTCATTTAGATTTTAGTCAAAGAAGTTTTACTTCAACCGCGCGATTAGACGCGCTCAATTTTATTTTTATTTATTTAGGTATTTATTTAAAGCCCAAAGGGCTTTTACATGTCGGTACAGTACACTTGTTACATTTTGTTGGTAGTCATAGACATATGAATATGTATAGACCTGCCCTAAGTGATAAAAGCGTATTATTTCCCCCTCCTTAAATTCTGGGTTCCATGGAACCGGCCGGGCTGGCGTATAGGTTCGCGTGAATCTAGAAAATGTGACGTCATCATTCTTGTGCGGACTAGCGTCGAGCTCTTATCGGTACATTTTACGAAATAACACGGCAAAAATGGTAACTTGTGCTATTAAAACATGTTAAAATAGAAGTGAAAAAGAGTATAAACCCAATTGTCGTATTACCTTCCATATGCAGGCATTATTTTAAGCTTATTCACATCATATAATATGATCAGTTTTATCACACACGAGAGACATGAAGCGTAAGCAACCGAAATTCCCGGTCCCGTCGTGTGCACGTTGCAGTTTACTGGGATAAGTAAATTATGAAACATTTGTAAAAGTGTCTTAACTAAACACGGTAACAAAATATTCGACTCTCAAAACAAGCGATCCTTTCCACATTTTATATGGATTACACAAGTTTGTTCAAACCGGGCGAACAATTCGCGCTCCCATGTAAAAAGGTCTATTCATTCAAAAGCAGATTTTACTTTTAAGAGCTAAATGGTGATATTATAATGCGTGATGCCTATATACTGTCATATTGAAGTATTAACGAATCACATATCGTTACCGTCAACTCATCCCTCTCCGCCCCGCTACAGTTGGTTATTACCCCTCTCCCTGATTCTCTAGTCTATGAATATTCATATGTCTGTGTTGGTAGTAAATTTTATGTAACCTTATCTTTGTAACGCATGCGATATACTAAAATATGTCTTTTTTACATTAGCTTTCATTTAGCATTAGGAGGCCCAGAGGAAAACAATTTCCCTCAGGGTATATGTCATCTTTGGGGATAGTGTGGAGGGTCTTTTTATTTTTAGGGAAAGGAATGAGAAAAGTATGAGGGGTGAGTAGGAATCTGGGTGTCCAGGAGTGTCGGATGTATAAATCCATCCCTCCCCTGCGATGAAAGGCGATGAGTCGAGAAAACCCGGCGGTCAAAAGGTCTCCCTCAACTACTCTCTCCACACACACAAAAACACACGGGCAAACACACCCGCCGCCAAAACATAGACAAACCTCACCACATGAACATAAATGGTTCCCGGGGCGGCGGTACCCGTACCCTCTTCCCAAATTGGCACTTGATAAAAATGTATAACGTACTTCTTGTATGCCAACAAGTAAATACTCGTATTTACAAATATTTGCCTATTCGAGATGGTTTAACAGGGAGATACATTATGTAAATAGGAATGTTAGAGGGAGAGCGCTAATATTTAAAAAAATGACTAATAAGAGTAAGCGCAAATATTTAATAAAGCATAACTTATTTAAAATTTAGCGAAAATCTCTTGACTAAATTTTTTCATGCCTCCTGCAACATGTTAAATAACAGAACCAGGGCCCCTAGCACACTCGATCGATAAGGATTGACTGGATAACTTTCGGTAATTTCTCATCGTTCCCTATCATGACCGCAGATCGCCAACGAATAAGAGACAGTTCAAAATGATTAATTGTCCTTAATATATTCGATATCAACTGTTGTTTGTACGTTAGCGATATGCAGTTGTCCTCGGAAACGATGAGAAGTTACCATTATCGATACAATCCTTATCGATCGAGTGTGCTAGGGGACCAGAGGCCCTAGCACGCTCGCTCTATAACGATCGGTAGGATAACTATCGGTAACTTCTGATCGTTCCCTAGGACAACTGCACATCGCTAACGTACAAACAACAGTTGATGTCGAATATGTTAAGGACACTTAGTCATTGTGAACTGTCACTTATTCGTTGGCGATCTGTTGTCATGCTGGGGAACGATGAGAAGTTACCGATAGTTATCCTATCGATCGTTATAAAGCGAGCGTGCTAGGGCCTCAGATGTGTTTTTTATAATTTTCAAAGCATACTTTGCCGTTTTTATAAATTACCCTTTCAACCAGGCAAATTTACCTACAGATATTATCTTTAAAAAATATCTTTTAATAATATTTTTTTTAAGAGCTTTAAACTCGATATGTTAAAGGGAAGTATGTTTTATTTCGGTAGAAATTCAGAATGAGGGGTTCTAATTTTAGAAACCCAATCTTTAATATTTTTATTTGGAATTTTTAAGAAATT
Source organism: Limnephilus auricula (assembly GCA_951813805.1). Classification (NCBI taxonomy): domain Eukaryota; kingdom Metazoa; phylum Arthropoda; class Insecta; order Trichoptera; family Limnephilidae; genus Limnephilus; species Limnephilus auricula. The sequence continues at coordinate 10,503,533 of OX638402.1, read as the reverse complement.
ATAGTTTTGTATCACTTAATTACAGTGTCAAAGCTGTCGGAGGCAGCTAGGCAAAATAATCGCGTTTCGATTTGACAGACTTTGAAAATACACAAAATGATTAATTTTTTTTAAATCTTTAAAAACTAGATGGGTGGATTGGATAAAATCAATCTTTTGAAAAATGGTTGGATATTTTATTTTTTTATTACTTGACAGCGCGCTAACTGTGATTTGAGAATTTTTTAGTGGGTGTCTAAATATTAATTAAAAATTATATTTTGCAAAATATAGCCCGCTAATTCTAAAACTGGCCTTCTCTTTTTTCTAATAATAATAGTATCTACTACTGACTCTTTTTTTTAAATCCTGAAAAATTATCTTACTTTTAAACAACGGTATTATTTCGTTCGTCGATTAACATCCATTAATAAAAGGGGGCAAACGGGGCAAGTATGTCCTTTAGCAATAATAATAATTAATATTGCATGTCTGTTCTTATAATTTCCTTCGCTTAATTACCAAACTGGTAAGAGCCGGTTGCTTTGTTCCCCGTCAATTTAGTGATGACAATAATTTAGCATGAGTCGTTGAACACCCGAGCTTTACACTTGGCCGGGGTTCGAACCCGCAACCTTTACAAGCAGGGCAGAGTCCTCCAAGAAGGTCAGCGGTGTCTGGTTCTACCCCATCTGCCTACCCATGCAGAGATCCTGCTTCGTGTTGCGTTGCTAACGTAGAAAAGCTGATTTAGCAAGATTCCTGCCTAATTAAAACAATTATAATTTTATCAGTGAAGAAGAAGATAACACTAATAATCTAAATGAAATTACGAAAAAGAACAAGACACAGAAAATAAAAGATAATGGTCGCAATGTTATTTCTTCTTCAATGGTATTTTACATTGATGGGAATAACCTTCAGAGTTGTTGTAATATAAATCGAATATTCATTTGAACTTTTACAAAAAGGTCAATAGGTGTCCCATATAAATAAAATCGGATATATTTATCCGATACACTATCTAGGTTACTAACCAGTTCATAGAACACTTGTTTCCAATAAAAAAAGGGAGCTGCCAATATGGGAAAAATTTAAAAATTTCGAAAATAATATTGTTAATTTTGAAATTTGAAATATGAGATTGACAAATGTGAAGTTTAAATAAGAGGTCTCAGTGGCCAAATTGGTGGAGGCGTTCGTCCCGGTAAAACAAGATGTTCTGGGTTCTTATTATATGTTATCTATACTAGGTTATCTTTTCTTTTTCTGTGTCTTGTTCATTTACATATTTTCGTTTAGATTGTTATCTTCTTCTTCAACGATATATTACATTGATGGGAATAACCTTTCAAAAGTTATGATAAGAGATTTGTTCTAATAAAAATTGAATTAATTATAAATAAGGATAAATTTAATTGTAGGATTTGTAATATGACAAAAAAGTTTATTAATTTAAAGAACAAAGATACATTTAATATTCCTAGGTAACGAATAACCTGACAATATTTTAAAATCTTTTACTAATAAACATTTTTATTTAAACTGGCAGTGTATGGATGGAAATAGACAAAATGCTGTAGAAATGAGATCCCTTAGGTGTACGTGTGTAAAACCGTTTACAACCGTATTAAAAAATGTAACGATCCGGAAATAACGCAAGGCTGACGAAAGCTTAATGGAAAATATTAAGAACGGGACGCGAAGGGTAGGGGGGTTAGAAAAAATGCGTGTTATAAACTATTCTATATTTTCATTCGTGCTGAATCGAATGAGATCATTCCCAAGTAAAAAATCAACTTTAAAAAATCCAGACAAGTGATAAATTACCTATATAGGAACCAAACCCAGAAAAAGTGTTAAGTTTATAAAAAGTTCTTTAAAAATCAAAATCTCCAAGTTTAATCCCATTTCGGTAATGGTTTTATTGTACAATGATGGGAAATAATTTTTTTTAGAAAATGATAGTAAAACATTTTTATACTTGTCTGAGCTTCGCAAAATAAAATAAAAAAAGATTTTTGGCGATGTTTTTTCCTTGAATTTATTTTTTTTTCATTGGCTCCACACAGAAGGCCCTGAGGAAAAAAAATTCGTCAGGGCCTATGTCATCTTTGAAGATGTTGTGAGGAGGGTCTTTTAACGGAAAGAAAGGAGAGGAAGTCCTGGGAAGGAAAAAGGTTTGAAGGCTGGGTAGGAATCTGGGGATATATGTCCAAAAGTGATTGATGTGTGAAGCCATCCCTCCCACTGCGGTGCAAGGCGATGGGTCGAGACGGTCCGGCTGGAGAGATCAAAAGGTCTCCCACAACCGGTCTCTCCCGATCCGGCCTGCCACGCAGTTGGTGGGCAGACACATCCGCCGCCAAGTCACGGACAAACCTAACCCCATGAACCCGGTCATCCCTGCTAAGTCACCAAACGTAGCGAACCACTTGGGGCACCTGTGGCAGAGGTGTTGGTTTTGAATAAATCAAAACAGGCGGCTCGCGTTAAACGGAAATTTAAATCTTTTCGCAATCTACATAAGGAGTGTTATTGTTAGCAACTTGATTCAGAATTTTACACGACATCACCCTAAAAAGTGTGTAGTTACATTATTTTACACTCTTATAAAGTATGTAGTTACATTTCATAAAATTTCACCTATAAATTCAGGTGCAATAAGTACCTACGTACTATTTTTCCATTGAACGCCGTTCGCATATTTCCACAGTTCTATATAATAATTCCGTGTTTCTAAAAATAATACAATGACTAACTATAAAGTTTTTTTATTAATACATCAATTATAGTGGGAAATCCGATTATGAATGGAAATCTATTCCAATGATTGATATGTAATTAAGACTTTATTATTATTATATGTTTTCCTTTTTTTCTACAAGGCTCTCGTAAATCTTTATCCTACAAAAAATCTGATAAAATTATTAATGTACTAAAGATTGCGAAACATTATTCTTTGAAGTTATTTTCAGTGAAAAGTTTCCTCAATATTTTGTTAAAAGAATTTTTGAAAAAACTTTGTTTTGAAAGTTTAATTAAGGAAATCGATAATGTTGTTTATTCAGGCAATCTTTACGAAATTAGCAATACTTTGTTTTCCAGGAGTAAGTGCCTCCGCTGACGAGGCAACTGAAAAAAAAAACAGTGTGCAACTAAACTCGCTATCCTGTGTACGTCAATGTAATGGCCCGCACACTACACAATTTGTCAAAAACCCGTTGTCAATGGTAACGCAAGCAGAGACTCACGACTCGCCCTGCTAGTTGCCGTGGCCGGCGTTGTCAGTTTGCCCGGTTGCCATGGTGGACAGCTGATTGTTCATCGTCTATGGTTAAACAAGCTGAGATAATTACAGAAATCGTAAAATTGAGCAGCGCCGTGGTGAAAGTTTGGTTGGAAACCATACCAACCAGCCAGTTTTAGTATGGTTTCAGTTGCCACGTCAGCGGAGGCACTAAGATCCGAAAAGATTAAAATAAGAATTATTTAATACTAGAAGAAAACTATTTTTAAATCTGGTACTTTAAGAATGTTCTTAAAATAGTATGCAATTACACGAGTACCAAACAATATATGTTTTATTTATTTTTATTTTTAACTTGATGATCTAAACCTCAATTTTTAATATTTCAATTAATGAAGACAATATAAGTGAAATTCAATGGAAAATCTGAAACAGAAAAATCAGAAAAAGATACGGACACAACTGGGACTCGAACCCACGACCTTCGGTTTTCCGTGCCACTGCGCTACCGCTGCGCCAACGTATCCCTTTCCGAGAGAGTATGGTTCACGGGGTGGCGGTACCAGTGAACCGCCTCTTAAATGAAAAATATAGTATAGTGCTCTAAACCCAGGAAGGAGTCAAACAGTCTAAATAAGAAAAGCTACAAAGTAACCGCTTTTTACGAATATTTAGGGCCGTCTGTTTCAACGCTAGCTACATTAAAAGTTAAACTGGCTAGCTTTACACTTGTAAGTTTTGTCGTAAGTTTACGACTCCTGCCAATTGGCACATTGCATTTTTAAAATGCATATTGCATTTTGAAAATCCAATGTGCCCATTGGCCAGAAGTGGTAAACTTACGACAAAACTTACAAGTGTAACGCCAGCCAGTTTGACATTTACAGTAGCTAGCGTTGAAACAGATGGCCCCAAGTAACGTATGAGAGAATGCAGGATATATTTTTTTAATATACCTGTTTCGCCTAGAAATTTTTTGGAATACCTTGGTTTTTTACCGAGTATTAATAAGTTTGTAAAAACTCTTACTCCAAGGCTAGTTCAAGTTTTTTTATTATTTTTATTTATTTAATTGGGCAATCGAAAAGTCATTGTACGAGGTATGTTGAATATTGTTTGTGTTTTTATGTCTAAGCGAGTAGTAAAAGTTGTATAAAATGTTATTTCCAAATTATTATTAATAAAATTTTACTAAAAAACAAATATGTTAAGAATGCATATATTTGAGATCGTATATATCGTAGGTAGGTAGGTATGTCGTTTTTTAAAGTAGTTTTGAAAATTCTAATTAACGACCCGGTTTTGGAAAAAAAACTTGTTATGTTAACTTTTTCTCGAGCAGTTAAGAGTTTGAGGGGGTTTCTCACCATCCCCCTAATAGCTTATCTATAGGTACTATAACGAATGTTATTAAAAATAAAAATAAAATACTTGCAATAGTTAGAAAACTCGGCCAACTTTTCCAAAATGTAGCCACTATTTATAGGTTCAAGTACCGAATTATAAACTCAGAATTAATAAATAAATAAACCGTGAATCGTAAATCGAACATAAACTTTAAAACATGGATAAGCTATTAGGAGGATGGTGAGAAATCCCTTGAGAGCGTTAGTTGTACACCTGATATTTTATTAGTTACATTTAAATTGTCAAAATGCTTGTAATTTTATTAATACACGAACCCAGATCCATGAAAAATCACAAGATATTTCAATTATAGGATTTGTGAAGCTGAAAGTATTTGTGCCTATCAAAAAAAATATTAGATAGACTATCCGATCTACCTTTTGAACGGCGCGCCGTTAGTAAACTTTAAGAAATCATTAGTTTATGTCACATTTAGGTCTGTAGTAAAATTTAACAAAAGATATACACATTTCAAGTATAGAATTATTATAGAAATATAATAATTTGGATGTCCACTTCATTACTTGGCTCCCACATCATACAAACTACTCCACAGAAACAAAATAAAGAACAATTCTTAAAAATTAATAGAAGTGATTCAAAATATAACTTCAGGAAAGGAAACTTTGATAAATGTCGACAGGATCTGTTGTCTGTTAATTGGAAAACTCTTTTTAAAAATAAAAAATGTGAATAGCATGGTAATCTTATTTTATGAAAAATTGTGGGAAATAATTAATAAATATTTTTAAAAATATGTTACTAAAACCAAAAATCAATATCCTGTCAGGTTTAATCAGCAATTGATTGCTCTTCTTAAGAAACAAAACAAAGTTAGACTTAAGGTAAAAAAACATGGTAACAAGTCAGATTATAGAGAATTCTCTTATTTAAGGAAATTTACAAAAAAATACAAAGCGAATGTTATAAATCATACATCAACTCTGTTGAAAGTGGTCTGCAAGGTAACATAAAGGTGTTCTGGTCATACTCGAAATCATTACGAAAAACCAATTGTATTCCTAAAGTAATGCATCATGACGATATTTTAACAAATGACGGTGAATACATAGCAAACACATTCTCTTAATATTTTTCATCCGTTTACACAAAGTCGGAACCATCCACTAATGATTCAATGCCAAATATAACTGAACACAATCAAAGCAATTTGGGTAAGATACATATATGAAATAAATTTTTTTTTTAGTAAAATAGATTCCAATAAAGGTCCCGGATCCGATAATATTCCTCCTTTCTTTGTCAGTTGCTGTGTAGACTCTTTATGTTTACCGCTTTTTATCATTTGTAATGCATCCCTAACCACGGGAACTTTTCCTGATCTGTGGAAAGTGTGGAAAGAAGCACATGTGGTATCAGTATTAAAATCGGAGGACCAATCTTTGATAAAAAAATTATAGACCAATCAGCATACTATCCTGTTTTGCTAAGGTTTTTGAATCTCTGATAAATAAAAATATTTTTTCACATTTTAAGCCCCTTCTCTGCACTAGGCAGCATGGATTTGTTCCTCAAAGATCTGTCAACTCAAATATTTTGGAATTTTGTACTTATGTGCGAATTCTTTTAATGAAAGATTACGAGTAGATGCAATTTATACTGATTTACAAAAAGCTTTTGATAAAGTTAACCACTCCATCTTAGTAAAAAAAACTTGAACAAATAGGAATACATAGACACCTTTTACGCTGGGTGAAATCATATTTGTATAACAGAACTCAATTAATTCTTACTAATGGATACAAATCATCCCCTATAGTTGTAACTTCTGGTGTACCACAGGGCTCAAATCATAACTCCTTGCTTTTTCTTATATTCATAAATGACCTTGGCTCGAAATTAAAATGTGATTATTCTTTTTTTGCCGATGATCTTAAAATTTTTCGTAAAATCAAGTCTGTTTCCGATCATCAACTGCTTCAAAATGACCTCGACACGCTCAATAATTGATGCACTGTCAATGATATGCACTTAAATGTTGAAAAGTGTTACATTTTAAACTTTACTACAAATAGAATTATAAAGGATTTTTCCTATGTCATTAATAATATTATTCTCAAAAAAGTGTCTTCAATAAGAGATCTAGGAATCATTCTTGATTCTAAATTCATATCTGATCTACACATTAACGACATTAAGTGCAAATCATTAAAAATGATGGGATTTATTCATAGAATATGTAAACCTTTCACAGATCCCCAATCAATTCTAACCCTTTACAATGACTTAATTAGAAGTAAACTTGAATATGGGAGCACTACTTGGAATCCACTTTACTGCAAATTTGAAAACATTGTAGAATCAGTCCAAAAAAAATGCTAAGAATGTTATCCTTTAAATGTGGACTACATGAATATCTTAGATCATACGACGTACGTCGTGATTACTTCAAGATTGATACACTTAAAACTAGAAGGCAATTGAAAGCTCTAATATGTTTACATAAAATCATTTACGGCCATCTTGATACTACACTATGTCTTAGCAATATTGAAATAAATGTCCCCAATTCCCATTGTTTAAGACGCCATAACACTTTTTACCTGAATACATTTAAAAATAATATCGCTTACTTTAGCCCTCTGACCCAGATGTGTCGACTATATAATAAGATAGAGTGTGCCGAAGTAGATATTTTCGTCGATAATGTTTAGGCAAACCTCAAATGAATATAACTCAGTTCGACAACATTTTTTTTTCTTGGAATACAATTTTTTAGCAATTATATCTACTTACCCAACTTCTTACACGGTTCCTACCTGCCTACTTTCCATAATACTGATGGGATATTTTCCGACACGACACAGGAAAGTCCGAAGACCATATCTGTGACGTACGTGAGACGTATTTCAGGATTACCCACATGAAAACTAGATCGTTAACCTTTTGTTAATGGTTTGCCAGCCTCAGTTAGGTACTTACAGTAGGCTCTCGATTTACCGGAAATGTTGAAAAAACGTCTGCCCGGTTGATACTGAACTGACAATATACAATGAAAGTACGTTCTGTGTCGATTTGAATGAAAACCAGTGTCTATATACTAGAGAATCAGTGGGATTCTGAGCTATGAAAGCAGTTTAGGAAATGACCGGATGGTGAGGGAGGGTTAAAAGGTTCTGCGCCCTTTTTGTAAGCCCATATTAGGAATTGGATTCATGTTTTTTTAAAGAAGTATTATCCCCTAAGATTTGTAGTAAAGACATTTTCACTACGCATAATATTGTATTGAAACGGGATAAGTCGGTTACTCGCCGTGAATGTCGAACCCGGCCTGTAATGTCTACCCACCATGCAGGCTATCAACTTCTTCAAACAGCTGTTAATGCAGATGAAATTTGCATAACTTAGCAAGCGTATGTGATGGTCAAAGAAATGGGTGTAAAATAAGTCGATGATGCCCAAGAATCAAGAAGCACGATCAAGTGAATCTAATACATATGTGTAGTATAACGAGGTGTATGTGAAAAACGGTGAAAGGAGCGCAAGGAAAGTAGAAGAAATCGAGGACGTCTAAGAAAGATACGGAACGTCAAGTGAAACAAATACTTTAAAAAAACTTTTTAAATTCATAACAATACATTTATTTCCAAATTATAACTAAACCCAGTTTTCAGGTAGATACACTAGAACTCACAATCTCAAAACTTTGCTTCAAATCATTCATAAACCCGAGCGACGCCGGGTACACGTCAGCTAGTGGCATATAATTAATTCGCTTAACAGTTGGTTTCCAACACAAAAACGGATAATTAAGGATGTATTTTTATGATCACGATTCAAATCGATTCATGATTTAAAAATATTTTCTTTAATAGTACTTACGCAACTACGCACTCGTTTAGATACAATTTACGACAAAAGCAAGCTTTTCAGGTGCTGGCACGTACCCGTGGAAAACAATAATAAAATATTTTAGTGACTATGACAAAATAAATTTCTAAAACCCTGACAACCAGTAACATATCGTGACAGAGTATTGTAGAGTAACATTAGCTATTTAAAAAAGTTACAATATCACTCACTCTATAAACTTAATTGACGTAAATTCATTGTTATATTATCTGTCACCTTCATTATCATCAATTATTATTTTATATGTAAACTTAATTATCATAAATACATAGCTGTATTATCTGCAATCTTCATTATCATCAATTATCATATTATATGTTAACTTAATTATCATAAATTCATTGCTGCGTTAACTGTAAACTTCAATATCATCAATTATTTTATTATCAGTATACTTCATCACCATAAATTATATTATCTGTAAACTCCACCCGCCATATCACAGGGACATCCCTAGCATGGCGGATGAAATAACACAATATCTCTACAATGTACAAAATGCATTTAATAAATAAATACTATACTCTTCATTGAAGAAGAAGATAACAATATAATCTAATTTTTTAAATATGAAAATGAACAAGACACAGAAAAATAGTAAAAGATAACGGTAGCAACTGGGACTCGAACCCAGAACCTTACGTCTTACCGGCACATACCCCTCTACCAATTGGGCTACTGCGATCTATTATGAGACTATCGTAATTGTCAACTTCATATTTCAAATTTCAGAATTAACAATAATATCTTCGACTAATGTTTTTTTCCATATTATTGGCAGATACCTTTATTATTGGAAACAAGTATTCAAAGAATGTATTTGTTACCTAGATAGTGTCTCGGATAAATATATCCGATTTTATTTTTATGGTACACCTATTGACTTTTTATAAAAGTCTAAATGAATATTCATATTTTTATAAGAAAAACTCTCTTTTTAACTTTTGAAGGTGTATGTCCCGGTAAGACGTAAGATTCTGGGTTCGAGTCCCAGTTGCGACCGTTATCTTTTATAATTTTTCTGTGTCTTGTTCATTTTCATATTTAAAAAAATAGATTATTATTGTTATCTTCTTCTTCATTGATATATTACATTGATGGGAATAACCTTCAAAAGTTAAAAAGAAAGTTTTTCTTATAAAAATATGATTATACTCTTCATTTTTCTCAAACCATTTGTTCTACTTTGGTAAGATATTAATTTCATTTGTTGTCTTCAAAGGTCTCCGCCATTTATATAGTTGTTGTGTTATGATTTATGATACATTTATAGTTTTTGCGGAACATGCCGGATAAGCTACTACCCGGTTAAGCTAAAAATCTAGATTCTGCTGTAGGTACCTACTTATATAATAACATAAGAGGAAAGCATTCAACCGGGAAATACAAATTAACTAATTTGCGGTGAGAAAGAATTTTCGCATTCCTTTGCGGTTTATTTTTAGCAAAACCTTCTCCGGACTGGGTTAAACCGTAGTTGCTTGATTTAGCAGTTTCCTTGTGTGCTGGAAATGTTCACACTACTGTGAAACTGCTATCTGGATTGTTATTGATAATTGACGTAAAACCATTTTAAGAAATGTAAATGTACTGTGCAATTTTGTTCTTACGTAAAAACTAGCTGAAGTACAAGGCTTTGCCCGGGCTTTACGAAGAGTTTTTGGAAATAAGATGAAGGCAGTGACCTTTCTCTTGTTTTGAAGGTCAAGTGTGTAAAATTTTATGTGGGTAGGTTACCCCAGTCAAATTTAAAATGTTTTTTTTTTTATAGAGAATACCTCACAGGAGTCCCAACTGCTCCCGTCTGGAGCCAGTGAGACTGTGGCATCCCCAATTGGGGTATGTTGTGAGGCTGAAGGTAAGTGGGGAAGAGAAAGAGATGGGGAGAGGAAGGTGGGGAAGTGCCTGGCTATTCAGATCTAGTCACTAAACACGGCTAAATCCATTACTAAACAACGTTTCAATTCTGAATGGTGGTCTTACACCAGGGCGATATTGAGAGTATCTTCCACTCTGGAATGTGCCGCAAATATAGTATATATATATATATTTTTTTTTATTAATTAATTGTGAAATAACACAAATTTATCAAATAAAATTTATTTACACACGCCGGGTTCGAACCCGCGACCTTCCGATTGGAAGTCAAGTGTCTTACCACTCGACCACGAACAAAGGTGTATGTAACGGGGAGGGGGTAAGGCGGTGGGTTTAGGATGTCCAAGCTCCCCACAAATTCCCCCCCCCCCTCTCTTCTCCTTTGACCCAAGTCAGGATCGAACCCCACCCCAAGTGAAAGCTATATCTACGCCCTTGAGTAGGTACCAGTATAGGTCTTCTTCTTCCTTGCACTGTCCCAACTCATTGCCTAGGTAGGCTGTTGGTGTCGGATCTTCTCGTTCTCAGGTTGTAGCTTCTTCGGTTCTGAGTATCGCTTTCATTCAGGCCGTTTCTCTGTAGAATTTTAGAGCATTGAGTCATCCAGTATCATTTGGTCTATACCTCTGGACTCTGGATGACTGTCGAAGAAGCTCCACAGAAATTGCTTGCTTCACTGCAGTGTGGTCTGATGGTGTCCGTCTTATGTGCCCATACCATTTCAACTGTCGTTCCTCCATCTTACTGTTTATTTCTTAACTTTTAATCTTATCTTTTAATGATACTCCTGCCGACCATCTAAGCATTCGAATTTCTGCTGATTCGAGTTGCCTAGAGTAGGAATTGTACAAAGTCCAGCATTCGGATCCATAAATTATCACGGGTCTAACAATAGTCTGGTACACGGAGAAAAATGTTATTCGAAAATACGATCATTTTATTCGTAAAAGCAGTTAAAAACGGGACTGTAGTTCTTACGAACAAATTAACAGGGTTTCAATGTTTATTGGCGGGAACATGTAAGAATAATTTGTTGGTATACGTAATTTCGTACCTATATCAACAAATTATTCTCACATTCTCCCTCCAATAAATATTGTAACCCTGTTAATTTGTTCGTAAGAACTTCAGTCCCGTTTTTAACCGTTTTTACTAATAAAATGATCGTATTTTCGACTAAAATTGAAGACTAAAACTTATCCCACTAATCAGTCATTTCAGGAAACTGAAATTATGGAGCTAAGGCGGATCTACTGTTTATAATGTTTCAAATTTATATTTACTCGTCCAAAATAATCGATAAAAACCCAAATCGCTCTAGTCAAAGACTCACCACTTGCATGTACACAGTGCCTCATTGCAAAACCAGGCTGGCCCAAAGGCACATTAACTGTATTGCCCCAAAATTGTTCAATTCCTTACCCAATTCCATCAACACATGCCAAAACTTGAACTTATATAAAAAATGTATTAAAAGTTGGGTAAAAAATATGGAAGTAAATAATTTTTTCCTATAATTTTGTACTATCTACATTTTAAATAACTAAAATATGCCATGTCTTTCCGAATCATTAGATTTAAAAATATATATATAAATGTATGTATGTGTGTATACGTATATATGTACATGTACGTGTATGTGTATATGTATGTATACGTATGTATATATGTATGTGTATGTATGTATACATATATATACATAAACATCCATATATAAGAATACATAAATATTTTTAGAATTTTAATAAAAAAATTCACATAAATTCCTGCAAAATCAAATACCTCTACACATATATGTATTATATTTTAATTTTTTAATCTTTTTATTTTAACCACTACTGTTTTCATACGCACGTATTATAATGCACACGCACAGGCTTTGCGAGATTTTTTTTGTTACTCTCTTCATTTACGTTATTATGTATGTACCTATGTTTTGGTGAATTCTAATCGAGCGACCGAGATTCGCCAGTTTCCGTCTTGCACTACGAGTTTCGGGACACCGTGTATAGGTTTCCTACCTGATTCAATTCGATAAGTTGCTAATTATTTTTAAAAAATTCAAAAAAATATTAATTTCCCGATTACTTCATTCTCTGTATTTAATATTTTGTATTTAAAGCCGTACCGCAATTAATTAAAATATTTTTTATTATAATTAAATATTTATATTTGATATTAAAGAAAGCACTAATACGATATTTTGGTAAGTGGATTCAATTAAATCTTTATTAATTTAAAAAAAAAAAGTTTCCACTACATTTGGAAGGTATCTACCTACCTACATGAGTACTTTTTTATAGAATTAAACGTAACGAGAGATGACACCAAAACAGTGTAATGTATACGTACCGACGTGAAAGAAAACTGATTTCGCCTTTTTAAAAATAATTTTCACAAGACCTTTAAACTCCTAGGCCCCAGACAGGTCAATGGAATTGATGCTCACGAAAGAATGTCTGTAGGTATTTGAAAATTTTTTATGAATTTCATGAATAGTAAGGGAAAAATGAGCTTACTATGGCAAACATTCTACACATTGCCACAATACACTACAAGTACTACAGCTTTATCTTCTCATTGTTTTGCCGTAGGTAAAAATACATTAACCCTAGAAGGGCACTAGTGAGTAAATTTGACAAGCTAATACAATTTACACGAGTACCTAGATAATACATTTTATGCATATTATGAAAGAGATAAAAATTAGGTAAGTTAAGTAAAAAATAATTTTTATATTAAACAAAAATAATATTATAATATAATGATACCGTCTGTGATAATTGATAATGATAATATAAAAATGAGTACGTAGTACATACATACGTAAGAACTTATCATTTTTCCATACTGGGATAGTGTACTTTGTTCCCGAGCGGTCCGAGCCTAACTTCACGCTTGTCCGATAGAACTGTCACTCGCTGTCAGAGAGGTTTTTGCTTGTGGCATTTTCATAACAGATATGTGCAATAAGGCCAATAAGTGAAGTTTAAGCATAAAATAAGATAACCAGACCATCATTTTGTTTAAATCTTGCGACATTTAAGGTAAGATCTTACTATTCATTGTAATTGTTTTAATGTTTACAATCTGACGTCAACATAACCTCAAATATTGTTGACGGCAGTCAGTTTAGAATACGTTCTAGGTATTCTAGCATGAAGGCGGGAAAATTCAATTCAAACTGTGAAACTAAACTATGAAATAAAACTATTCAATACTATAATACAAATAGTCAACATTGTAAAATAATGATGTAGCTCTTGTGATGTTTTTATGTTAATTGAAGTAAAATAAACTGTGATGTTTACAACTATTCTTGTATACAAAAATAGTCCCAAGAACTGCTGATAAAAATCATGCAGGTATAATTATTTTACTGTCCCATATGTGGGATTTTTTATTGTGTTTAGTTTTTCTGCTGAAAAAAAAACATAATTTTGGGCTATTGGCAGTGGCGGCCGGTGACCTACATTTCAGAGGATGAAATAAAATAAAGTTTAAATAAATTGCTTATTTATGTAAATAAAATTACACAATCAAAAATCAATCACGACAAAATGACAAGAATCCCACGATGTGAAAGTACATCAATTGTACGGTCCTTAAAGTATTTAAAACCTCTCGGTAGCGGGGTAAGGCTCTCGACTAGCAATCCGAAGGTCGCGGGTTCAAATCCCGGCGTGCGTACATAAATTGTGTTTTTGAACTGAATTATAAATTGTCAAATTTTGACAATTGAAAATTCAGTTTTTTTAATGTTTGGTGTCCTTATCTGCATAGCCAGGTATTTTCCTACCTTTCTTACCCCATCTCCATCCCCTCCCCACTACGTTAAGCCTCACAACGTACCCCAATTAAGGATGCCATAGTCTCACTGGCTCCAGATGGTTGGGAGCAGTTGGGACTATTTATGCCCGTTTGTAAAATCAAAATCTGAAAGTCTTTGATCTGCGTTCATAAACAGTGTTTCATTTTGGGACACTTTCGAAATCCGCGAATGCATTTGAAAAAAAGCGGGAATATTTGATGACATGATTTTATTTTGTTTAGGCCCAAGGACCAAACATGTAAACGGCATGAAAATGATGTGAATAAACAAAAATTATGAATAATTTTGCCAGTTCTAGCACTTTAACTATATAGAGTTAGGTTTATATATTTTTGTGTTTTTGGGACATTGCCTTAAAACTATTTAATTCTATTTAACAAAGTTTACTGACAATTGAAGTCACGGGAAGAGTACAAAAATATTATATTTCTGACATTCAGATTGCGGGAATTCACCGCCTTGGGTATGTTTTCGATGGTCCTATGACAGATAATCCCCCGACAGTTGGTCCCCGGGCATAGATACTTATACATTTACTATATGCAGTCGGTTTAGGGAAAATACCTACTTACACAAAATATAACTAAGTGTCCCCGAAGGGTTGTGCAGAGAGGGTTTACCTCCCAATAACAAAAGTATAAGACATTTTCATTCAAATGCATCAACCCTTCAAAATTTGGCGTATTTTGTCAGAGGCTAAAAATATTTCCGCTTTGCAATAAAACCCAAATGAATGGAACATTTGTTAACGTATCCGAAAACTAAAAACCGTTTTCGAAAGGTGATGAAATAGGCTTTAATATTTTATTATTAGAAATAACCATGTAATTTTTTAAATTAAAGTTTTTTGGGTGAAAACTATAAAAAGTTTGAAAAATGGCTCACTTTACGTTTCACTAACTAAAATTACTGATAATGAAAAAAATAAAAACACACACATCTTATTAGACAAATGAATTATAAACGTTACCTCACTTTTTTTCATGTCATGTAAAAAAAATTCTTAAAATATTCACTATTTTTTTTTTTTTTTTTTAATTGCGATCAGAAGCTTTGGTTTTATAAAAGTGTACATTTTAATTTTTTGTGGTTAACTTTTAGATTTGAATATATAGTGTGTTGTATTCTCTTTCCAATACCGTTTGGAGTTTAGATCATACTTCTCACTATGATAGTAAGGGGGACACAACGATTTCTATGAGACCTACCTATGTGAGCTGGGACAAATCTGGTCAGTGATTAGTAAAAAAAAATCGTATTCTACTCTTATAGATGGTGCGCGTATAATTATTTTTGGGATAAACGCTTTTTACATGCAATGCTTTAAAATATTAAGATAAATTAATTGTTTTCGCCCGTACATACGCAATACGAATATGAATAAATAGTTTTGTAAATAAAATAAAAAACTCAAATCTTTCAAGAAAGGCTAACAAATACAATATTGGATTGAATCACCGATACAATAATGTATTAATTTGTTAGACTTTCTTGAAAGTTTTAAGTTTTTTTATTGACAAAACTATTTACACATATTCATATTGCGTTTGTACGGGCGCAAACAATTAATTATTCTTAATAATTTAAAGCATAACTGGTATAAAGCGTTTTTCTGTAATATAATTATACGTGCGCTATCTATGAAAGAGTAGAACAAGAATTCTGTTGACAATCATCACTATTTATCTATGTAGGTACTATTTATGCAAACCGGCGCATAAGTACAAAAAATTGACACTATAAATACATGCGTTTGATTTCCAAACCAACTTATTATCAAATATATTTTTTAATTCCATTTTAGGTTTGACCTTGGTAAATAAATCAAAAAAATTATAATTTTGTAATAATTATAATTTTGGGGGTCCAATTGTCGGGATTAACTGTCGGCTCACTGTTGTCGAGCCCGGTTTTTTTAAATACAGACATAGTATGTATGACCTTGTGCAGACGCAAAATTTCAAATTTTCAAGTTTTTTAATGATCGTAAAATACGTAAAATAAAGTCATTATAGAATCTGTGGTTGCGTTGCACAATTGCACCGTTGGACGTACCGTCCCTGGCCAAAATTTCGAAATATTTTTTTGCAGAATTTTCAACATAATGATTCTATAGGTGTCAAAATGATACTCATATTTCCAGGAACTATACATTTGAAACAGTTATCTCTAAATTTATTATCATGCAGATAAAAGATAAGTTTTTAATTTAATTTTGAATATAATTTATTTCTATACTTGAACATAAATTTAACAAATAATTACAATGGTTTACATGGTAGTACAAAAAATAAATAAATTAAGTAACAGGATGTAAAAAGGTTAATGGTAGCATTTTGTGAACACCTCACTATGCTCACGCATGTTTTGGATTAAGTGTATTCTGACGTAAGTAAAAACACAGTATCCTTCTTGATATTGTCAAGAAGGGCACCGTGGTTCGACTAATATGTCGGCAGTATCGTAGACATAAAATTGATAGCAATTAAAGTTATATAAATAGTAAAAGTGGATTAAACTTTTTTTTTGTGTTGCATAATATAGAATAAATTTGAGATGGCTTTCCTTGTTTAAACAAACCCATTTACAATTGATTTCTTATTTAATGCAATGGTTTCTGCTTTTTTATTTTTCATGCTGGTACTTACCTAATATGGTGTAGTGGTCTGGGTTGAAATCTGTGAGGACTCTTTTTTTTCGCTTTGTATTCTTTTCGAATTTAATTAAATGTCGCATCACGGAATAATTACCGCAGATCACAATGAACTATTTAACAATAACAAACGTGCGAACACCACAGGCGTTTGTTAAACGCCTAGAATCTCATCAGTTACACATTAAACTTCACAATACATGTTTTTTTTAAAATAATTTCACAGTTTTCTGAAAACAACTGGAAGTGAAACAATATGCCCCGTTTTTCGTGTGCGTTTAGGACAGTTTGTTTAGTCCTACTTGCCGTACGATGTTGTCAGACGTCGCTTCCGACTAAATAATGTCCGTGTCGCGTCGTGCCCCTGTCGTGCGGGTGTGTGCGAGAACGTTTGGATACGTGAGGGTACTACAGGATGCAGATCATTACTTATTTATATTACTTTAGCGCAGTGTCTGTGTAGAACGATCACTGAAGGAAAATATGATAAATGGCACTACATGTCCGATTGGGAATTCACTTTTTATCTCTTACAAGGTCCCAAAAATTTAAAACACCGAAAAAAACGCACTACAACTTTTTCATTGTTTTCGTGTTTGAATCATTAGTCATTCTGAACTTCTAGTCAAACTCGTTTGTTTTCTGTTTTCACTTTCAAGATCGTATAAAAACTTGGACTTAAAACGCAAAAATAGTAAATCTGGTCACAAATCTCCCCACTCTCACAATTATTATTAAAACCACTTTTTTGTTCACTGTTGTTCGCCGCTGTTTATTTGTGTTGTTTATGTATTATTTACTTGTGGTTTGGGTGTTCACTACATTTAGCTGACCTTGTGACCTCAGCAGTCATGTTGCAGCATGGTTTTGAGTATGACCTTTACAAAAAGACGCAATTACACACCCTTGGTGAACACCAACGACAGATTTAAAACTTTGAATGAGGTCCTTTGGATTTCGAATAGGTTGGAAATATATGGTTTCGCTCTGTCGGAGACTGTTTGGTCCGAATTAGCGACAGTGGTTCGTAGCGAGACCACCCTTCCCTACCTCCTTCTCCCCCCCCCCATCCACTGGCTGACCACTCACCTCAGACAATGAAGAGAACTTCCATTCCGTGACTTGAGGTGGATTATATAACTGGAATTAGCAATGTGTGACAAAAACTATACATTAATGATTTCTTTCAGAATCAGTTTTAGGACAGGAATTGTTTATCATCAATTATTTATCAATATGTCATCTTGTCTTATTATTTGTCCCCGTCCAGAGAGAAAATGGTTGTAAAATATCGTTACGTTGTAGAGTTTGTGGAAAGACATACAAATAAAGTTTTCTGCTATGTGGTTGAGATTAAAATTCATTGTTATTGGCAATATAAAGTACCCTTTTCCGTTAAAAGAAAAAAATTACAATAAAATATATAAATTTGTTTTAGACCACTTTGATTAAAGTGGTCTAAAACAAATTTATATATTTTATTGTAAATTATGGCGAGCCACAAAGTTAATGCTTATTACGAACAGAAAAAAATTAATAATAAAAAATCTCTCCAATAAACAATACCCAATGTCAACAATACCAAATATCTTTATTGGAAAAAAAATAAAGATAAGCAGACACCGGAAGGTTGTGTAAATGATAATAATGTCTGTATTTACATTCAATTTCCCAAGCAGAACTTATGTGAGACTGAGAGTGTGTCCCATAAAAAATCTCAAACGTAGAGACTCTGATTTCAACGCCATTAGATTCATCTCGCGACGTCAGCTCTATATCTTGCCAACTTTTTATTCTTCATTTTGAAAATATGATTTTTTTTCTTTATTCATTGAATTGTTAGTTGGCTAAAGAAGGAGGTAGCGCAACACGGCATAACACTAACACGTGAATATCTAACATAACATCTGATATCTATATTATGTTTAATTAGAGTGGGCTCAATATCACCCCTTGAGGAACGCCGTAGATACCTTGAACATGATTTGAGAATTTTTTGATCACTATACAATGCACATGCCCGTTTTGTGGTGGTCGATTAACTTTAAAAAGTAACAAAGAAACTATGTCTACCACATATATTGGTGTTTTATTTGTGATTGAATGTACTTACATTAAAAATATTTAAAGATATATATTATATTTGCCAAATAATGTAATTTTTTATATATATATAATATATGTTTATAAAATTATTAGCACACACGACGATATGAGTTAACTTGAGATTTAAATAAATAAGAGAAAAGCTTTGAAGTGTTGATATCTATTTTTGTTATTTATTTTTGGGGTGTTATGCCTTGTTGCGCTACCTCCTTCTTTAGCCAACGTTTCGGACTGCGTTACAGTGTCCATCATGATGGACAGGATGATGACATCAGGGCAAATGATGAAAACTGTAACGCTTTCCGAAACGTTGGCTAAATAAGGAGGTAGCGCAACAAGGCATAACACTATCACGTGAATATCTAACGTAACATCTGATATCTATATCATGTTTAATTAGAGTGGATTCAATATCATCCCTTGAGGAACGCCATAGATACCTTGAACAAATTACGTGTGATACATACCAGGCAGAAATGATCTCTAGAAATGAAATTAAGCCACAACTGGACAACTTGAAACTCTCTGAAACTGCGGGTGAAATCGGTCAGAATCTACTTTTTTAAATTATGCTCCGCTTCACTCAGAGAACGGAATAGCTGTCTCCGTCCGCTCAGGGAATCCGCTCATTATCCAGTTTGCGTGAGGACACCGCTTGCGTCCTGCCGGCACCGCTACTCCTTCCCCTCCCCATCCCCTCGAATTCATACGTGGAAGAGGGAGACGGGCGGCAGTCGTAGGTCGCATACCTGCTACCTGCCACTGACTGGGACATCCTTTTGCAACAAATGATTTCAAACATATAATATCTACTAATAGGTAGTAGATTCTATATCGCCTGGGTTTACCCAGGATGGATCTGGATTTGATCGCTAAGAGTTTCGTTGTAACCTATCTTGATGTTACGTTCATCATGTAGTAGTACACACGCTCGTTCATGCTCGATACTTTCACACTCATTCGAACATGTCTCAACGTGTGTACCATCTTGCTGGTTGCTTTTTTATTTTATATCAAGCGATATTCTTTAGGGCCTTAAGGGCCGCAATTTTTGCTCGAAATTCGACAGAAATTTTCCGATTTAACTAAGCGACTTGGTGGTATATGTGTGGCGTCTTGTGTCCAGCTGTTGCAGCGTCTGGACGCAACGGCTAGCATGGTTCCGAGGCAACATGTTCGATCGAGCCAAACCGTCGAACACGAATATACGTGTGTACATAGCTTTAGAGTTGATCAATTATATAAATAAGTAAGAGTGTTAAATTCTATAGAACCTTTCGAATGGCTCTCCCAGACTAAGATTTCGCGGTCAATAGTATTCAACAGACGTGACGTGATGATGGGCATTGAAAGATTATCAGAAACATTGGCCTAAGAAGGATGAGGACGAAGCCCAACATGGCCAATTTCCCCAAAAGTTGTAGGAGTTACAACGAAGCTATTAGTTGTTTGCACATGAATAATTATGAGGGTCATATTGGTTAGTAGAAAGTTTTTTGCATGTGAATTTCGCACAAGAGTCCCAACTACTCCCAACCGCCTGAAACCAGTGAGACTATGGCATCTCCAATTAACTCCAATTGGAGATGACATATAGTCTCACTGCAAGTTATGAGGGTGAAGGTAGTGGGGAGAGAAGGATACTGTGGTAAGGAAGGTGGGAAAGTATTCAGATCTGGCCACTAAACACGGCTAAAGACATTTCAAGCAACGTTTCAATAATTAATGATGGTCTTACACCACGGTGATACTGATAGTACCCTCAACTCCGAAACGTGCCGGAAATATAGCTTATATTATTTTTAATGATTAAATTGTGAATAAATTGAACCCGCGACCTTTAGATCTAGTTGAGAGCCTTACCCTCAACCACGGAGACCGTAAAATGACTGGAAGTTGTCGATAATAAAAGTGGTAAATTCTCTAATAATTATATTGTTGGTAAGTATTGCCATGGAGAAAAACGACTCTTAAAAGTCGAAGCGGTGCTTGAATGACAAGAGCCGTTTTTAGTGACCAGATCCAAATGGACAGGTACTTCTCAATCTTCCTCTGCTCCATCTCCATCTCATCCCTCACTCCCTTCAACATCATGGCATACACCAATTAGGGACGCCATAGTCCCACTGCAGTTGGGACTATGGACTTCTATCCAGAAGAAATAGGCAAAGTTTCACTCTTAACAGTAACGTAGGTTTCGAATTGATGTTTTCCGTGAATTTTTCCTTGGATTATCAGGAAAATAACTTTGTTACCTTCATTTCGCTCCTTTTGATGTGAGCAAGACATCGGAGCTTTCTCTTTTTGCGTCTAGAATAATTAATAACGGGTCTATATTAATTATCAATTTATTTTCTAATTTATACTTTTGCTTTCGTTATTAATTATTTGATTATTCCATAACATCCCAATGAATCATTCCAAACATATAGCACGAAAGGGTGAGGTTCTTTTTCCTCAACATTATCCTTGGCCCTTATTATTTGAATACGTGTTTTGCCTTTCTTGGCAAATCCGATGCGTATTTATTCAGTAATTGAGTTACGAGTGGCGTGATATTAAAATACGTGTTCCCAAGAATTCGATTGCCACAAATGAAGAAATCAAAATCACAGAACTGCATAATGTACAGAGGACTAAAGATGTATGATGAAATGCCTGAAACTATGAAGAATGAAGAAAGAATGAATGTATTTAAAAAGAAATGTTATGATTACTGTAAAAATATTTAAATTTATCAAATGAAATGTTACATTGTGCTTATTAGTTTATATTCATGTAGTATAAACTAACTCAATAATAATAAAAAAAAAAAAAAAAATAAAGCTAATACCGCGAATGGCTAAATTGAGTGTGGCGCCACAGTTGCAAGAAGCACGAACTTTGTGGCTTTCTGTTTACCAAAGATAACAAACCATATATTATTATGCCCACAGGCAATTTTTCGTTTTGTGAATGAAAATAGTGACCTTGAGACAACAGTGAACTCTTGTGTGAAATTCTTACGTTCTTGCGATATATTTTTTGAACGTGCAAAACTATGACGCCATAATATTATTGATGTAGTAAAGATTTTAATGTAAGAGGGCCAACACGGCATCCTTGTGATACGCCGCGCCTTTAAATGAAGTTTTAATATGGTTATCTACTGAATTTCGTAAATTTGACACTCATTTTAATTTTTCATGTTTCTTACTACAATCAGGTCCTCACAACTTAACAATCATTGTCACTTGTCACATCACCCAGAATTGGAAACCCCCATAAAACAACAAGAGGGCTAATATGGAATCCTTGTGGGTTTCCGCGCTATATTAGAATGTTTTTTTTAGTTCTGCATTAAATTGTATGAAGCTCAATCGCGAAGCGACATAATTTATTTTTCAGTTTTTCTTATATTATTTTCTTACAACTTATCAATCAACGACACAACCCCCACAACTGTGCACCTAAAATTAGTTTAATCTAGGGACTGAATGGGATCCTTTCGGTACACAAAAAAATATTTCATAGGTCTTTTGAAACAATAATAATTATATCAATGGGATTATATATACGGCTGAACACAAAATATGTAATGATGTAATTTATATCGCTATTGCCTTGATATTATAGATGGGTTACATACTTATGTAGATGTATCTAAGATGAAAATAATAATGGATGTTGAAGTTTTTATAGAGCTATAGGGAGTCATATCTCGCCCATACCTATTCTCTGTACCTAGTCGCCAGAGCAGCCTAGATATTATTATCTGGTAAGCATAGCAAGGAGTATTAGTATTATGTAGTTGAATGTATACAGCCGATTTTTCCAATCAAAACAGAACGTACGCTATGGTTATTTTAATTTTTCCCCTTAGCAGAAGACAACCGAAGTGACTAAGTGTTCTCGCAGTTTCAGCATACACAAATAACTTAGTCAGATATAAACTTTTAATCCTTTATGTTTATTACACATCTTAATTTACATAGCTTTGTGAAAATGTAATGTTTTCGACCTGCATAAGACAAGGACGTCTGGAGGCAACTTGTCGAAGCAATGGGTCTCAGAACCGACAAGGAAATTGGAAAGAAAATGATGATGATGATTATTTGTTTATTTGTTAACCAAATAATATTTTAATTTTATCACAAAATGAGAAATGATATAATTGAAATAAAGGAATACTTAATAAATATAAATAAAGTATAGATAATTAACTAACTAACTATCGTCTATTTCCCCGCAGGGGTAGGTAGAGAGGACGAACCTCCATTCAACTCGGTCTTGGCACACACTCCTTGCTTCATTCACATTCATACATCTTCTCATACATGCTCTTCTATTATCCCGACCCCTGACATGGCCCGACTCAGGTATCTGGTTCACTTGATCGTGCCATGTCTTCCTCGGGCGTCCACAACTTCTTCTTCCATTCTCTTTCGGGCCATATATCCTCCTTACATTCCTTTCTTCGTTCATTTGCTCTACATGCCCAAACCATTTGAGGGTCCCTTTCTTAATCTTACTCATTACGCTTACATCAGCCTTGCATTCTTTGCGGATATCCACATTTCTCACACGATTATACATGGTTTTACCACACATGCGCCTCAGGGATCTCATCTCTACAGCATTCAGTCTACTTTCATCCTTCCTCTGCCAGTTCCATGCTTCACTACCATACAGGCACTTCATTGTGGACTGCTAGCTTCGCTTCTTTGGATAGCTTTTTGCTGGCGCCAATGGCGTTCAGTCCACCATTAATGGAGTTACCTGCATTCACCCTTCTTTCAATATCCTTATCACTCAGCAGTGTCGTAACTATACCATCTGAGGCCCGTGGCAAATTCATCGGATGGGGGCCCCCCTTATTAAAAATCGTCACGTTGTAATTGAATTTTAATAAATCACTTAAGAAGTTACCAGACAGTATTACTAATATGGTGTGCCTTTTTGTTAAATATCTAATAAATTTTATTTTCAAACGCTTAGGTACATATTAAAATTCTTTTCTCCGAGCTTTCTGTTCCCCAAAAGTATCAATAACGTCATCAAAGTTGAAAGATCGGGCCATAGAATTTTCAATAGAAAGAATAGCCAAATTACGTAGCCTGTCTTGTCCCACTGAGGTTCTTAAATAGATTTTTATTAATTTTAGATTTTGAAAATGATCTTTTAGTACTAGATATAGTCACATTAATTGTAACAAATAATACTAATGCAGTACATACTCCAGGAAAGCTGCACGACATAAAACGATTATTTTTTATTAATAAATCGGCAAGTTCTCTAATACATGAAGCCATTTCTATTTCGTCTCTGAAGGTGGACCGAAAACTGAGAATTTTCCTGGTAAATGATTCAGATGCCTTTTTTATATAAATCAACAAATTCTCGCGCTTTTTTAAGATATCAGTGTCATTTAAATTTCGCAAAGTGGCAGGTTGCAAAACACTGAAATTGGAAACAATTTCATTCATTGGAAGGAAACGCGATTCCAGTTGATTGATAATGATGGCCAATACTCGATAAATACAATACCGGATTTTGGAGACGCTCCTCTTCGCAAAGTTCGTCAAAATGACGTTTCACCTTCCTCTGACGAGTTTTAGAAAATTCAGGGTTGATGGACCATTTTTCTGATACACTATTTGCTTCCTTTTTTAAATTTTCAAATTCATATCAGTACCGTTCCAATTCTACCAGACAAATTTTCAAACGTTTTAAGGGATTTGAATTTGTAAATGGTCTTTATTTGTGTCTAACTTTAATTGATTTTATGAACTTATAATTTTTACAATTTTTTTTTTCAAAATGTTAGGTTACTTCTGAATTCGAGGCGTCTCGTCCCGCGGGGCCCGTGGCATTTTGCCAGCCCTGCCACCCTGTAGTTTCGCCACTGCTTATCAGCCTTCCCACCTCTCGTAAACATACTTTCCAAATACACAAACTCATCCACCTGCTCCAAGTATTCATCGTTCACAATTATATCGCGCACTGTTTTCGTACTCTCTCTTTCAAATACCATGACTTTAGACTTACGTACATTCATCATTAACTCATTATTCATACATGGGCGTTTTCCAAAAAAGATGTCGGTGACGTAATAGGAATTCCACTTAAGTGAGATGCTGCATTTCGATTAAAAATATACGTAAATTTATTAAAGAAAGTATGAACTTCATGACAAAAATTATTTAAATAGAAAATGTCAATAAACTTCGAAAATAATTGCAATTTAAGGTTAATACTATTGGTAAGAACTTCTTTTACGTCACTTTTATCATAAAGTTTATAACGAAAATGAAAAGAAATTCATTATTTCAGATTCTTATTTACGAATTGAAAACACAATCAGTCTCCTAAAAAATACGAATAATCAAGCTTATTGAATTAAATATTAAGTTTTTAAATAAAAATATTCTTTTACGCTACTTTTGGACACTTTGTACTGTATATTTTGCGTTCTAGAAAGACGAATATAAGTTTTTGTTTTACGAATGTTTAATTATAACAAATTTAAAATTAATCATGAACTATATCTATAAAAAAAAGAACAAATTTCTTTGAGATATAATAATTGATCTTAGAAAATAAATCACAGCAATAACAGGACAGTGACGTAAGGAGAAACATTTGGTAACGTTTAGGAATTCTAAGGCCTCGGCCAGACTGAGGGGCTTGCGCGGTAGCGACAGCGGGCACGAAATATCAGTCGTATGTGTACGCCCGTTGTGGCTACACTGCTGAAGGTGCGACAAGCGACTGGTATGGGAAAAGTGGAAGATACTCTCAATATCACCCTGGTGTAAGACCACCATTCAGAATTGAAACGTTGCTTAATAATGACTTTAACCGTGTTTAGTGACTAGATCTGAATAGCCCTCCTCTTCCCACCTTCCTCTTCCCCATCTCCTTCCTGTCCCCACTTACCTTCAGCCTCAAACATACCCCAATTGGGGATGCCATAGTCTCACTGGCTCCAGACGGGAGCAGTTAAGACTCTTGTGAGGTATTCTCTATAAAAAAGGGCGATTTTACGTACTACCGCCACCATGGAAGGCCCCCCGCGCAAGTACTTTTTCTTCCACTTTTTTTTTCTATTCTTCTTTGGTTAGCTCTCTGATTATATTTTGATGTTATTTTTGTCTTTGTAACTCTTTTTTCTTAAAGGCTTCATATTTTTCAGGGTCGTTTTTTATTTTGTCTCTGTACCTTTTTGATTTTTCTGCATCGTTTTTAATTTTTCAGGATCGTTTTTAATTTTGTCTCTGTACCTTTTTATATTTTTCTTCAGCATCTTTTTTTTTAATTTTTCAGGATCGTTTTTAATTTTGTCCCTGTACCTTTTTGATATTTCTGCAGCTTTTAACGGCATATTTGAACATAAAATTAAAATAAATTATTTATAAAAATGCACAAATAATTAGATAGGTAATAATGGGCTACACGTGCATACCGTGTATAGCCTGAAAGAGGGAACTAAGCTGAAAGGGTATTAAAGTACTTGTTAATATACACAACTTTAATTACAGGATCAACTAAAACACACAGGAACATAAATCATGCTACATTTTATACTTACTTAATCAAAATTGTATGAACAAGCTGATTTTATACTCAATTTCAGAGTTGCCTCTACAGTAATAGTTGTTCATATTGCTGTCTATATTAGTACTTCGACACCATTTTGACTCTTTCAGAATTAATATTTAATAATCTTAAATAATAAAAAAAAGAAAAAAAATTATACACATAAAAATCAAATATTTTTTTTCTTTTTAGCTATGTTGTTCTTTTTTTTCAATGCAACATATATCCCTCAACCCACATATCTACATGTAATAGTTATATTTTGAAGATACATGCAAAATATAAATTTAATTAGAAAATTGTAACGCACCCGAATACACTAAAAGACGGACAGAGTGAACCGACCTTTAGAATTCCTTTACGTAACTTTTAAGTTCCATTCACGAGACCGTAGCGTAAGAGAAGTAGCGTAATCGCGTCAATATTTTTTCAAAATGTATTTATCAATAAATTATGAAACTTCTGTTTGTTCTAACTAAACATTTAATAAAACAATACATGAATCAGTTTAAAACAAAGTAGAGTCTAATACATGCTGGTAAATTACCTGGAGAAATACGGAAGCGTTAGTGGAACACTTTTTTAGTACAGCCGAGAACGACCACTTTTGTTACGATTTCTTGGCAAACTGGCTGTCAAAAACTAAGCATGGCCGCCCCTCATAGACTAAATAGGGTTGCTATTTTCGAAAATATTCATCGATTTGGTAATATTTTTATTGGAAGACGTCAATAATGTGGTAGCGTAAGCGGAAATTCCACCATACGCTATTTCGTAGGACAACTCAAAATCTGGTATTTAAATTATTTTGCACGATAATTAATCTATATTATGGTTGCAAATCGAAAATAATATCATATAGTATTAGTAGAATTAGAAATAAATACTGGGATAACATAAAATAACATTAATTTTTGAACTCTTACTGGTAGTGATAGGTGTAGGACATACCAGAAACAGTTACCTGTAGTCTTACTTATTTTGAAATAATATCGAAATTTAATAGATTTATTCATTATTTTTAGTCCATAAAGGTATTTATTTGTTATTATATTGGTAAAATATATGGTTGGTCATTAAAACCGACACAACAAAAGTTACTGATCCTGAAAGTGATGGGACACTGACTTTTATCTATGTACACTTTTTTTGAAAAACGCCCACATACTTCTTTCATCCTGGACACTAGCGACTGTAGATCTTCCTTCCTGTTAGAAATCAGCACAGCATCGTCAGCATGCACAACAGGCAACGTATTTTCAGATTATTCAATTTCGCGCCCAATCCCACGGGGGATTTTGCATATATGATCGTCTTTCAATTCTTGCATACAATTATCCATGTATAGATTGAACAACCACGGTGACATTACGCAGGCTTGCTTAACACCTTTTATGATGTCAAACAACCCCGTAAAGCCACCGTTCACCCTTACACATGCAACGCTTCCCTCATACAAAGACGCAATTGCCTGTATGAGATTTGCATTCTCTCCGTACTTGGACAACACCTTCCATAACTTTTTCCTGTCAACTCAGTCGTACGATTTTTGGAGATCTACAAAGGCACAGAAGAGCTTCTGGATTTTTGCCAGAAACTTCTCAATGAGAATACGCAAAGAGAAAATCTGATCTATGCATCCCATTCCACTCATAAACTATAGATAAATAGAACAAAAATACACCTTAAGGGTCGTACTAATTAACGTGTTTTAATTTCTACACAACTGATATACAAAGCATTTACCACATATTAATGTTTATTAGTACGGGATTAGAACACAATCATAGACATATCAATATTCATAAGTCTGTGGACACAATGCATTAATAATTATGTATCTATTAAGACTCATTTGGTCATAAATATGGATTAGTTTTAAGTCACTGGTTACATCTTAATTTTGAGTCACTGGCTATAAATAAGTCTTAGATGTATGTCACCAGTTATTATAAAATAATCAAATATAAAATAATAATAAAATAATCTTAACTTACTAACAAATCTTTGTTCTAAGTTATTAGTTATCATTTATCATCATATGAGATCCCGGGTTCGATTCCCAGTTACTGTCTTAACAATAAAATAATCTTAACTTACTAACAAATCTTTGTTCTAAGTTATTAGTTATCATTTATCATCATATGAGATCCCGGGTTCAATTCCCAGTTACCACCGTTACCTTTTTATTTTTCTGTGCCTTGATTTGTTTTACATTTTGTTATTTATATGTATTATCTTCCTCTTCAATGATTAATATTGGTTACAGTCTAAGTGATAAATTATAGGTTAAACAAATTAAATTATAAAGCACGGCGCTATATAAATGATCCAACTATCGAGTTAACCTGAATAAAGTTTTGATGGAGTCCAAGATGTAAGCCATATCCATAGAAACAACGACTAAAAAGTTATTATTTTTGAAAAAAATAATTTTGGGGCCTTGACTTAAGTTGACAAGTTTCTACGTTCTGGATAGTGGAGAATGGTATCCACATCAGTGTTGGTTGAGGAAAAGTTATTTAAAATTTCTGAATCTACGGAAAGGGACGTTGAACTGGGTGTGTCACAAAGCAGAAGTTTAGTCAACAATTGATAATGCAAATTTGAATCAAAGTCTTTGCTACGTTTTTTTTCTAAAGGGGAAAGGTTTGTGGGGAAAGGGAAAAAAAATTGTTTAATTTCGTCATATCGATCACGGAAATTTGAAATGCACTAATGGACAAAATGTTTACTGCATAATAGGAGAGCGAAAAGGAAGTCATATCTTAATTTTGTAGACCTATAATTTAGATTTTTTACTATAAAATAACATTAAATTGATCTGTCAGAATACTTAATTTTTTTTTAATTTAAAAAAAAAAATAGCATCATAAAATGCACGTCGTAAAAGAGGCACTCATTTTCGTAGAAATATTTTCGACGACGTAGATCGAAAAAGAAAAAAAACGGAGAAAAATGACATTTGCTTGCTCTGGTTCACGCTAAGGTCGTCTTGAAATAGAAATTAGCATCGATCAAGCAAAATGGTTAAGGATGTCTAACTAGGAGTGACAAGTGTTGACATAGAGACAATGGTTGAGCCAGAAAGAAGCATGCACTTCTATGTGAGGGTATTTGACTTTTAACCCCCGAGGACGTCAATGGAGCAAAAAATTAACAACAGTCATTGGCAGATAGTTGGAATACATTATTGATTTAACAGTCATTGCTGGTAGTCCTCCTTATTCCATCTAATTTAACCATGAATTTGTGTCAGCTTATTTTTTACTTTCATACGTTTCTAATTAATGTATTTGACGAAGTCTGGTATGGAATGACCTAATTGTTAGAAATATCAGCTAATAAGGTATATTATATATGTACATTGTAAGTTATATTATATATGTACATTGTACATGGATGAAGATAAACGTAGTTAGTAAGTAGAGGGTGAAAGAGGTGTTGTCTAATGCGAAAAATTTCGTAGAGTAAAATGTGTAGATGACAGGTGACTTTTTTCTAAAACTAAAAACATTAAAAATCAGTAGGTATTGGACACTTAAGATCGGGTGAAGGATTGGATGGTTACTCTGCTGAAGGACGAGAGACAACGTCGTGTGAAAGATTTTTTGTTTTGTAAAAAAAATAAAAAACAACAACAAAAAAGGTCACCGGCGGCCAAAATTTCGATTACATTTTTTTACTCCAAATAACGTTAAGAATCACTGGTTGAAGTAAGTCTGGTACGTTCCTTACCATAGTACAGAATTTGATTAAAAAATGACAGAACCAATTTTCTTTATTAAGAATGACGAGCAAGACTAAAAAACTTTACTTGAATGACGAACCAAAGTTGCAATTAAAATCCAATTAGTAATTACGAAGTGATTTGGCAAAAGGCGGTTCTTTGGAAAAACCCCTCTTGCAAGTGCTTAGAGGTGACGTAAAGCATTCAGCATTTAGCACCAATTATTTTTAACCCGACAGCAGAAATAACAATCACCTTTGAATTATTCTGCCTGTTAATTGTTTCAGATATATTCTAACACTCTGACAACCGGTTTTTGTTTTACTTTGGTTCAAGCAGTTATATTTCATGTTGTACAGAAGCGCATTCATATTTCAACAGTTAATATTATTTGTTGGCCATATTTAAATAGGTCGAATAATCTACTTCTATCAGATCGATTGTATATCTGATGAATAGATGCAACATGGGTATGCGATGCATATACTTTTGCAGATACTTAAATGAAGCCTGCTTTAATAAACTAGCGCCTGCATATCAATGATCCTGCGAGAAATTCGACAGACAAGAGTGGAACACTTATTTACTACAGCAGATGATCTGGACGTCATGAAAATGGTTCTTTTTTCTGATTTGTTCTTGTGTGAACGAGCCTCTGGCATCCGTTTTTCCTTACTTAATTTCATCCTGGCCACAAGACCCACATTAAATCACTACATTCCGGGTGGTGATATAGTTCATAATAGTTCATATTCAGTACAGACAGCTCTTGTGAGGTGTCATATAATATGTCACAAAATAAAACTCAACTTCACAGCCGGAAAATACAGCAAAAAGTGTACCTACCCGGTATTTATACATACTTGACATTCGCCACATGAGAACAAGTCGTTTCTATGATTTGCTGTTGTGATCAACAACTCAGCTGTGGATTCTGTAGAATTATTTTCCGGCTTCTCTACTTCCTCCTTCCAGCAATACGCATCTCTTCAAGTACCAGTTTCAAGCCTTTTTACCTCAAAAAGACCAAAGATGACAATAGAGGCCCTGGGGAATTTATTTCTGTCAGGGGCTTTTGTGTGGAGTTCAAATAAAACAGCACTAAACATGTTTATTGTGGTTGTCACTCGTGTTATTAATGTTATTGCAATTATATTTATTACCATTCATTAAAGGAGGGTGTCCTTCGGGCAAGCATTCATAATTTTATTTCAAAACATAATACATTTAAGAGTTGGTACTCCCGGCTACCGAAATATTAACATCGTGGTTCATAGAAGTAGACAAATAGTACTAATGATAAAAGAGGAAACAAAACCGAGAGAGAGAAGGTGAGGAGTTGTGTTTTAAACATTTTCAGGACGATACGCTAAGTTGTCAGTAATAACTATTACACAGAATTCCATGTACAAGACGAAAATCACGTTTTCCCAAATTCAAATAAGTGGAAATATATTCATCAAATCAAATATGCTAATATTATTAGCATGACTTAGCACCAAGAAAATATATGTTTTGTCATTCGCTCTTTGGTAATAAATTCATATAGGTATACCACGCCTTCTGTTTTGTCATTGTAAAATCCCAGATGACCGAGATGTCATTTTTCCAACTCTTATTAAAATTATCCCATTCATCTCCTGATCTCAGCATCTGCTGTCTAGACTCTGGACCAGGGGTTTCAAAACTTTTTGAGCCAAGGGCCATATTTTCTACGGGATCCATTAGAAGATCAGGTAAGAGTATTTCTATATCACGTTTGATTCAAGATCAAAACTAGTAATACAAAACAGTATACGCAAAATAAATTAGAAATTGTATCTGCGTTTGTTTCACACGGTTGAAAGAGAACTAAACATTTTTTAGATAACCGAAAACTATCAATGGTTGCGAGTTTTAACTCGTCAATCCTTACTGCTTTAGACTCGCCACAAGATTCGGGTATTTGATTAGGCAGGTCCACCCCTATCCAGTTTTTGCTCTACTTAGACATGATTATATTTTTATGCGTTATAGGCCTTCTTATATTTTTTAACGTTTCATACCTTCAACGAAAAAAAATGTTTATGTATTTCCAGATATGAAGCCTTAAAAATGCCTTCAACGTGGTTTTAATATTCCCATTTACTTAAAAATATATAATATATTAACACTTGAAATCCTGTTTGAGTGTGTCTCTAAAGGTTTATTTTTAAGAATGCTATTAGGGAGGTGATTTTTAAAAAAGAGAGAAGTAAATCTTGGTCTTCTTCTTCTTCTTCTTCTTCTTCCTTGCACTGTCCCAACTCATTGCCTAGGTAGGCTGTTGGGGTCGGCTCTTCTCGTTCTCAGGTTGTAGCTTCTTCGGTTCTGGGTATAGCTTTCATCCAGGCCGTTTCTACGTAGGATTTTGGAGCATCATTGTGTGGTCTGGTGGTCTCCGTTTTATGTGACCATACCATCTCAACTGTCGTTCCTCTAGCTTACTGTTTATTGTTTATGTCCGTGACACCCAGGCTACCACGAATGCGTGAACTTTTAATCTTATCTTCTACATACTCAAATAATGAGAGTGAGGAGTGAGCAACACAAGCAAATCCACAGCCAAGCGTAGAAGCTGTTTTGGCAAATTTTGACGTGCCTCGCCACTGCGCATCGATACCCAGGGGTTCAATCACGCTAGATGCCGGTATAATATGCACAACGTTTCCAACTAAAGTAAATTGTATAAATACTGCAATCCGTTCGTAAGGGTCATAATATAACTTCAGATGTCGGCATCTGGCATCTTGATTATAGGTGGCTAAAGTTTGGTAAATTGGTTGGTCAGGTCCACCGGGTCCACCTCTGTGCCGATAACGTTTTTGCTCCGCGTACGCAACCGTAAAATTTACTATAAGAAGTGACTCACCACTGGCTGAGTCACCGCATCATTGAAAAACCTGTTTGAAAAAGTGGTCAAAGAATGGCGTGGACCTCTATTGAGGATTTGAATCAAATTTTATTTACGTCACAGTCATTGATATTGAATCCGAGAAATTTTGCGGAAAAAATCTTCCCATTATGTATTAAACGGGAAATCTGTTTGCTTATTCCACTTACTATCGAACAGTGTACTTTGACGTTCATGAAATTCGTCGGACTCCACCAAAAAAAAGCGTCAATATCGTTTGAAATGACAACTAGGTAATTTGTTATTTGTAATTCTTTTCATTCTACCATTATGCTTATTCTCTATTAAGTAGTTGGTTTTTTAAGTTGACCAATCTATTGATTTGCTGGCATTATTCTGCATTCATTATCATGACCTGTGTAAAAATGTTAAAATTTGCCAATTTAAACTTCCAGACTAGTTAGTATCTAGCAACTTTTATGTCAATGATTTACTAATAATTATTTATATATGACTCTTTGAATTATTATTTGACCAGGTACAGTTTCCATTGTGTTGTCGTGCATGCCAATTACCATTACATAACGGAACTCGAATGGAATAATATTATTGTGCAATAATATGCAAAAATATAATTATTTTGCAACGTAAAACTAACTTTATCAGGACTGTCTCATACTTCTCTTCATTGCCTCATATGATGTTTTCAAACTATTTCTAATCGCTTAACTTTGGATTAGTTAGAATTTTGATAATATTTACAGTTTGTGCTTTTGAGCACAAACAAAAAATGAATTTTTTGAATTGTCTGCCGAAATCCAGAATTGTGCATTCCCGAAACCACCAATTCACGACCGTCAAATATTTGACGATTGGCACCTCATTTTTTTTATTTATTAATTTTATTTTAGCAATTTGTACATCGAAGTTTACATATTACTAATTAATTATATCTAATATACCTATTACATTTTCTTTCCTAATACACCTTTAATATACCAATTGCTGCAGACTTTAAAGTTTCCGGCAGCGTATTATAATAATTCATCCCTTTGTACAGTAAACTATTTTATGTATTCGATGTGTCCTTTTTAGTAGCCTGATTTAACTGCACGTCCTTGTGTTATGACTGAATATCCTTGTTGTATATATATTTTTTGGTATTTTGGTAAAAGGTTGTTTACAATTTTATGTATGGTATTTTATGTTCAAGGTCAGCATCTGTTAATGTAATGTCAATGTAAGCCAATTTAGTCCCCTTAACCCCTCAGGCCTCGGGCATGTTTTGTAAGAAGATCAAAATATTTCGGTTTTGCAATAAAATCCAAATAAATGAAATATCTCTCAACGTATCCGAAAATTAAAAACCTATTTGAAAGGTGATAAAATACATGCTTTCAATTTTTTTTATTCGAAATTAACATACCTACCTATAATTTTTTTAATGTAAAATTTTTCAGTGCAAACATAAAAAAGTGTTTAAAATGGCACACACACGCATATTTTAATAGACAAATATATTATAAAGGTTATCGTCACTTCCTTTTTTGTCATTTCCTGTAAAAATATTTTTTTTTAAATTCCAAATGTTTCATAATTTTTTTTAAATTGCAGTCTGAATCTTTGGTTTCATAAAGGTGTAAATTTTAATTATTTTATGGTTTTCTTTTAGATTTGAACATAAAGCGTAGTATTTTTTTCGCTCTATTATTATTTCGACCCATTTAGATCGTATTTTTCACCATGATAGTGAGGTAGACATAATGATCTGTGTGAGATATATGTGAGTTGTTCGCTTTTGCGAACAACTCACATATATCTCATTTTATTTACATTTTGAAATCTATTTCACCTACGTACTATTCTCATTGCCCTATTTTGGAGAATTTGCAATCTCAGAAACTAATTTCCGAAGGAGAACCAAAACTCATTTTTCAAAGAGTCATAGTTTATCATCTATAATTTTGACAGAACAGAGTTGTTTCCCTTATTTCTAGATCTATCCCGAGGTGTATCATTTCATGAATATGTTATTTGTATTTTTCACTTTTTTATTTATTTTGAAACAGCGCATACTAAATGGGCTAAAACCAAAAGGTAGTAAGTCAGTGGCGATATCGTTTCTATTCAATTCTACGTGAAAGGCATTTCTGGTTAGTAATACTTAGATATGTCATCAACCGTTTTTTACAGTACGGTTTTGCTGTTACAGTAACTTTATTTGTCGTTTTAAGTTGCTTTCCAGCCCTTTGATGTTTTATTATAATATTGCTATATATATCAGTTAAGTAGTACAATAAATTATTATTATTATCGTACGGAGCTCTACATTCGCTGTGGGAATTGTCTTTAATTGCAATGTTACCACCAGATCGTGATCTGTTAAGATGCAATTGAATATCTTGTTTACTGTTATTTTGCCGCTTGTTATGTTGTGATGATTACGTACGATGACGCGAGTTTTCCCCGTCGACGTGCTTTTCTGTGACGGCGCACAAGATGGCCTAGTATCTGATCTGCCCCTCGAGAAAATAATCAAAAGGAAAAAACGCGTCTCGGGAAAAATGCAGCTTTTCCAGTACGCTTCCGACGGCTTTCACTGCGAACCGCGCCATCGATCTCGACCAATCACAGACCGAGCTGGGGCCGGGCCCCACCAATGGCCTTGCCCAGCCCCGGTCACCTCGCTCGCACTCTCACTCCCTCAATAGCCCCATCCTTGTTCGTCTCTCGGATGCCATCTTGGGCCATGCAGGTTTCTGTGACGTTGGAAATAATTAACGGAGATGAAGTAACTAGAATGATTCTTTTTTCATTCGCTGTTGCGTGAGACTTTTCCATATATACGTCATTTTCTTAGATGACTTGCTGCAATGTTTTTTTCCACGAATGCGGGCACTCGTACTTGCATTGATTTCGCAGATTGATTAGTATCTAATGAGATTTGACCTGAGTTTTGAGTTCCCACCAAATGTCCAATTGAGTTCCGGTTTTCTTTAATACAATAAAACATGTTCATTTCCCTACAACATATATGTTTTATCAATATAAACCAATGGTAGTGTTCTTTCAAGGCCTCAAGTCGACCTTCTAAGCAGCCATTTCTTGCGTTTGTCCCAAGGTAAAATATTTGTAGGGACCAACCCGTTTCTCTGAACCTATCGATGTTAACGTAAAGTAACGCAGGCTGCTGATTGCGTCATAGCTGTACTAAAGCCAGATACTCTGTATTTGAGATTAATCGTGTCAGCTCCTTTCTAAACTGCGCAGTTACTCGGCACTCAGTAACTAACCCATAGCCGGTTGGTTGAACCGCGGGTTGTTAGGTTAACCTAGAAAATGGACACGGAGATTGGCATTCTCTGCATGCCTCACGCAAAGTTAACGGTGTCAACTTAACCATTGTAAAAATGGCTTAATCGGCACCAACACCAGTTAAATCCAGATTCAGACTCGAAGAAGTGAGACGAGAATTTCGCAGACTTGTTGACGACGAACGACAAGAGACGTGATTGCCTCTACGGTGATGCAAAAGATACGGATTATGAAGTGTGAAGTGAAAGTGAATGAGGTTTTTTTATTGGTCGAGCCAGGAAGTTATCAACGTAAACCAGAATGCAATGCATATTGATGTGGCTTATTTTGGAATGGAAAAGCACAGCTTCAGGCTTTATTCATTAAAACGATGTACTTCATTGCTAAGATGACATAAGAAATACCACCTTCCTCAATATTAAATTTTTAAAAATAATGACCTGCTTTAAAGTGTCCTTTGGTAAAGTCTTTTGTCACGTATGTCTTACCTGCGCTCGCATACGGTTTTATAAAATATCTGATCTTTACAAAAGTACCCTTAAGGAACTAAATAGCAATCAATATAGGTACGATTTTTACAACCCTGCGGGACCATGACACAAATGATTGATCCGTCAGCACACAAAACTGAGATTCCGTAAAAAAGATAGCAAATCACAAGTTATTGTGGGAAAAGAATGATTACATTATTAATTATATTTATAGAACACTAGGTGGATTGGATAAGCGCTCAGGAGAGACCTGGAAAGGGTCGCAAAAAAGATATACCAAACGGCAAACATCCTCTCATCGAAGACATCCTACCTTCTACGAGTAGCTACTAAAAGATAATATTATCTTAAGACAGCTGTTGACAGGATGGATTGAAGGTATAAAGGGAGGCCTTGATTATATTTTTAATTATATTTATAGAACACTAGGTGGATTGGATAAGCGCTAAGGAGAGACCTGGAAGGGGTCGCAAAAAAGATAGAACAAACGGCAAACACCCTCTCACCGAAGACATCCTACATTCTATGAGTAGCTACTAACATATAATATTATCTTAAGACAGCTGTTGACAGGATGGATTGAAAGTCCAAAGGGAGGCCTTCCACGAAAAACTTATGCTGAAAATATGCAATGCAAACACCAATTAGCTATTTTGTTTTAATCCTTTGTTTTTAAGTAGATAAAACTTTTATTTTTTGTTATTGTTGTTATTATTATTTAAATACCTTTGCTAAACAAACAACGGTTATCTTTATGTTTTAATTGGTTAGTTATTTCATTTTATTCTGTCTCTTTTCTTTTCTTTTCCTTCTCTTTTTTTTTCTTTTTATTTTATCGAACACATGTATGTAAGACTGTTTGAAGAGTTACGTGCAATGCCAAAATTAGTTTGTTTTTAATGTTGGTTTGTTATAATTTGTTTCAATTTCTTATCAAGTATACCCATTATTATTATTTTTATATTATTTAAATATATGTGCTAACCAAACAGTTATTATATTTAAAACTTATATTTTCCTTTATTACTATTTTTTTTAAAAACTCTTATTTTTAATCTTTTTTATTTTCATTATTTCTCTTCTTTTTATATCTTCCATTTATTTTTGTTTGTATAAGACACGTTCCATATGTTAATTTGACTGCCCTAAAACGGGATTCTTCCTAGTTGGGCAGCCAAAACAATTTATAAATAATGTGTAATATATGTATAGAAAAAAGTAAATAAATTTTTGTTTTTTTTTAAATGCTACATGTTTTACTATATACGTACGAATATGGGCCAAGGAACTGGGTACTGCATTTATTAAATTACTCCCCTAATTCTGAAAAAAATCCAAAACATTCTGGAAGAAGACTGCCATGGCTCTACCCAACTATGCTAATATTGGGACTGCTTAAGGTGACCCGTTTAGATGAGAGTTTAGAGACGGCCTTCCGCTACCGAAACGGGGCCTTAACTGGTACAAAATGCAGATAGTCTTTATGCCGAACGGCATAAGGTTTAATTCTTAATTCGAAATTCGATGAACGCCGCCCATTTTGATTCATGCCGAAAAAAACAGCTCGGAATTACAGTGTTTTGTTTTATTTTGTGAAATTCTGGCATAAATATTAAAATGCTTTCCGATCATTTTCTAAAAAACCCAATTTTCTACCTTATAGAATAAAACATTATCCAAAAGGGGGTTCATTAGTAGGAGATTTTGCACCATTTTGCAAGTATTTTTTATAGGCCTGATATTTTCATATTCAGACTTAAAAATACTCGATTATTTCTACTCGCCAGTATTTAATTAAAGCATCTATAATGTTTCTAAGCGATTAAATTTTCAAACCAAAAACATATGATTTTCTAAGATTTTAACTTTAAATAACAGTACGGGAAAAGGGAGATGTTAAATTTAGGTATTTACGCACTTCTATGTAGTAATGTCATTGTCCAAGACAATTACCTCAGGCTGCAATTACACAGATTTATCCAGGCTTCCGATGTGCAGAATTAACATTTTTTTATTGGCGCAGTCGACTTCTTCTTCCATCCACTTTTGCGTCATAGATTCTCCAAACATTGTTTTCTTTGGACTTCAGCTCTGCACGACCAAACCATCTTTCGTAATCATTTTCACAATGTTTATTGCTTGCATCTGCCTTGCTTTCTTTTCAGATCTCCTTTTTACTACATATACGCCTTTCATTTTACTAAATTCTGTCTAATTTCGTCCTTAGGCCAGTTATATGTCATGTCCTTATATCAGGACTCATCCTTATGACGCCAATGCCAAGAAGGCTCATATACTTCGGAAGGTAGGAAGCCATATTGTAGAGCCAGGAGATATTGCCAAAAACCGAATTTCTGGTTAAAAATCCGTCTCGGAGATTCGATTTCTGCTATAGTCTTTCGACTTCTCTCTGCCATGTCTTATTGTTATACATCAGTACTTTTTTAAGGTACCAATGTCCCACCTAGATGAGAAGGAGATTTAGATACCCGGGTAATCAAATTGTAGAAATCATACCAGTCAAGTATCTCATTTATTCTGCAGTTTACATTCGTCCTGTCTCTACGAGCTCCTCTACTTACTGTCATACATCAGCAGTTGATATCAGAACTCCACCATGGACTGCTAGCCTAGCTTCCTATAACACATTTTTATTATAATTATTTTTTTAGATTATAATAATGCATGCCAACACTATAATCATTTATTACTTAATTCCTCGTTTGTTTTGTTATTGATCTCGACCATTCTGATTTAATAGCTTGTTGTTGTGACTGTGAGAATAAATTAAAGGTGTTTATTGTAAAATCATCTGCAATCGCCTTGGTCGTATCGAAAACACATACAGTATTGTCTCGATTTAGCTGAGTAGAGGTGAAATAAATTCCGATTAAACAGATATATAAATTAACATTTTCAAACATGCTCCATAATTATAGGTAATTATCTATAATACGAGATAGACCGTTTAAAAAACCCTGTTTAAAGGCGAGTGGTCCAAAGTGTTGCGGGTTTAATTCTCTGCAAGTTGTCCCCTGTCATAGCACAAGCAAAAATTTTGGCTTTTTTATGATGGGGTAGGAATCGGTGGCAATTTCACTACTGGTCGGTGGAGGATTTCTGGTAGAGGGTAGAAGGGATGCTTAACTTTATGTATGGACTATCTCACGATAAGATGTAATTACCTATCTACTGACAAAAATAGGTTAACAAATTAGTTAGATTAGATTACTCCCCAAGATCAATTATTATTACAAAATGAAATGATTTAAGTAGGTATTTAAAATCAAATTACGAGTAGTTCCTACACTTGTATCTGTGTGTTTACGCGATTCATAAATATTCGCGTATTGATATTTACAATATAGGTACGCTTTATTTATTTATTAAG
Organism: Limnephilus auricula; assembly: GCA_951813805.1. NCBI lineage: Eukaryota > Metazoa > Arthropoda > Insecta > Trichoptera > Limnephilidae > Limnephilus > Limnephilus auricula. The sequence goes on along the minus strand of OX638402.1, from coordinate 10,463,178 downwards.
TCCGAGTTTATTATTCGATACTCGAACCTATGAATAGTGGCTATATATTGGATATGTTGTCCGAGTTTTTTAACTATTACAACCCCCTATGTATAGTACGTATTTCGATCGCTCTGTGCTTCGCGAAGGGAGTGTCATTAAATTGCAAAAGTGATTTTAAATTTACCCGTCAGTTCTTTGAAACGTCTCGATTAAATTGAATCTGGTAAGTCGAGAGTATTCTGTAGTCAATATACCTCGAGTCTCGATCTATAGCTAAGTGGTATTCTCACGTGATATAAGGGGCTCGCCGTGTTACGTCAGAAGCAACCCACAACAAGTATTAAGCTTTAGTGACTCGCGGAGATAAACAGAGGAGGAGCTGTTGATTGATTCAATGTGTATTTAATTCAACGGGACCATTATGAATTACGCACTCCACTTATTTACGGGCATCTTTCGACAATGACGGAAAACGGGTTTTCGTTAAGAATGTATCATTTTTTAATCACATAGAATATTGCAAGAATAAGAAACACTACATATTACAGTGGGCCAGTTGTTTGACAGAATTTTAACAATTTATCAACAATAGAAGTTAATTTTCAAGTTCTGTAAAAGTTCTATTAGCAGTTATTATTTCAGTTCTATGAAGCCACTAGCCCAACATGATATAATAACAGAACTTCAATAAAACTTTCATAGAACTTGAATTTTGTCTTTGAAATTTGATGATTTGAACAAATTTTGTTTAAACTATATAAAACAACCCGCCCCAAATGATGGGATTATTTCGATACTAAATGGGAAGGATATGGGGAAGCTGATGTCTTGCTATTCAGATGAAGTTAATAAACATGGCAAGAGCCATTTTTAGTAACCAGATCTACCATTTTTAGTAATACCAGAAGTCGGGATTTATTTCAGTACAAAAAATCGTGAAATACCATATTATTATGTATTGTCTTTAATCGAGAATATAATACAAATCATTTATTTAGATTACTTTCAGTAAAAATCATGATAATCGGAATTAAGATAGCAGTTTTGAAATAATTTTTAATTAAAATGAAGTTATTAGAAAATAATATAAGTACCTAGGTACTGCCTAGAATACTAATGGAAGGAATTGATTAATCGTAAATTTACCATTAAATAAACAATATTAAAGATTTTTGCTGGGGCAGTTCAGTTATATGAAATTGACGAAATTGCAAAATGCCGAATTGAAAACATTCAAACAAAATTCCTTAAACACCTGTCGTATCGTTTTGAAAATCATCAGTTTAATAATTCATTGTAATCCTTTTGATCTTTACAAACGGACAAAAATGTTTGACGTGGGTACTATGTCTGTACAAAATTGTGAACTGTCTTATTGACTCCTCAACTCTTACGTTAGAACTTAACGTTATACAAGATTGCATTTCATTGCCCTGAACGCAATACCAGATCGAATACTTTATTTTATTATACAACATTTCAAATCGAAATACGCACAAAATTCCTTGCTCGGTCTTATACTAAATCTTATGTTGATATTTTCATTTGATAATTGACATTTTCCACTGTACCTTTAAATCGTTTAAAGTCAAATTAATCTTACAATATACTTACATCAAAACTATTATTTCTGAATTGTTTATTATTTTATTTTTAATATTTTTTTACTATGGGGTTGAGTGGGCATCGCGTTTGGGTCCCACCCAGGCGTTCCGTGTTCGATTCCTCATCTGGCTAAGTCCTCCATCACAACACAAGCAACATTCTTCCGCTTAGTGTAATGGTAGTAGGAGATTTTCAAATGTTGTTGGATTATTCGTAACCCGGGAATGTTTGTCTTTCTTTAAAAAAAAAAATAAAAATGCACTACTATAACTTTTAATTAATTACTTGCTTCAAAATCACTAATCGGTAACCGTAAAAAAAAATTTTTAAATGTAACTTAACTGGTTTATATTATTATATTCACTATTTCGCTATATAAATCGCTCTCAAGGGTCAGGAGAAGTGGGACTATGGCATCCCCAATAATTGGTGTACGTTGAGAGGCTGAAAATATTGAGAGGGGTGGGAGATTGGGAAGTACCGGACTATTCAGATTTGGTCACCTTACACGGCTATAGCAATTTCAATCAACGTTACGATTTTGAATGATTGTGTTTCACCAGGGCATCCTCAGAGTACCAGGGCGAAAATCGAAGATATTAGGAGGAGAAAAGGGTTTATGTCTGTTCTGGTCCAGTTACTAAACATATCCGTAGCAGTATCCGTAGCAGTATCCAATTGAAGCGATGTTTTGATTCTAAGTGGTGGTCTTTTACCTAATTAATTTTCACTTAGAATATAATTTGGCTTTCGAGATATACCGTCCTATTTTAGTTGCAATACGGTTGACTAGAATTTTATTATCGAGTTTTTTTAAAATACGTATACGTTTTTTCAGAAACACACTATATCGTGGTAGTTAGATAGCTAACAAACAATAGATTGTGAATTGATCAAATGGCATTTTGCCAATTATTATTGTTTCCGACGACCTCTGTCAATCATGGAGTTAACCATGTTGATTACACGATGCGAAATTAAATATTATTAACAGCCTATTTTTTATAACACATTACTTGTCGTACATAGCATGTCATGACTCGCTATAACTTTATTGAATATGACTCGCCTCCCAAGATTTCTAGATTTCGCTTCTTTTTTTTTTTACAGTGATTACCTCACAAGAGTCCCAACTGCTCCCGTCTGGAGCCAGTGAGACTATGGCGTCCCCAATTGGGGTATGTTATGAGGCTGAAGGTAAGTGGGGGAAGGAAGGAAACGAGGAAGAGGAAGGTGGGGAAGTACCTGGCTATTCAGATCTAGTAACTAAACACGGCTAAAGCCATTTCAAGAAACGTTTCAATTCTGAATGGTGGTCTTACACCAGGGCGATACTAAGAGTATCTTTCACTCTGGAACGTGCCGCAAATATACTATATATTATTTTAAATAATTAATTGTGAAATAACACAAATCAATTAACTAAAATTCATTTGGGCACGCCGCACAGTGGGCTGAAAATCGCTTTCATAGACATAGAGACTTGAATTTTCAAGGGTCTTTTTTGGCTAGAAATGGATTCTGCTGATCATTACTATGCTATAAAATTTCGTATGAAGCAATTGCGTGTACAAATGAAGGAGTTATCATTTTTTTAAGAAAAATTTGTATGGCACTGACATTAAAAATGAGGCTATCTCTGGAATCATAAGGTTGGCCATTATATCCTAACACACAGATATACTACTATTTATTTTTATTTTTTTGACATACTTCGTATTGTGGCGCAACTTGCGCTTTTTTTTTAATCCTCAAAGTTGAAAAAAAAAACTTTTTTGTGTTGACGATTCATTTTAATGCAAAATTTAAGACTTTAAGATTTAATTGTAAGACCTTTCGAAAATCAATAAAATTGACTGGTTTAAATGCCGTCAAAAGACGTTCAGTATACAAAATACACAATGTTTTTTTAAAAAAAGCAAAACGTACAGACATAGAATAGTTTTTTCTTATGTAGTTGGTAAAAAAAAATTAAAATCAGTCCACTTTTGGAGGAGAAAAGTGGGGAATACCTCGATTTTAGTTAGGTATTAGTAGCCCGAGGTGCATTGTCCCTTTCGCTCAATATCTGATGGAGTAAGAGCAACAGTGACAGCAACAATTTAGTAAAATATATTTTTCAAATTTCTCCACCACCCGGGTATCATCTTAAGGAAAGAAAATAAACTTAGACGAAAATGGTGGCAGCCATACTTTTGATAAGGGTGACCTAAATACGAGTATAGCTTAATCTTATTAGGTAGCCAGTCTTTTTACACCCACCTACAGAGTTGATCTTCTCAATATTCAACACATTTTGAAACAGTCTCTTATTTATTCATCATATGAAAGCAGAATCTTGGGTAGCAAATTATTAAAAAAATATTGATTTTAAAAGTTTTTTTAATGCTGTGGGTATTTATTTTTTAGAAAAACCCAAATTTAAAATTGCATTATTTTTTTATTTATTTATTACGTACTCTATCATTTTGCATTTTCTCTGCCTGTAAATTTGTTTGTGCGTTCCGTTTCAGTTTTTTGAAAATCTGCTGCATCCACTATATTATTCAAGCAAGCATTACTTTGACTAGATAGCTAAGGCGCTCCGCCCACTGAGGCAACTGAAAACCAACTAAAACCGGCTGTTTTCTCTGTCTTGATTGGTCAAAAAGCTTGGTTAACCATAGATGACGAACAATCAGCTGACAGTTGGCAACTATCAATGGCCGCCCAGGGAAATCAGCAGTGACAGTCGCAAGTCACCGCTTGCGTTACCATTGACAACGGGGTTTTGTGTGATTGTGTAGTGCGCGGGCCATCACATTGTCATACAAATACAGTTGGCAGTTGAGAGTTTTCAGTTGCCTGAGTGGGCGGAGGCGCTAACTTTGACTTGGTACCTATCTTTGACTGGTTCAGTAAAGATTCTTTTTTTAAATGTGAAATCGTCGTGTTTATTTGGACTTGCTTATTCGAATTTTTCAATACTATAGTACACCTACCTATCTTTGGCCTATTATCACATATTCGTAGGATTTATAAAATAAATATGATTAAATCGTTAACTTTAAAACATTTTAAAGAATCTAGAGAATATTTATTTTGTTATATTTTGAATGTACAATATATTATATAGACGCCTTAATAAAAAAAAAGGCATATTTTGGCAACAAAGCAATCCGTGGTTGTGGAAATAATGCCATATTGTGGCAAAAAGCGCTCGAGTGGCTAAAGAAGGTTAGATATGATATTCCTAATCTACGTTATTTTTCTACCTTTATAATCTCAAATAAAATTTATGGAAACCATTTCAGTGTCAAAAACGAGGAGATAACCATTTTCACTAGGTACCTACCCACTTGAAGAAACCTTCCACCCAGATTCCTAATGATGGAGGAGGCTCTGATGGAAACCTCAAAACTTTCTGCGTGGAGAAAAAAAAACATTAAATTTGCAGATTTTATTCAAGTTACGAGATAGATAATAAATTATGCCTACCATGATATCCGGGATACGTCATTGATTATTTTTTCCGGTAAAATACATCGTCGAGTTCGAACTAATCTTTATGTATTTTAGATATTAGATGACTCCAGTCCTGATAAAGCATTAAACGATTTATAAAATGTCGATTCATGGCGCCATGGTGATACGTCAGTGACGTATAACTAATTCCTAAACAGGTGGAAGTTCCAGATATTATCGAGGTACTATTATGGACATCATTTATCAGAAAAGCTCGCAGATTATTTTTTTAATTGTTGGATTATGGAAATTGGGTGTAGATACCTGTTATTAATATTAGTAACAATTTCTGGAAATTAGAATTTCTCTCCCGGAATGAGGCAAGGAGTTCCAGTATTAAAAGAATATTTATTTATTACAAGCCTTTGGCTTTTATCTGTCAGCTGTACACTGCTACTGGTGCTGAATAAATCACGCATTTTTTCCAATATTTTTCCTCTTGGAGATTTAATAAATCCACGAGAAACGTTTAGTGCAAATTTCAAACATTTAAATAATTTAAGTTTCCTCGTGGGCCTGGAGTTTGAAATTAGATCTTTCAACGCTTTTTTTTTTTTTACATTAACTCCACACAGGAGGCCCTGAGGAAAATAATTTCCCTCAGGGCCTATGTCATCTTTGAAGATGCTGTGAGGAGGGTCTTTTTGAGGAGAGGAAGGAGTGAACGTGGGTCTTGAAGAGACCCATGTTATAGGAAGGAGGAAACACAGAGGCCGGCAAATCGTTCCACAGCCGAGCTGTTGAACACAAAAACGAGTCGTAGAAGCGTCCCGTTCTCATGTGACAAATGTCAACTGTGTACATATGTTGGGCGCGCGTTTGGCGTGTTTCCCGATTATGCACCGGTGCCGAGGGGATCAATGACGCTATCTCCTCGGAGCATCTTCCATTGAAATACCGGTAGAACAAGGATAGCATTCCCACCCGACGCCTGTGCTTTAAAGATTGCAATCCGTTTGTTAAGACAGGAGAATCTATCAAGCGGACCGCCCGTTTCTGCACAGAGTCGAGGGTGTTTTTCAGGTACATCGGGGCTCCAGACCAAAGATGGCTGCCAAATTCAACTGTGGGGCGCACTTGCGATTTGTACAGGGTTAGCAGTTGTGTACAATTAAAGTATCTGCGGGCCCTGTACAGTACGCCCAGTTTCTGAGAGGCCAACTTAACTCTGGCCTCGATGGAGCCCCCGTACCTGAGCTGGTCACTTAGAGTTACACCGAGCATATCAATGGAGGACCTGTTTGGAAGAATGCTACAGTTGAAGGAGACTAGATTGTCATTTCGATCCCTTTTAGACGTAATCAGACATGATTGGGTCTTTGAAACATTGAATTGAACGCTTGGTGATAGATTGCAATAAAAATCGTCATCTTCAATTCGTCCAAAATAATATCTAATGTTTTAATAAAATTCCACGAGTAGAATATTTTATATCGACCTAGATTTTGAAAACAACTTATAAAGGTTATTCTCGTCAATGTAATATTTAATCATTAAAGAAAAATGAATAATCTTCTATCGTTCTATCTATATTCTATATATTAATATTAAGAAGAGCGTCCATAATATCGCGGGCATTGTGGGTTTGATTTTTATACAAATCTGCAGTTTTATTCCGAGATTGATGAAATTTTGTACACTTGACCTTACCTTCAAAACAAGAAAAAGGTCGTTGTCTGCATCATAAGCACTATTTACATTAAATATATTCAAAATTTACAAACAGACATAATAAAAAAAATTGTTACATCAAATATTTACAGACTATATGGCTCAGAGAGCATACTTACAGTAAAAGGTCTCCTTTAATTCATTACTATTATGGATAACGCGGGGGAAAGCTCGTATGAACACCCACTGGTACACAAACATACCACAAGATTTAAAGAAGGAAAGGGCCTAAAAACTCCTCGAATATTAAATAAATATGGAAGCCGTACTTTTGAATACCCAATACCAGTGATTTTCAATAAAATCAATAAAAACTTAAAATTTGAAAAAAATGACAGATTATGCCCTAAAATGATAAAAATGTGGTTAATTAACGAAAACTCCATCTTTCTTTGAATATGTTGAATTGATTATCTTAATGTAGCTGCCTACATATCTTATTATTAGGCATTTACATTGAAATATCTTATAGATGTAATTCAAATAATCTAATATTATTATGTGATCTATCCTAATGTTTCCTTAAAACTATAAATTAATGTATTAACAAATATTTCCTTATGTACAATGTTAATAGTGATAAATTGTAGAACCTACAGACAAGCTGCCATATGACAGCTTTGTGGGACTACCCTTATTTTGTACAAATGTATTATATACTAAATAAATACAATATTTCAAAAACCATCCCTTCTCTTTTTCTCTCCCCTTAAAGCAGAATTTAAACACTTCTTGATCAAATATTGCTCATTTGACGTTTAAAATAAGATAAAAATTACTGCCTAAATCTGATTTTGAAAACTTTGTAAACCCCGAGCAACGCCGGGGACCTCAGCTAGTATAAACTCTAAACGAAACTTGAACTAGAGCAAGTCACAGAAAATAAAAAGGTTGGGACCGAACCCAGAATCTCTGCCTCACCGGGAAAACACTCTAACCACTGAGCTATTGAAGTAATTCTTAATAATTGAAATATGAGATCGATAACTAAAGGGGTTTCTCACCATCCTCCCAATAGCTTATCTACACTAATGATTATTTTTGATTTACGATTTATTTATTTATTAAGTTGGAGTTTATAATTCGGTACTCGAACCCATGAATAGTGGCTATATATTGGATAAGTTGGCTGAGTTTTCTAACCACTGCGAGTATTTTATTTTTAATAATATTCGTTGTAGTATGAGTAAGCTATTGGGAGGATGGTGAGAAACCCCCTAAGACGCATGACTAGCAATTGATTAAGTACTGAGACTTATGCCTTAATTTGGCACATATTACATTTATAATATGTGCCAATTAACAATTTATTATGCCCACGGTTTGAGGGTTAAAGTGCACTTGAAAACCTTTACCGTACCACAAATTCGATGGTTAATGCTAAAAGTTTATAACTAAAAGCTCTTTGCTGATAAGTAGTAATAATAATAATAATTAATTAATTAATTAGTTTGGTAGATTAACGTGTTGTTCTTGTATTGTTCTGTATTAATTATACTTATATAATACACTTGCATAACGTGGATTTACTAGATGATCATTTATATGGAAAAGTGTATGAAATTTCCTTTTCCTATGGGAAAAACTAAACCCGTTCCTGAAAATCTGGTGATTAAAAAAAATAATATATATATATATAATGATACCAGATTAATTTATTAACCTGCTTTTTGGATAAGGCTTTTTTGTTTGTTTGAATAATTTGGAACAAAAGACTTTTAATATTTTTTAAATAATTAAATCTAAACTGTTTTTTAACAGTTTCAAGAATATTTCAAAGCAAATCATATAGCAAGTAGGTAACTATATGTAGGTTTTTTGCCGACAGATTTTAAGCGAACCCACATGCATTGCTTGCATACAGCATGTTTCAAACTTGCTCTTCGGCTTCAGAAAAATAAATTCTAGTGAAATTGAAAAAGATCTTTCAAACATTTTAAAGGGAACGCCTTGTAAAGTTTTTTGAAATATTATGTTTTTGAACATATAGGTACCTACAATTGCTCTCGCTAAAAAAATACGCACGCGCAAACATAATAAAAAGCTTTTTCGTTGTTTGTTTTTAGGGTGTTATGCCGTGTTGCGCTACCTCCTTCTTTAGCCGACGTTTCGGACAGCGTTGCAGTGTCCATCATCAGGGCAGATCCGGCAGATCCGATCTGCCCGGCCGGATCTGCCCTGATGATGGACACTGCAACGCTGTCCGAAACGTCGGCTAAATAAGGAGGTAGCGCAACACGGCATAACACCCCAAAAACAAATAACGATAATGCTTTTGGCCGTGAAAATCTAAAAACGTATCATAATAAGCTGTTTCTCAGTAACTTTTCGCAAGGATTTCTCTGAAAAGTCTATCCTACATAAAACAAAACAAAATCTTAAGACGATAAGACAAACATTCCCGAGTTAACGAATAACCTGACATTAATTTGAAAATCGCCTACTACCACCACAGTAAGCGGAAAATGTTGCGCCAGCCGAGGAATTGAACTCACGGCGCCTGGGTGGGACCCATTATACCAACTCAGTCACTCACCGAAATGGGGTATTTTCACAAATTATGCACGCGGTTAAAAATGCGTGAAAGATTTTAAGCTTACTTTTCTGATATTGTAAATAAGTAACTAAAAAAATGTATGTATTGATTTGAAAAACCGCACATTCCGAAAGGGTTCCAACTGGCTACAACGTCATTATGACATAGAAAATGCCAATATCTGGTAAGGCGACTGTCACCAACGTTGCCCGGTGTGACGTCAACGCTGCCGAATTCACGAATAAAAACGAACAAGTTGTTTTGGCGGCAAATCGAAAAATAGAAAACTTATTCGTCAAAATAAAAATACTTTCACTATCTTAATTTTTTAGTATAAAAAAACCAATGAAAAATACCATATTATGCATCAACAAACAAAATCCTAGATCCTAGGTTTGTGTTGTTTGGATCGACTGTAATTACGCGACCTTTACACTTTGGCCTGGTTATTAAAAAAATCATCTAATCATAATTATTTTCTGAATTAACTGTGGAAAAAAAAACTTTTTTTCTATGGAAAAGAATAAATTGTGATGAGAAAGATAATCACTGGGATTCCCCACTGCATCTCATTAATGCAAGGAAGTATTACAGACAGTTGACTGCAGACTGGCAACTTTATGCCGAGTCACTATAGATGGAGCCTTGTTAATAAATTAGTAATTACGTGCAATAATCACGTAGGTACTTGTAGTGTGAGTTGTGAATAAGTGCAGTTTGTATGTACTTAATAATGCAGATCAAAGTGACTGTACATACTGGGTACCCCAAAGAAAATTAAATATACCTTTGAATAATTTTATTTATATTTTTATTGTTATTGAGTTAGTTTAATACAAAGTTCGAATATGAGTAAAAACTAACATATACTAGGTAATATTTCATTTTATAAGTTTAATTTTTTTTTTAAATGAGCAGAACATTTTTTTTAAATACATTCATTTTTCCTTCATTTATCAGACTTTCAGGCATTTCATCATACATCTTTAGTTCTCAATACATTAGACAGTTCTGTGATTTTGATTTTTTCATATATGGCAATCTAACTCTAATTATATTTCTGGTTAATCATGTACATCTCTATTAAAAACATTTTCATTCTTAAAATATTTTGGCATTTGGTTTTTCATGACTGTATGCACAAAAATTAACACATTAAATAACAGTCTATTTTTGTTATTGGAATCCTATTTAGCTCCTCTCTCATTTGATCAACCCTTCCGTATTTGCCTTTTCCCAGTACACATGTCATAGCTATATTCTTTATAATTTTTAGCTTGTTCAAATTTCCTTAAATAAATAATTAACATCGTAGAGCAGTAATCTAAATATGGAGCAACTATAGTTTTATTTAAACTAAACATATATCGAAATAGATAAATATATCGGTCTCTGTATATTTCGGTGTACAACAATACACCAATGTAAATAGAGGGGACACGCGGGCGCCGAGAAATTTGATGATAGGTATTTTACGAACTGTTGCTGTCACTGTCGCTGTTACCCCCCCCCCTAACCTCCCTTCCTCTGAATACTGATTGAAAGGTACATTTTATCTACATTCTTGGTAAAAAAAAATATGTTATATGAACAGCGCTTATATATTTTAAAATAGGTGTCGGTTTTTCCGTACATGTAGGTATGTTAATCAATTTAGAATGTCTATAATATTAATTATAGGTAGAATTCCAGAAATAATTAAACAAAACTCCCTTCGTAAATACGAGTTATTCTCTATTAGGGAGGTATTTTTACGTCAAGAAACATATTGTATATTTACCTTAATATTATTTAAATATAAAAATGTTTTCTTATATAAAAATTGTAAACAATATGAAATGTGATATGTGAGATATTATGTTAATATTTTCTTGAAAAATAGCTGTCTTAAAGTTTTCAATATTTTGACAATTTTTGTCTAGAATCACATATATTCATTACATTTCACTTCACTTCAACTATGTCACTCCCATTCTATTCTTAATATTTTTAAATTTGTTTTATTTCCACGTTTACCTAAGGGAAATCTATCTACCTAACATTCCTAAACCTACTTTATTTAATTATATTAAGGTCAAGTTGCCGGACCCGGTACTTTAAGAATAATTAAATAGCATATTACTATAAAGAATCAATTCCCAGAACCTTATATCGTACCTACAGTAGAGCCGTGGAATTCCTTTAGTTCCGGTAGCACCTATTTTTATAATCGAGCCATTTTCTAAGAAGATTTGGCACTGTTCGTATAAGTGCATCAATGGCGTGCTGTGGCCGGTGTTTTCGAGCCCATTTTTTTTTTGTTTTTTTTTGTCTTAGTTTTTTTGACACAGTTTTGTACCACAGAACGAAACATTTCAGTAATTGTGTTGTAAATAGATACTTGTAGAAATGTTCGAGAAACTAGTTTTTTTAACATTTATTGTACGCAAACGTACATAATCGTCTATAACCAGTACATTTTTGTCATCCCAGGGCCCAAAATGATAAACTTCAGTCAAATTTTTAAACATTACCTACCGGCTAACTAAAATCTCTCAAATTTGTTCATATGGTGCTGCTATCAGGTCAAATGACGTCAGAGGAGTTGTTTTTTTTTAATGTTTCATAATCGATTTACTAATAGTGCGAATGTAATATTAATATAGAATTTTATGTGATCTATGCCATACCAATTTCAAATAAAACGGCTGTCGGCAATTTACAAGACATCTGCGATTTGAATTTTTTACTTTTAGGCTGTAATTGTTTAATTTATAACCTATTTCACTAGAAGTAGAGCTAAGTAGAAATTGAGCTTCGAACGAGGTACACACTTCTGTCTTGAGGTCGATATTCCTGTGCCGGATACAAGAAACGGGTTCCTTTTGTCACTGTAACCGTCGATACTATTAACGAAGAACCGGTTCCAAAAGTGACTGAATAAAGAACCGGTACCACATCGGTCTCTGGTAACTGGAACCGCAGTGATAACCCATTTCAGGTATTATCAACTATACTTCTATCCGTAGAAGAAAGATGATTTATTCTATGCTTCTATCGGTTTACCTCTTACGTGAACTGTACACGAGCACCCACTGGACGAAATAATGCAATAATATTATAGTGAATACTTACATACATAAAACATGTTATTGCTCTTCTTAATAAAATTCAATACAGACTCATGACCACGTGGAAATAATTGCGAATGGAATCTTTCATTCCGACTTGGAAGAACAAATAAATCAAGTTTCATTATTCTTCGTAAGGGATGAATCATTTTGTTTCCACAATAAATTATTTCAGAGTCCTTTGAAATATCGGAAAGAGGAATTCCAGTGAAAAATTATTTATGACTTTACAAAAATATGTATAATCACTTGATTTAAACACGGCGTTTCATGGTGGTACTGCAAAAAATCAGGACGTGATTCGTGATATTCACTGATATTCTATGAAAACAATTTTAATCAAGTATGATTTGAGATTTTCGCAGTTTTTTCAATTTCAATTTTAGTATAAATAGTGAAAATATGGTTTTCCTTGTTTAGTATTGGTGTTGCCATTAAGAGCGATTGACCAGCAGCTGAGAATAAAAGTTTAAAATGTTTGCAACTGTACAGGGAGGTTCTATGAGAAAGATCGATTATTCCCCGTATCAAATTTTTTAAATTAAAAATTTAATATCGGTTTATTTCATTCAAAACTTGCTTTAATATATACCTACAGTTAAGTAAGCAATAAAAATTCTCAAAACGCACGATGATAAATTATTAAATATCGTGTACTTCTTGTAAGTATTTTTTGATCATAACATAAGTTTTTATGATTTTTCAATAATGTCTAAACAAAATAAGTGTGTAAAAAAATTGGAAATATTTTAGTTTGTAAGACCTTAAATAAAAAGAAAAAAACTGTGGATATTTTTGTCACAAAACACGTTCTCGGATTTTTAATTTAACTAAAATTAAAATTCTGAAAACTGTATTGACTAGATTATCTATTGATTTATTTGGTTGTATGATTATATGATTTGAAATTTGTGTTGTTTAATAGAATCTATCATTTAAAATTGAACAAATCTGCCAACGACCAACGGTATAAACTTATTATTTTAAAAATACACTTAGTTTTTCAAAATTTTAAAACTACGTGTACCAGATAAAATAACAATCTTTCAAAATCAATTGATGTTTTTTTGTAACAAAGAGTCAATACGTCTAGAATTTGATTAAAAAAGGACTAGTTTCCGGTATTCTCTGGTAATAACACTCTTAAGTACCGGATACCACGAACAATTAAGCCTTGGACCGACACGACGTTAATATCAAAAGATACATACTTTATAACACAATAGTGCTCGCCATATAATCCCATACAGACCCGCTACACGTAAAAAGATGATGCGTTATAAGCGCGGTTCGGTTCTTCGCTATTCGCCGTTATTCGGGTCATTTTAAATATGGAGCTGCCATGTCAGCCGTCAAGTTGACAGATCCAGTACAAAGATCCCTCTCGTATTTAACTGACCCCCTCTCTTGCCGTGGGAAAAAAAAATCTTTTATAACGTGGTGTGTCGGTAGTAAATGTAAGCGGCTTATGTCACGCTCCCATACCCCAATTGGGGATGCCATAGTCGCACTGGCTCCAGATGGGAGCAGTTAAGACTCTTGTGAGGTATTCTCTATTAAAAAAAAAAAAAACTGAGTTCTCGGCAATTGCCAATTTGTCAAGATGGCCGAGTTTGCACGCTCGAAAATGTTCTGTCATCTGAGGTGGGAAATGCTCCGTTCTGTATAAAAAAAGTGGAAGCACAATAGGGCATAATACTAAAAAAATAAATCACGATAAATCTTGTTGTGAAGTTTTATCTTTTTTAATTTTTTTATAGTGAAACGGCATCCCCGATTGGGGTATGTTATAAGGCTGAAGGTAAATGGGGAAGAGAAGGAGATGAGGAAGGGGAAGGTGGGGAAGCACCTGGCTATTCAGATCTAGTCACTAAACACGCCTAAATCCATTGCAAGCAACGTCTATCTATCGTAAAGCTACGAACACTAAACCAGCTGGACGGTAAAGCATGTTTAAAGCATACAGTATGCTTTAAACAATGCATCTATGTGAGTACTCTGTACGCATCAAAATTCGCTACCAAACCCATACGTACGTACCTACCTTCTAGATTATATTGCATACCTACCTTTAGAAAAAAATATTTCAGCTTTTAGATCCATAAATCCATAACAAAATTTTGTTCGAAACAGGCACCACACGTTTCTCTGACAGATGGTTAAAATTATCTTAAAGTGTGCTTGCACAAAAGGTTAACTTGAATAAATTCTACCCAAAACTTAGTACGAAAAAATTACCCTTAATGACTATTAAATTCTCAAGAACAAAACTGCTGACTAATGTAGTTTTTTGGTTGACATCTCAATTAATTTAATTGAAACACAGCATTGTTAAAATCACGCCATCGAGTTGAGGCATCGAATCATCAAGTGTTATTTTTGGCGGTGTGATTCAATTCAAAATATTTGCCGGTTTATTCCACACTCAAATCTTTTACGATATTGATTTTAGTGGAAAGCGCACCTATAAAATATGCTTGTTTTCTTGTAGTATTATATTTTCATAGCATCCATTTTTTTAAATCTGGCTAATAACACTGGCGTGCATTGGTCTTTAACCAGAGGTAATATTCGGCTTATTCAAAATTATTTGAAAACTAGCGCCGATCTGTGAAAAACCATGGGATATAAAATAAACATTAAATAATTATGTGTTTTGAGTTTTAGAATATATCGTAGGCATAACGCATCAACACCGAAATTATATTTCATTGAAGAAGAAGATAACAATAATAATCTGATTTTTTTTTTAAATATGAAAAAATGAAAAAGACACAGAAAAACAATAAGAGATAATGGTTGCAACTGGGACTCGAACCCAGAACCTTACGTCTTACCGGGACATACACCTCTACCAATTGGGCCACTGCGATCTATTATGAGACTGTCGTAATTGTCAACTTCATATTTCTAATTTTAGAATTAACAATATTATCTTCGACTAATGTTTTTTTTCCATATTATTGGCATATTATAAAAAACATTAGTCGAAGATAATATTGTTAATTCTGAAATTTAAATTTTGAATTTGACAATTACGGCAGTCTCATAATAGATCGCAGTGGCCCAATTGGTAGAGGTGTATGTCCCGGTAAGACGTAGGGTTCTGGGTTCGAGTCCCAGTTGCGACCATTATCTTTTATTATTTTTCTGTGTCTTGTTCATTTTCATATTTAAAAAAAAATAGATTATTACTGTTATCTTCTTCTTCAATTATATATTATAGTGATGGGAATAACCTTTAAAAGATAAAAAGAGATTTTTTCTTATAAAAAAAAAAATTAAAAAAATAAAAAACGAAATTATATTGTTTAATAAAACCTACCTATATTTTTTGTTTGATTTGTTGAAAAAAAAACACTTTAATGGTGCCTTTTTTAGTGATCAAACTTGGGAAAATTGTTGAAAATGTGAAAATCTGTCTATGAAAATATAAGAAAATCTACGAACTATATTAACGTGAAATGGAAGTATGAGTTGAATGATTATTAAAGATTTGTGATTGTTGCCTGATTTTAATTGACGTGTGATATTCAATAAGAGTCCCATCTGCCCGCGGGGCCAGCGCAAATGGTGTTATTTTCGCATTTAATGAATGCGATATCGTGGGATAATTACTACTACCAGGTAACTCTGAATTCAGCTTTGTTGGGAAATTGAATGATAAGGTGGTAATCAATCTGATAAATTGGTTATTGTATATTTATATTGATAAGTGAGGTTAAATCGTAGATTTGTGTGTTGGGAAATTAATACTTATATTTTGGAAATAAGAAAATGGCTAATAATTTTCTTAATGTATATATTTACAAAAATGGAGCATTTGGAGCACTCAGCTGCATTCCAGGAGTAATCCTGAATTGCAGCTGAGCAGTGAGTGACCTTTTCGTCAATAGAAGCAATGTGTAATCAAAAATGTATATCTATATTGTAAACAAAAATCTATTGATGAATAAACGATTTTAATATTATTATTATCCAACAAAACTATCACTGTTGAGTTATTGATGGAATAATGTTGGGAATATTATTACGCATCTTTTAAGATAGGGGTTATGGTAATAAATTTTTTTTTAGGCCTGTGGCAGCATTTTAAATGTCGGTTTGTGGAAGAATTTTGTATAAAGCCGTTTATCGAAATCACGGAGATTGGTTTTATTCATGGGAATAAATGAAGAAAACTAACTAGATACCCTTCAACTGAAGAATGTATAAAAGTAGAATTTGTCCAGAAAAATTATTGTTAAGGCTGCTTTTTAGCCATTTAAAAAATATATATATATATATATATTTTTTTTAATTTTAAAAGTTACAGTTTTTGACAGTTGAAACAGTTTTGTGGAATAATGCTCTATGTTGATCTCAAGACAAAATCTCGATTGTAAATAGTTTCATTTATTCATATAGTTTTTTTTTCTTTTTGAGCTCAAATGCATCAATGACATATTATTTAAATTGATGTTAGAAGAGCATGGTGCTTTCTTGAGGGTCAGAAAGGTAAAAAAAAACGTTTTGTGGAATAATGTTGTATGTGAAATTTTCATATACAACATTTTATCACGAATTCAGCACAAATTCTTGTAATAAATTCTAATTTAATAGCCCTTTTTCACGACTTTTCCTTTAAAAGTCTTAAGAATTGTATGCTTATTGTATTTTAAATATAAAATGTTATGAAACATAACGGGTTTAATTTTTTCCATTTTTCGCTAAACAAGAATATTGTTAAAACATTATTCGGGGCAAGGGCTCAATTATAGAATTAAACGATGTTTTGACATTGGTATCTACAAAAATTACAATTTTTTTAAGATACCCAAAAAAACATATTCAAATATCTTGATGATTCCAATGCATTACGACTTTTCTATTTGTGACAGTCATGGGAAATAATGTTACGCTTTTAGTGTGTAACTCAAAAAAACTGATTTCGGAGTTACCTAGTTGTAGTAATTAGTCCTTACCCCATGATATAACAATCTGTGGCACTTCCAGGGTGGCACATAGACATTAGACACTCTGGTGAAAGACCATAGGTACCATTTAGAATCGACACGTTACTCGAAATGGCTTTCACCGTGGCCACCACATCTTAATAGCCAGGTACTTCCCTACCTTCCTCTACTCTACCCCCTTCAGCCTTACAACATACCCCATACGGGAATGCCACAGTCCCTATGGGTCCGGATAGTCGGCATCGTCTGGTGCGGTATTCACATAAATATTATAAGTTTGTCACACATTTGTTGGTAAAATGTTATTTATTGAAGGTAAGTGATCACATATAGTAAAAATAGTCACAATGTATCAAATCACAATAATAATTAACTGAACAAGGGATCGGAGGGAACCTTGCTGATTTGTCTTTGGGAACAACAAAACTGACTCGTGCCGTTATGGTAACGGGCGGCGGCGACTGTGTTCTGCTTAAAGGGGCGTACCATAGGACGAAGCGCAACTAAGGCAGCAGTCGGGGTCTGGTTGGTGATTTGCTTATGGAAGTAGAATACTCCTTAGAGGGTCGTGCCAAAGGACGAGGCGCAACTAAGAGAGTGTACTAGCCAAGGGCGAGCTGCAGACGAACTGGTTGAATTAGGGCGCGCAGCTCTTTATATAGGCCATTCCTTGTGGCGGGGCGTGGTTTATGGGGCGACTCGAGGGTAGAAATGCGCAGAAGGCGTCTGCGCAGCCTGGTTAGCCTAGGTTTGGATGAGCAGGATGGCGCTGTACGGGGGAAAGAGATGGTGTAGTGGCAAGCGTAAAAAAAGGTGTGCTACAAGTTCCCATTTTGGTTAATGTTGAACTATCGTTGGGAGGGGGGCTTAATAAGATTAGGAAGTAAGCTTATTCAGAACTGGTCACCAAGCAATCTAAAGTATTTTTAAGCAATGTTTCGGCGATTCGAGGTGTGCCTACCATAATTAATATAAAATAATAATGCCCACAATCTTGTTATTAGGGGCATTTTAGCCAAATTTTGTAAACGTTTATGAAGTAAAACTTCTATACGCATGCTTGACTTGGGGGGTAAGCTGGCGAATGCGTTACGAAATGTGTAATGCGTTACGGGCGAGGCGAACGGGCTGTATCAATCACACTGTAGCAGCAAGAGAGAAGAGTGCGCGCGCACATTTTCTTTCTCTCTTCCTCACATAGCCAGTGCATGAAATATCCCAGTCAGAATTTTGAAATGATGATATGTATTGATATGTTGGTATTCCATTGGGGGGGTACAGACATACGTTTACCTTTTTTTCTCATTTTTAACTATGTATTGTTATAAATGAGAAAAAGGAGGTGTTAGTGACGCGCCAAACGTGGGGGAGAGCGGACGTCGATGCGCACGGCACGATAATAAATTTAAATAAATATTTGTAGAAAATTAATATATGTATATACGTGTATATGTTTTATACATGTATATACAAATATATGTATACATACATACATATAGATGGAGCTAAAGAACTTTTACTTCAGTCGTGTGGTCTAAAGCACACTCGTTTTTTAAACATTTTCATACTTTCTATTTCGTTATTATTACGTTTTATTTTTAAATTTTCACTAATACGAAATGACTAGAAGTCGGGGTAGTATTTTGAGTGCAGAAATTTTGGGACTAACTACCATATTATGTTCTCCTCGTTTAACAAAATACTAATGGAGGGTAATAATAATAATAACAATAATTGGATAATTTGTATAGGGCCGTTTTTGTGAGAAATCACCTCAAGGGCGGAAATAATGTGGAAACAAAAGATTGTTGCTGGGGCAGTTCAGTTATGTACCAAAAAATAATTTTATAAAAATTGTTTACTAGTAGGTAATGTAATTGTTTTTAATTTTACTAAATATTCCTATGTAAACGCCCCTAAAAAACGTCGTAAAAGTCATATCTTTATTAATTTAAAAGTAAATATTTTCATCCCCTAGCATTTTCTACCCTTAAATTGCGCTCTTACATTTTTCATCCCTATTTTCGCACCCCTCTTCATACCTTCGATAGCTCAGTTGGTAGAGCGGTGGACTGTAGAGGTTTTCCATTAGATATCCATAGGTCGCTGGTTCAAATCCGGCTCGAAGGAATCGATATGATTTTTTAATATTCATTTTTTTTATTGCTTCCTTTTTATATTTGGTTTACGTTTAGAATTTATTTTTTGTTGAAGTTCTGAAATTATTTCAATTCACTCGAAAATGATTCCATGATAACTCGACAAAGTGGCATTTCAACACCCCTTTGAAACGTTATTAAAAGTAATGTATTTTTTTTAAATAGCCAGTAACCTGACCTAACGTAACCTTAATGATTTTTTAAGGAGTGATGAAGTTGTACACTGTTGAGTTGTCCGGTTATCTGATCTATATTAAATCTAAATCTACGTCACTGTTACCAGATCCGAAAATGAGTTTTCCTGACAAAATTCCTAATCCGGGGGGGGGGCTAGAGGACTTTAGGTTGTTATTTTTTTTATTCGATTCTGCCAAGAAATCTGTAATCCTTGTACATTTTTGATAAATGCTAAGCCTATGTTAATTTAAAAAATGCGTATTAAATATTTTTCATGTTAAAAACATAATGTTTATCGATTTCCACAATAATATTATTATTATTTCAAATTAATAAACAGTTACACTTGGCCTTAAGCAAAAAATTATATTAAATTTATTTTATCTAATATTTTTGAAAATTTCTGACAATTTCCAATTTTTTCCAATTTTCCCTGTTTCCCTGACAGACCGCTAAAATTCCGGACATGTCAGGGAAATTCCTGTCATCTGGTAACCCTATGTAGAACCAAAAATATATGTACACATAATAAAAATATATTTTATGGCCTGTTTGGATTTTCGCACACGTAGGTACCTATGAACAAAGAAATAAAAAATATATAATACGTATTTTAATTTATTAAGGAAGTTTCTCATCATCCCCTTCATAGCTTATCCATAGAATAAAGTTTATTTTTAATTTTTGATTTACGGTTTAGTTGGCCGAGTTTTCTAACTATTGCGAGAATTTTATTTTTGTTTTTAATAATTTCATTATAGTATGGATAAGCTATTAGGGGGATGGTGAGAAAGCTTTTAAATATTTTTAAAACATTTCACGCTGCCATTATTCCGATCGTATGCTTTTGAACGTAAAATACGTCGTCGACCTTCAAGTTTCCGTAGTGTAGCGGTTATCACGTGTGCTTCACACGCACAAGGCCCCCGGTTCGATCCCGGGCGGAAACAGTATTTTTTTTGTTTCGTTAATTTTTCTTTTTTATAAAGAATTAAACATTAACCACATGTTTATTTTCGGATTTAGCAACAAAAATTTATTTGAATATTACAAAATATAAATTTTGCCTGCCACTTTTTCGTTCTGCGATTGAATGGCAGGCTAAATTACTCGATTTGGATGTAGGTATATTTTGTTTCATGCAAAATTATTATTGTCAATATTGAAGAGCCGAGAATCATTCACAGTAAAGTAATAATTGTTTCAATGATTTCCAGCCACTTCCAGAACAGGATGAAGCTGGCGTTATTCGCTTTACTCTGGAATTTATGAGTCGAGTTAAAAGAAATAATTGTCTTATTTCGTCTGTGGCCGTGTTGCCAATATAGTTCCAATATAGCTATAACCGTAGAAAAACAATTGTTACTCTAAGGTACCCCTTGATTTTCCAGACTATATCATAAAGTAGTGTTGTTACTTTACCAGCCGCCCCCGTTTTATACAAATCTTAATTTTGGATTTGAGGCCAAAATACCAAACAAAACAAAACAGGAATAAAAATAATAATGAATAATCAAGAAAGGCTAACAAATACAATATTTCATCGGTGATTCAATCCAATATTGTATTTGTTAGCTTTTGAAAGATTTGAGTTTTTTAATTGACAAAACTATTTGTTAAGTAAAAATACTATCTATACGCGTGCCATCTACGAAAGCTAATAGAATATGAATTATTTTGACATTCACCCTAAACCAGTGATTCCTGACATTATTTCGAGTAAAAAATGTAAAGTAAATTTTGGTCTCCGATGACTTTTTCGATGACATATTTTTTTCTCTTCAAAATCAAACAAAAAATAGTTTTTTCACTGGTCACATAGCCGAATAACGAACCAACCCCTCACCCCGACCCTAACTGCACAATACCTACTGACTTTTTATGTTTTTGTAGAAAGAAAAATATCATAACTTTAAAAAAGTCACCGGAGACCAAAATTTCATTTAGATACATTTTTTACTCCAAATAATGTTAAGAATCAATGGTTAAAGTAAATCCGGTACGTCCCTTAACATCCTGTATAGTGGTGTATACAAAATTATTTGTTTCATTTAATTTATTATATGTTTTATTATCTCTATAATTTATTTTTATTTATTCTTTTTAAATTGACGTGAGATTTTTATTGACCTCCCCCTCGGTTTAAATGAGATTTTACTGGAACCCCCCCCCCCCCCTTTTGTGATCGCGTAATTAATGTCTGCCCTCTTATCAACAATTACATTTATCAAGTATCTCACTAAACTAAGGCTTAAATAAAATATAATCAAAGACTATTATTTATCGTATTTTAGATAAAGTTTTTTCAATGCGGGTAATTAAATTATTGTTATAAACCAAAAGTACGAATTACATAAATTAAAAGAGTGTTATCTTATTTTTTTTCGGTTATCGTTATTTCTATTCAATTATTGTATAAACACTATAAACAGGGTGTTAGGGACATACTTGATTCCTGACATTATTTTAAGTAAAAAATAATTAGAAATTTAGTCTCCGGTGACATTTTTGATATTTTATGTCATCACATTAAAACACCCCGTTTGGTACAACTGAATTTTGTAATGCTGACGCTCTAGTCACCAGTAATATATTTTATTTATGCGGGTCACCTATCGATGTCACCATTTCATTGGTTTTGTATGGATAGATGTTAAAAAATGAGCCGATGAAACTTGGGTTTTGTTTGTATATATATATTAATTTCACTGTTATGGTAGATTCAGACTGGGTCGACGTACGTGCCCATCGCTACGCCTAACAATATCTGGACTGCTTAGCAACCATATATTTTAAATGAAAATTTATGTTTTAGAATCACATTGGCCACACGCATCGCGACGTGCGATGTCTGTGGCCATTTTCATAGAAAATGTATGGGTTGCTAAGCATTGTTTGAGTAGCGATGCGTACGTACGTCGTCCAGTCTGAACCTACCATTATTGTATCACAGTGTTGACGGAATTGAAATATTATTTAGGCCCTCAACAATTAAAATCCATACGGAAAATTACGTAAATCGATTCAATTAGAGGGCAATCAGGTTACCTGCTCGTAGTTTTTGTTTTTTTTTTGTTGTTTTTATTGAATTAGTTTATACAACATGAATATAAACTAATATAAACAAGATACATACGTAGTAGAAGTAGTAGAATAGATATAAATAATATAAGTACCTAGTCAACTGTGAACAGAAGTTTTGCCCTGGTTTATTTATTTATTTATTTAGAAAAATCAACAGATTATTTACATCTATTACAAAAAACTTAATAATAAAAATAAAATCCAATTACAGATTTTAACATAACTTAAAATTTTAATAATAATAATAAAAGTTTTTAAAAAAACTAAGGGTCCTGTACCCATGTGCTGACATGTTTACGAAAAATACAATATTGTAAATATTAGATAAAAAATAATAGAATATGTAAGAACACAAATAAATAACAATTTAAATGTAACTAATCTACTAATAACCAGCTAAATTTCAAAACATAATGTATTATAAACTTATCTTCATTACACAATAGCAATATAACAATACATACATAATAATAAATGTACAAAATATATATTATACCTGCAACTAAAAAGAACTAAATGTGTATAAATTGGATGACAAGTAACTGGAAAGGATTCACAGCAACAACATGATAACTTGCAAAAGGAATTTTTAAAATTATTTAATGTTAGCTATGACAATTTTTTTAAAGTTTCTTAAATTTCACGAGAATATGTCCATATCATTCAATTCCTTATTAAATATATTACAGGCTCTGAATATAAAAGCATTTAGTCGGAGATTAGTAGAACATTTATGAAGATAGAAAAGTGATTTTTCTCTAGTTCTAACGCTCGGGAAAAATAACGTTCTTGTAAGCCAAAGTTTCCCGTTGTGTGATATGTGATATGTTCTATTTCTCTTCGAATGTTTCTTTGTACGCTCGGGAAAAATAACGTTCTTGTAAGCCAAAGTTTCCCGTTGTGTGATATGTTCTATTTCTCTTCGAATGTTTCTTTGTACGCTCGGGAAAAATAACGTTCTTGTAAGCCAAAGTTTCCCGTTGTGTGATATGTTCTATTTCTCTTCGAATGTTTCTTTGTACGCTCGGGAAAAATAACGTTCTTGTAAGCCAAAGTTTCCCGTCGTGTGATATGTTCTATTTCTCTTCGAATGTTTCTTTGTAATTAGTACCTACCTGTAAAACAGATTCAGCCTGCATTTCGTCGGGACATATGAGATGGCAATTTGTATGAGAATACTGAATAACTAGTCAGACGAAAATTCGTAAGGTGCCAACTAGTTTAATGCTGATCCAAAGTAAATTTCAATCAGATGGGTTCCCAATTTTCATTTAAAATATTATGCGTATGTTGATGTTATACATTTTTTAAATAAATATTCCTAAATTCTTTTCATTCATAATTTATTAACAACCAAAAAAAATTACAGAAATTATGATTTTTTAGGTGAAAAGCTGGAAAAATATTTTTGAATTACAAAAAACAAAGTAATTTAAAATAAATGTTAATCTTGGATTCCATAAAATATATAATTATGATTTTTTCTTCTCTATGATATTTAAAATATATAATTATGATTTTTTTTCTTTCTTCTTTATGATATTCACGGTATTAGGTACTATCTACTTAAATATTACGTATAGGTAGTACAACTTTTAGTATAGTTTACACTTATATAATCATTTAGCAGAAAGCATCAGTTAAGAATATTATTAACTAGCTTCTGCCCGCGACTTTGTCTGCGTATAGGATTAGTACTTAGAGTAATCTATTTTCTTTTCCTAGGTCCCATCTACGTTTATACCAAAATTCTTAACCTATTTATTAAAAATATCTATAATTCTTGATTCGATTCAAAGTATTAGGTGAGTACTTCAAATAAAATCACTAATTTAAATATTTTCTGAAATAGAATTCTGATTTAACAATCACTGTTTTGCAAAATGTCATTCTCAAATTTTGACATTTTCTACTAAACAATAATTATTATTTACAATACATTAAAAATAAATAGCTAGCTTTATAAATTATAGCCCATATGTTCTTCTGATGTATGAGCTATATTATTGTAAAGTTTCATTAAAATCCATTCAGTAAATTAAGCGTGAAAGAGTAACAAACATACATACATCCATACAAACCTTTGCGTTTATAATATTAGTAAGATAAGATATCCTAGCGTCATCTGCTTCTGACTACGGGAGAATGAAACGTGTCTATCATTCTTATTAAATTTTCAAAAAAAATATGAATTCAACCTACTAGTTTTATTTTTATTGATGACTAATTTTCGTTAATTTGTAATTATATACAATATACATG
The DNA here is from genome assembly GCA_951813805.1 of Limnephilus auricula. Taxonomy (NCBI): domain Eukaryota; kingdom Metazoa; phylum Arthropoda; class Insecta; order Trichoptera; family Limnephilidae; genus Limnephilus; species Limnephilus auricula. The sequence goes on along the minus strand of OX638402.1, from coordinate 10,438,133 downwards.
TACAAACTGTACTGTACAGGGTGTTAATGTACGTACTTGACAGTGATTTCTGACGTTATTTGGAGTAAAAAATGTAAATTTTGGTCTCCGGTGACTTTTTTGATGACATTCTTTTTTTCATTTTTTTTTCTTCAAAATTAAAGAACAACAAATTTCTTCCGCGTGACGTCACTGGTCACTCAGCCGAGTACTCTGCCCTCAACTGTCCAACGCCTACTATTTTTTATGTTTTTGTAGAAAAAAAACATCAAAAATGTCACCAAAGAACAAAATTTTATTTACTTTTATATATATTTTTTTTACTCCAAATAATGTCAGAAATCACTGGAGTAAGTCAAGTACGTACCTTAACACACTGTATACAAATTTCGACCGTCGTAATAATATTTATTTATTATGGACATCTTCCTAGTATGGTGAAAATAATGTCATTAAAAAATAACCTGTATCGAAAAAGTTATTGAAACAAAATAAAATTTTAAACTTACCATGTTTAATCTGTTACGAAGTTATCACTGAAAAGCTCCAAAAGGCACTAGATTCCAAATGCACTAGTTTTAACCAAAAGTATTTCTTAAAGAAATAGAAAAAAAAACCACGCGATATAAAAAAAATATCTCGCGAATGTGGAAAATTTTGGTTACATATGACGTCACAATACCCGTTGGATGTTGACTCGAATCAACGCGCCCTTCTTCCCCGGAGGATGTTGGGAGACGAGCTACGAGATCAGACGGGGAGGATTTATATAGGGCCATCCTATGCGATGTCTCTCCACCCCGTCTGTGGGTCGTAAGGGTGGCAATATGGGATAGGGGTGGGTGATGATCAGCAATAGAAATAGACTTGTGCGAATACACGAGCAATCAGCCACCCTGCACGGTTATCGTCTTCTGTAATTCTTTCAGTGACGTAGAACTACTGGAGACGGTTTGCCATTTTGCATCTCGGGGAGGATCAGATTCAAATATTATAAAAAATTAAAATTAGGTACCTACCTACTAAATTTTTTTTTTGATAAGTACAGGGAGTTGAACGGTACCCGCTGTGAGCATAGAACTTGATCCGACCAACTGCTAGCCGAGCTTTTCCCCCACCGGCTATCGGCCATAATGTTCTCAAAGCAGCTTTTAATCAGACAGGTAGGTATTTCCGAAAAAAAAAAATTCGACATATTTTACAATTAAGTAAAGTACAACAAAATTATGTATTTATTGTTCACGCATTTTAATAGAAAGCACATTTTTGAAGTAGTAATCTTACGAAGTTCAAACATGAAAACCAAGTCCAATTAAAACAATGGTCTATTTCACCATAAACGTGGAGGAGACAAACACTTTTTCGATTTTTTTTCAATGGTAGATGCTTTACTACCGGATAATATACTTAGAAGAGTATATATCTAGCAAAAGCGGGTATGGGTACCGCTATCCCATGAACCATTCATTGGATTACCAACAGCTCTGCCATAGGGCAACCCTTGTGTTTCGCTACGTTTGGTGACTTAGCAGGGGTGTCCGGAGTCATGGGATAACGTTGTCCAGGTCTTGACAGCGGTTGCGTCTGCCCACCAGGGCCAGAGCGAGAGAGGCCGGTTGAGGAAGACCCTTTGACCTCTCCAGCTGGACTCTCTGGAACCATCTGCTATGGTAGAGAATTTTTATTTTTTTTAAAAGAAAGACAAACATTCCCGGATTACGAATAACCTAACAACATTTGTAAATCTCTTACTACCACCACACCAAGCGGAAGATGTTTCTATATTGCTATGGTAGAGATGCACGGAGAAAAATGTTATTGGAGAAAACGATCATTTTAATAGTAAAAACGGTTAAAAACGGGACTGAAGTTCTTACAAACAAATTAACAGGGTTTCAATGTTTATTGGCGGGAACATGTAAGAATAATTTGTTGGTGTACATAATTTCGTATGTATACCAACAAATTATTCTTACATTTTCCCGCCAATAAACATTTAAACACTGTCAATTTGTTCGTAAGAACTTCAGTCCCGTTTTTACTATTAAAATGATCGTTTTTTCGAATTATATTTTTCTCCGTGTGGATTCATAAGTCCGTCACTCCTGGCCACACTGACCTCCAAGTTCCTACCCTCCTCTCATTCCTTTTTCCTTCTCAGAACTTCCTCTACTACCTATTCTTAAAAAAGATCCACGTAACATCCCCAAAGATGACAGGTCCTGGGGGATTTTTTTCCTCAGGGCCTTCCGGTTAACTTTAAGAAAAAACAAGAGACCGAATTCAAGTCTCGGTCGCAATCTTTTTATTCTGTGTCTTCTTACTTCTCACGTTTCTTCTTTGAATTTTATTATTGATTCAATAATATAATTAATAATACTTTTGCATATTATGTCAGAACATCCCTCTACGCTGCGAGAGCCTTACTCTGAACGCAACTTCTCACATACCCACAATGGTCTTAATCAACCTAACTACCTCTTCCCCTGCTGGGCTAATAAGCCTTGGGCCCAACCTCGACAATACATTATAATAATATAACCTATCAGTGCTGGCAACGTCAACTGTTGAATATAACCGTTGAATATAACCGTTGAATAACCGTAGAAATACCGCCGACTTTGCCGCGAACACTGACAAAAATGATAAAAAAAACCCTAATAAGAATAATAATTATAATAAGATTTAGGCTTATTAGATTTGTCAAAGAATTTATATATAAAAATGCAAAAATCAGTCATTTTAAATACATGTAGGATTATGAAAGATTTTTAAAAATATGTTTATTTTTTTTTTCGAAGAAAACTTCTTTGGAAAGGTTTTCCCTTTGTGATGTCATTATTTATTTTAATTAAAAGACAAAATAACTTTTTTTACATCACTTTTATTTATACACAATCTACATGTTTCGTGAACGATGTTCACCTCATAAGGAACAAATGTAAACTAAACTTAAAAATTAAATATAGATTAAATATGGGAGGAAAGGCTAGAAGGAAGGAATAATTTAGAGATATAAGAAATTAGAAAAAATGTAAATAATAACGCAGACATAATAAATAAGCAGCAAATTTTTATAAACCCTCTTTTGAACCTTTTCCCACTTAACCAGTCTTTCCCTGCTAATGACTTTGAAATTCCTAATTGTAATAAACTTCCCCCACCCTTACCCCTTCCCCTTCCTTCTAGCATTTCCTCCCATATGTAATCTATATTTAATTTTTAAGTTTAGTTTACATTTATTCCTTATGAGGTGAACATCGTTCACGAAACATGTAGATTGTGTATAAATAAAAGTGATGTAAACAAAGTTATTTTTTCATTTAATTAAAATGTTTATATTTATTTATCGGTCCAGTTAGGAGTTTTACCGAGCCGAACACTGTGATATGAAAATATCTGGAGTCAGTGAATTATTTTCCCATTTGGTCTCTGGTAGGTTGACATATTGTTCTTGTATTGTTTTGTATTTATTATACGTATATATTAGTAAACTTACATAGTTTGGATTTACTAAATGATCATTTGTGAAAAAGTGTGTGGAAGGGTTTAGTTTTTCCTGATGAGAAGATTTAACCCGGACATAAAGTCATAAAAAAAATTATAATCTCTCTTGGTATTTTAGCCAAACAGCTAAATAATAATCATGAATTCATGGCCACTTTTTAACTCCTGGAAAGTTTATTTTCGTGTGCCAATTATTATTATTGGTTTATACCACTGAATAGAAATTACAATCTAGAAATGCCTTCCATCTGGTTTTCAAAATATTATACATTTATAAGATTTTTACATTAAAGTTTAGAACGTTTTCAGTAGAGTTACTAAAAGTTTTTTTGGATATATACATAGAAGGTATTCACTTTATTTTGAAATGTTTTAGTCGATTTAGCTATGTTTCTAATCATCTTGCATCATCATTACAAGTATTAAAGTATTTAAGGCCACCCGAGTTCGCTTATAAATTATCAAACATAAAATAACCATAAAATTAGATATTTCTGACAAGATAAAACAAAACCATTATGCGATTTTTTTTCCATTTTGTTTACGATCACTTTAAGCTTTTATGTGTATTTTTTTCTTAGATATTCCGGAGACGGTTAAATTTTCTTTAAATTTAATTTACGAGCTTATTAAACAGGAAATATTGATCATAAGTGTACGCTTTTGAAACCTATGCTTCAACAAATCACTCAATGCCCAAAAGTGATAAAGATTTTCTTCAAAATCACTTCGGTCATTTAAGTTTAATTTTAAAAATAAAAAGACTGCTAGCCAAGACACTCGAACACTTCAAGAAAATATATAAATAATTACTTAACACTTCCATATAACTAGTGTCTGTCTGGTGGTCTATCTATGCAATAATGGGGCATTCGCAGTTATTTTTTCACAATTTATCAAAAAATGTAAAACATTTGTCTTTATTAAATTTAATGTATTATTATTAGTACAAAAATATATAAAATAATGTATCATTAAAAATAATACCATTACCATTAATAAACTCGAAAAAACTCACTCCATAGTTTTGGCTAACTTTCTGGATAAAATACGCTATCCTAAACTGCTAAAAAAATACAAATTATAAGACTGTAGAATTATGTTTGTATTTAGGATTTAGGCACCTAGTACCTACGATGATATTATCCATAATTATTTTAATTTATCGGTTTTATCAGATAATTATTATACCTATCTAAATGTTAACGCAATGTTTCCTCAATGGCACATCGGGCGTTGACGACATTTCGTAGCCGTTATTTCCAACAGCTAGTTATATTTTGATACCTAAAACCTACAGTACTGAATCTATAAGACATTATAGTCAGTATTTGGTATCTCTCTTGGTATTTTAACCAAACAGCTAAATAATAATCACAAATTCATGGCCACTTTTTAACTTCTTGAAAGTGTATTTTCGTGCTCGCATTTTGCAGAGTTTAGAGACACGTGTGCCAATTATTATTGGTTTATACCACTGAATGGATATTACAATCTAGAAGTGCCTTCCATCTCGTTTTCAAATACACCAACTGTAGCCTACTGACATTATAAAAGTACAAGACACTTTATATTCATAATAATCAAACAAAAAATGTAGCACCGCTTATGAAAAAGATAGCCATCCAAAGTATATGTGTACGATAAAAAAAAAATATATCCACTGGACCTAGTTCAGCGAAAAAGAGCACATTGTCACAGTAACGCATAATTCACTCTGATAATTCGACAAATATAATATTATAATATAGTTAGATAATAATGAGAAGTAAGTATTTTAGTATCCTGAATGGGAAAAAATGCATTTTAATAGTTGTTTCGTTAAAATAAAAATCCATCGTTTGCTTGGCGGTCATTGTTATTGATTTCAATGTTTTAAAGTTGTTTTTTTTTTCTTCTCTTATTTAATCCAAAAATTTTACCTATGATCCTAAAATATGTTTTTAGGTTCTTATTTAGGGTTTAATTTTTTTTTAAATAACCTAAAAAAGCTATTTTAATATTATTATGTCAAAACATGGCATTTAGAAAATACGCCAAGATATCTGTTTTTTATCGAATTAGAATTTTAGCTAATAAAATGCATTATTTTCCTTTTTTGAAAACTGAAATACTTAGGCGATCCGCTCACTGAGGCAACTGAAAACTGTCAACTGGCAACTGTCTTTGTATGACAATGTGATGGCCCGCACACTTCACAATCACTCAAAAACCCGTTTTCAATGGTAACGCAAGCAGTGACTCGCGACTCGCACTGCTAATTGCCGTGGCCGGCCGTTGCTAGTTACCAGCTGCCAGCTGATTGTTCTTCGTCTATGGTTAAACAAGCTTTTTGACCAATCGAGACATGGAAACTTATCTAAATGATACTTTCTATATCTATATTTTATTTTATTTTTTTTAAAGAAAGACAAACATTCCCGGGTTACGAATAACCCAACAACATTTGAAAATCTCCTACTACCTATATTACTACTATTTATATTAATTCCACACAGGAGTCATCTTTGAAGGAGGGTATAAGTTGTAAATTAGTACATTTTGGTTCTATCCCACTTAGCACACACGCTACATCTCTCTTTAACTGTCTGACATCGTACTGTGTCGCCATTCCTTTTGAACGTCTGTCATCTTTCACAAAAAGACAGATTTTTGGATCATGAAACACACCCACCGTATTTCTTGTTTTCTCCATGGTTTATAGATACAAAATAATTATGCGAGGCCAATTTGAGTTATATTTGTATGTTTCCCAGCGGGTCTAATGATTTTAAAATATTTTTTAAGGAACGCAATACCCCTTGTGGGCGGATGTGTTTTTCAAATTAGATTAATATTTTATAAGTATTTTTGTACAATTAAGAAACTAAAAAAAAGCATGTATTATATTGTTTGAGGCCAAGAGAATGGAAGAAAAAGTCAAGGACGTCCAAGGGACACATTCCGCGATCAATTAATCAAATTCTTCAGTACGGGTATGTAAAGTTTAAACAGTTCCATGACAATTCAACACCACTTTGAAAAGTGATGAAAAAATAAATGGCTTATTTTTCAGTACGGGTATGTCAAGTTTCAAACAGTTCCATGACAATTCAACACCACTTTGAAAAGTGATGAAAAAATAAATGGCTTATTCTTCAGTACGGGTATGTCAACTTTCAAACAGTTCCATGACAATTCAACACCACTTTGAAAAGTGATGAAAAAATAAATGGCTTATTCTTCAGTACGGGTAAGTCAAGTTTCAAACAGTTCCATGACAATTCAACACCACTTTGAAAAGTGATGAAAAAATAAATGGCTTATTCTTCAGTACGGGTATGTCAACTTTCAAACAGTTCCATGACAATTTAACACCACTTTGAAAAGTGATGAAAAAATAAATGGCTTATTCTTCAGTACGGGTAAGTCAAGTTTCAAACAGTTCCATGACAATTCAACACCACTTTGAAAAGTGATGAAAAAATAAATGGCTTATTCTTCAGTACGGGTATGTCAAGTTTCAAACAGTTCCATGACAATTCAACACCACTTTGAAAAGTGATGAAAAAATAAATGGCTTATTCTTCAGTACGGGTATGTCAAGTTTCAAACAGTTCCATGACAATTCAACACCACTTTGAAAAGTGATGAAAAAATAAATGGCTTATTCTTCAGTACGGGTATGTCAAGTTTCAAACAGTTCCATGACAATTCAACACCACTTTGAAAAGTGATGAAAAAATAAATGGCTTATTCTTCAGTACGGGTATGTCAAGTTTCTAACAGTTCCATGACAATTCAACACCACTTTGAAAAGTGATGAAAAAATAAATGGCTTATTCTTCAGTACGGGTATGTCAAGTTTCAAACAGTTCCATGACAATTCAACACCACTTTGAAAAGTGATGAAAAAATAAATGGCTTATTCTTCAGTACGGGTATGTCAAGTTTCAAACAGTTCCATGACAATTCAACACCACTTTGAAAAGTGATGAAAAAATAAATGGCTTATTCTTCAGTACGGGTATGTCAAGTTTCAAACAGTTCCATGACAATTCAACACCACTTTGAAAAGTGATGAAAAAATAAATGGCTTATTCTTCAGTACGGGTATGTCAAGTTTCAAACAGTTCCATGACAATTCAACACCACTTTGAAAAGTGATGAAAAAATAAATGGCTTATTCTTCAGTACGGGTAAGTCAAGTTTCAAACAGTTCCATGACAATTCAACACCACTTTGAAAAGTGATGAAAAAATAAATGGCTTATTCTTCAGTACGGGTATGTCAAGTTTCAAACAGTTCCATGACAATTCAACACCACTTTGAAAAGTGATGAAAAAATAAATGGCTTATTCTTCAGTACGGGTATGTCAAGTTTCAAACAGTTCCATGACAATTCAACACCACTTTGAAAAGTGATGAAAAAATAAATGGCTTATTCTTCAGTACGGGTATGTCAAGTTTCAAACAGTTCCATGACAATTCAACACCACTTTGAAAAGTGATGAAAAAATAAATGGCTTATTCTTCAGTACGGGTATGTCAAGTTTCTAACAGTTCCATGACAATTCAACACCACTTTGAAAAGTGATGAAAAAATAAATGGCTTATTCTTCAGTACGGGTATGTCAAGTTTCAAACAGTTCCATGACAATTCAACACCACTTTGAAAAGTGATGAAAAAATAAATGGCTTATTCTTCAGTACGGGTATGTCAAGTTTCAAACAGTTCCATGACAATTCAACACCACTTTGAAAAGTGATGAAAAAATAAATGGCTTATTCTTCAGTACGGGTATGTCAAGTTTCAAACAGTTCCATGACAATTCAACACCACTTTGAAAAGTGATGAAAAAATAAATGGCTTATTCTTCAGTACGGGTATGTCAAGTTTCAAACAGTTCCATGACAATTCAACACCACTTTGAAAAGTGATGAAAAAATAAATGGCTTATTCTTCAGTACGGGTATGTCAAGTTTCTAACAGTTCCATGACAATTCAACACCACTTTGAAAAGTGATGAAAAAATAAATGGCTTATTCTTCAGTACGGGTATGTCAAGTTTCAAACAGTTCCATGACAATTTAACACCACTTTGAAAAGTGATGAAAAAATAAATGGCTTATTCTTCAGTACGGGTATGTCAAGTTTCAAACAGTTCCATGACAATTCAACACCACTTTGAAAAGTGATGAAAAAATAAATGGCTTATTAATTAACCTAACGTAACCTAATTTAACCTAGTTTTTTCATCGCTTTTAATGACTTCAAAGACTTTGAAGTATCAATTTGTTGAGTTGTCCGGTCTCCGTTTGAAACATGCTGCCTAGATGTAATGCATACCTATAATGACTTTCTCAACAAATCGATGAAATGCAGCATTTGACACGGTTTAAGAACACGCCGATGGAAAGATAAACCCTTTTCAACTATCGATGTAAAACTATAAAAAACCTTTTCAGTCTTATAAAAGTTCAGGGATAAATATGTAAATGAAAAGAGATAATAATATGTCATAGAAAAATTGTTTCATACTGTTATGTGCCCGTGGAGAAACGCCAAAAGCAGTAAGAAAACGTTTTGAGACATTTGTTGGCTTTCCACTTTGTTGTATAACCCCTAGGAAACGACCAACTACAATGGTAGTGCAGTAAAATCTTGACTATAGGTACCTACAAATGCCCTGCAATTTGCGCATGTAGAGCTATGTTTTAGAAGTTTTGGATGCATTTTGTTACTGTCCATCATATTTCCAAAGTAAAAAAGTTAATATTGTAGAAACCTGTCAATTATTTCAAATCTAGATTTCAATATTGTTTTTGGTTTTGAGATATTTCCAAAATATTAGCCGTCTTCTAAGGGATAAAAAATGGCATACAACGGTAATTTGTACCCGCTAAGCTACTGCAAGTAGCTTGTCAGCAGAAGATTAATTCCATAGAAAATAATGTGACAACAATAAATTAAATAATCATACACGCATTAGCGTAGTAATATTTACATACATACCTACAAAAATAGTGTTATACTTTAAGTTGAAAATAATACAGAAACAGTGTTGTTATGGGGAAAAACAGTGTAAAATAGGAAAATAATTATGTAAACATCAGTAGAGAGTTGAGAATGCAATACAATATTAAGTACATGGTGAGGGCAGATAATATATCTGTGTATATACGCAGATATCACCCAGTCAAGGAGACCATTGTATTTATTTAGAATTTAGAGAATAACATAAGAGTGAGCAAAACATCATCTCAATACACAAGATTAATCCACAATAGGCATGATTTTAACATCAGTGAGAATTTTATTATAGAGCAATTTTCTTTAAATTCATATGGCAATTTGGTATAATATATTCAAGGGTTCTTTGACCGTATTTGTTTTGAAAAACAGGTACTTTCATTCCTTTATTAAACGAGGTTATTGCTTCTCAACCGACAAGTAACAAAAATAATTATTATCTGTATTGCCAACTTGTTGCCTGTAACGTTGTCGTTGTCGTAAGTCTTACAATATCTGCATTTGATCCAAGTGTGAACATCCTTTAAGGTTTATTAATTTTCAGAATTTATCTAATTTTAAACATTCTTTAAAAAAATTCGTAAATCCCAATCGGTTTTAAGTTCGTTTCATTTTTAATACCTAATCTATTTTTTCAAACCTCTGTGAAATGTTTAGTTTAAAATTTTCCCTTGCCGCAGGTTTTATAATATAATGTCCTAACTGCTACCTTCTGACCAGGAAACAGGCACAAATAGTAGGTGCTTCTTTCCATATAGGTGAAGGTTCCGAGTTCGAGTCTTGGTCGTAATCTAATCTTTACTTAATTTCTAAATGTTTTTCTAATTAAGTTGTTTGAATATTATTATTATTATTGTTTAAATGATTAATCTTTATTTTAGAAAAATCATGGTAGCTTACTACTGTATTTTGATAAAATTTTATATTAACATAATAATTATGCATGATGATGAGCATTAAATAAATGTACGATAATGGGAGTATTAAGACAGCTTTAGGTACCTTATAATGAATTCGTCCAACTTTTCAGCGATATATTATTTTGCACCAGTGTCCCTATAGATTCGCATATAGGTACCTACTAATTATTAGGATATCTATGGATATCCCCAAAATGGTGACGCCACCGGCTGCGAAGTTAGGTCTGTCGATCTGTAATGTTTTATTGTCTGTAAATAATATCTAATTATTTTATTCTTTTACATTTATCAAAATCAGCAAAAAAAAATTATAATCAATCAATTTATTTCCACGAACATCGATCGATTGACCAATATTGTGTCCATACATAATGTTGTTTGTGTAAAAATTCCGCCATAAATAGGATTATTAAAGATTTTATAGATGTAATAATAATTAGTATCTGTATTGCCAACTTGTTTATCAGATAAACTCTATTTTTTAAATCTTATCAAATACAGGAAAACGATAAGGTAACTATTTTAAATATTTCATTTTTTATGTACCTGGATAATAACTAATAACTTCAATACTAATAACTAAAAACAACCAAAATAAAAATTTTAAACTTTTGATATCCGAGATATTAATTTTTAACATCAATGGAATTAGTATGATTTTTTTTTTATTTAAAAACTTTTATAATACTTCCACTTATTTATTTTTAACCGGTTAGGTTTAATATAAATAAGCGGAAATTAATTATAAAGGTTTTTTAATCAATACCTACTCATAATAATAAAATGAAATTCAACCACGAATTTTTTCAAAGCGGTTCTTAGGCGTGGCCTTTGCAGATTATATGTTTTAAGGGGGTATTTCACCATCCTCTTCATATTATGATTATCCATACGATAACGTACATTTTCGATTTGTTAAACACGATTTATTTGTTTAATAACTCAGATCCGGGGCATACGTCATTCCTATGTCTACCTACGTTAAATTGTCGTGAAAACAAGCTTATGTGCCCAAGCGGTTTTTTTTATACATTAACTCCACACAGGAGGCCCTGGGAAAATAATTTCCCTCAGAGCCTATGCCATCTATGAAGATGCTGTGTGGAGGGTCTATTTGAGGAGAGGAAGGAGTGAACATGGCTCTTGAATATTTAAAATATGTAGGAAGGAGAAAACACAGAGGCCGGAAAATCGTTTCACAGTCGAGCTGTTGAACTCAAGAATGAGTCGTAGAAGCGACCCGTTCTCATGTGACAAATGTCAACCGTGTACATATGTTGGGTTTAAAAAGTGTTTACTATTCGGTACTTGAACCTATGAATAGTACCTAGCTATGTATAGGATAAGTTAGCCAAGTTTTTTTACCTATTGCGAGTTTTTATTGTATTGTATTGATAAGCTATCAGGAGGATGGTCAAATACCCCCCTAGTCTCGCACGAAAGCTATAATCTTCCTCACCACCCCAGCACGTGGGGAAGAGGAAGTTCGGGGGAAAGGAGAGTGCACGGAAAATCATTTATTTTTACGGTGTCTGTCACCTTGAGAGCCAACACCCGCATGAACCACGGCAGCTTCCTAATTCATCTGACCACCTGCCGTAGGCTGGAGAGGGGGTAGCATTTTTTTAAAAATATCCCTCAGCCAGCAGATCACTGCATATCATATAAGCCACGCCCACAAATATAATATATTATCTGTCTCGTGTGAGACGTCTGTATGAGAGTATATTGTGAGCGATATATTTATATAGGACACATCTTGCTATTACCCAACTTCATCGTCTAAAAATAAATTATATTATTATAATCAAAATTAAATTATATTTTTGGACACTTGTAATATAATTCTTTTATTCTCCACGTTGGCATTATTGCTCTAATAAAATGCTGTATGCAAATTGTAAAGAACTCATTTGGAACTCATTGGACCCTGCCCTATTATTACCATCGTATTCTTGAAGAGTTCGTAATGAAGCTATCCAGTCATCACCAGAGTTGCCAACTACCCTTTCAAATGAAAGTGCCGTAAAAGTGCTTACTTTGTCTCTATGGGAGTAACTTTTGCTCATTTGAAAAAATATGATACTATTAATAATAATTTAGATTAATAGAATTTGGCATTCTCAGACTATAAAAATATTACCAATTATTATTTCTATTTTTAAGAAAACTCTCTTTTTTTAACTTTTGAAGGTTATTCCCATCAATGTAATATATCATTGAAGAAGAAGATAACAATAATAATCTAATTTTTTAAAATATGAAAATGAACAAGACACAGAAAAATGATAAAAGATAACGGTCGCAACTGGGACTCGCAATTGGTAGAGGTGTATGTCCCGGTAAGACGTAAGGTTCTGGGTTCGAGTCTAAGTTGCGACCGTTATCTTTTATCATTTTTCTGTGTCTTGTTCATTTTCATATTTAAAAAATTGATTATTATTGTTATCTTCTTCTTCAATGAATTATTATTTCGGCTACTGGCAATTACTATTTCGTGAAAATTAAATATTACCAAATTATTATTTCGGCTACTGACATTATACCTAGTAAAAATTTAGGCGTATTAGATTTGTCAAAGAATTTATATATAAAAAGGCAAAAATCAGTAATTTTAAATACATTTAGGATTACGAAAGATTTTTAAAATATTTATATTGAGGGATCAGTAGGATTTATCGGTCAAATTAGGAGTTCCATCGAGCCGAACCCCCTGATATGAAAATATCTGGAGTCGGTGAATTATTTTCCCATTTGGTACCCTGGTACATGTTGTTCTGGTATTGTTTTGTATTATAATAATAATAAGCCCTTTATTCTGGACTTCGGTTAGGTACATGAATTTAGACATTTTTTGTTTTTTATAATATGTTTGTTATAATATGTCCCGAAGCTCAGTTTGCCTCTTGGCATAGGCCTCCTCTAACATTTTCCATTGGGACCTGTCACGCGCTACTCTTCTCCATTGATGTCCAGCCGTGAGTTTTAGGTCGTCTTCCCATCTTATGTGTTGACGTCCTCTACTTCTCTTGCCATCTCTGGGATACCAGTCATTGACATTTTTGCACCATTTCTCTTGTGGATCGCGGATCATGTGACATGTCCATCTCCACTTTTGTTGGTCTATTCGGGTAACTATATCGGCAACTTTAGTTTTCTCCCTTATTATGTTACATCTCACCCTGTCCTGTTTCCTTATTCCTGTCAAACTTCTCTCCATGGCTCTCTGGCAGCGTTCCAACTTTTCTCTGTGGCGTTTGGTGAGTGCCCAAGTTTCACATCCATAGGTTATGACTGGAAGTACACACGTGTTGAAAACTTTCCTTTTTATTTGCATGCTTAGTTCTTTGGATTTCAAGACTTCTTTAAAAGACCAGTATTTCTTCCATCCATTCGCTACTCTTCGCTCGATTTCTTTGGTGGTTTGATCTTTGTGGGATATTAATTGTCCTAAATAGATGTAATCAGAGACATATTCGAGTGGTTGGTTGTCAATTTTTATAGTTACTGGTTCGGAGTTTGTAAGCAATTTTGTTTTGTCTTTGTTCATGTTTAGGCCGACTTTCACACTTTCCTCGATTAGTGATTCTATCATTATATTTAGGTTCGTTGGGTTTTCCTCGAATAGGACTATATCGTCTGCAAATCTTAGGTGGTTCAGTTTTGCACCTTGCACGTTGATACCATATTTTTCCCAGTCTAGTTTGCGGAAGATACTTTCCAGAGCAGCCGAGAACAATTTTGGTGATAGAGGGTCTCCCTGTCTTACTCCTCTCTGGATCTTAAACTTTTTTCCCAAGGTTTCTAGTTGGATCCTCGCTTCGCAATTCAAGTATATGTTCTTTATAATATTGATGTAGTTTAAAGGTATCCCTTGCTCTTCAAGGCTATCCCATATAGCTGTGTGTTTTATGCTGTCGAAAGCTTTGGAGTAATCGATGAATGCCATGTATAGTTTCTTATTATACTCGTTATATTTTTCTACTATTTGTTTCACTGTGTGTATGTGATCCAGGGTAGAGTATTTTTGTCTAAAGCCGGCTTGCTCCCGTGGTTGGTTTTCATCTAACTTTTTACTTATTCTTTCCAGGATAACTTTGGAAAATACTTTGTAGATATTTGACATCAAACTTATAGGTCTGTAGTTCCCTATATCTTCTTTTTGTCCTTTCTTAAATATAAGAATAATGTTTGATGTTTTCCACTGTGTAGGGATTAGACCAGTTGTTAGTATTTCATTGAATATTGAAGTGAGTATTGGTAGTAGTTCTTCCAAGGTGCCTTTAAGAAGTTCGTTTGTTACTTTGTCTGGGCCTGGAGCTTTTTCCATCTTCTGACTGTATATGGCTTTCTCTACTTCTCTGGAAAGTATTTTTGGTTCAGTTATAACGTTTTCCTGCTCTTTATAGACGTCTGTCTTCGGATCGTGTTTTTGTTTGTCGTCTGGGCTTGAATAGAGGTCCTGGTAAAATTTTGTGGCTATTTCGTTGTTTTTTGTTTTCTATTTGTAGAAGTAGTCCTCTTTTTGTTTAGTTTTGGTATCCATTCTTTATTTGATTCCTTCAATTCTTTAAGCGCTTTTTTCACTCCTCATTTGTATTAATTATACTTAAATAATACACTTGCATAGCGTGGATTTACTAGATGATCATTTGTGGAAAAGTGTGTGAAGAGGGGAAAATTTAACCCGGACATAAAGTCTGGTACATAAAAAGAAAAAAAAATTATAATTTGTAGAGCGCCGTTTTTGTGAGAAATCACCTCAAGGGCGCTGTACATTTTTTAATGACTTCTTAGGCTCTACCTAGAACTATTATTTACAGATAGATACAGAAAACATACTTACCTGGCAGGTCACTTTAAACACACTTTAATTAAAAAGTTTATGCTTGGAGAGAAATATATCTTAAAATGCTGCATTGTTAATATTTTTCATGAAGTGGGACTTATATCTTGTCGTTGGAATTTTTCATGCGCAAAATTTGTGTTATCTTCCTTGGAAATATAATATCCGGTCTACAAAAACTATTTCCATTCATTAATGAGTAATGAATGTAATGATGAATGCTCTGTAACACAACTCGTGTAATACCTCAATGTAAATAAAAATTCCTCACGTAAATTTCAATTGTCTGTGATGTTGTGCGTGATTTGAAATATTCCTGGGTAATGCACTCAAATTTACTTAGATATTTAAAAAATTGGAATTGTTTGTGTAAATTCAAACCAGCAAAAATCTGTAAAAATACACGTGTGATAAACCTATAATCAGAAAACTGTTTTATTTTTATTTAATTAGAATTCCATACTTGAAATGTGTATTTCTTTCGTATAAATATTTGTCAGATAATTTTTGAGTTTACTAACGGTGTTCATTCAAAAGGTAAATTTCTGACGTCAGTGTAATTTGTCAAAAAATATGTTTTATAGAAAATTGACAATATTTGTTTTAGAAAGTAGATAAGGCAAATATTATATGAATTCTTTCACCGTAATATATTCTACAATACTATAATATTCCATCATTTTTCACGGGTCTGCCAATTCCAATAATTCACATTTTCCAACCAAAAACTTTTTTGTAAATGTATGATACCAAAAAATCCCCACAAAGGCATCGCCAGTTCGTGAGTATACTTGTGTTTCTCGCAGTTTAGCTAAATTTACTGTACGGTGGTCTCTCTCTCTCTCAGAGTCTACATATATATTATCTTTGTAGAAAATTGAAAAAATAAATAATAATATAGGAAAATCAGTATTTACGAAATTAAAATTTAAAATACTAGAATAAAGATTAAGATGTTACAGCAGGTAAATATTAATATCAATGGTATTTATCCAAGACTTTACATTTTTATGTTTGCTTTAGGATGATATATTTTCACATTTGATTTCTGTAGGCTAAAAGAATGCATTATAAATTTTTGGCGTAATAAAATAATCATGTCTTTGCGCAAGCCTTGTTTTGCACAGTGGAAGGAGCTCCGCTGACGAGGCAACTGAAAACCAACTAAAACCGTCTGTTTTCTCCTAAGAGTATGGATATTAGAGAGACGGCATGTGAAGTGTGCCCGCGCGCTCCAAGTGTGCCTTTTCGAGAATTTTACTTAAACGGCTCACATTGGCTGCTGGTTTTTGGTCGTTTAATACGTTCCGACAGCAGCCATTTTACATGGTGACAGCCAATGTCAACCGTGTGGGTAGAATTCTCGAAAAGGCACACTTGGAGCGCGCGGGCACACTTCACATGCCGTCTCTCTAATATCAATACGCTTAGGTTTTCTCTGTCTTGATTGGTTAAAAAGCTTGTTTAACCATAGACGAAGAACAATCAGCTGACAGCTGGCAACTATCAACGTCCGGCCAGGGCAATCAGCAGTGCAAGTTGCAAGTCACTGCTTGCGTTACCATTGACAACGGGTGTTTGAGTGATTGTGTAGTGTGCGGGCCATCACATTGTCATACAAATACAGTTGGCAGTTGAGAGTTTTCAGTTGCCTCAGTGGGCGGAGGCGCGAACTTTAAAAACATTATTTATCCTTTTACTAAATCGATTTAAATTTTTTATAAAAAGAATATTTCGAGTAAATAAATATTTTAAACATTGCATACAGTATTTTTTTCTTATCTAGGTAGGTCATATCTTTACGCTGCAATTATTCCATAAGATACCGATGATTGCACCAATGCATGATGCACCATTTCATTATTTTGTTATCAACTGTGTTATTTATTATTTTTATTTTTATTGTGGTGAAGTTACCCCCGCAGTGACAAAATTAGGCACTTTTACGCTACTTTGTTATTAGTTTATTAGTCTTATTACAGATTGTGTGATTTCTGAGTATAGTGGCGGGAACAAATAATGATATTTTGTTGATTGTAGATGCGCAATATGAAATAAAAAGATTTTTGTAGCATTGGCAAGAGTTACAAAACAGGTTCGAAGTAGCTAGAGTATCGCTAATATAGTCATACATAGCTAAACATCGAACCTCTGATACTCTTCATAGAAAAATCACAAATCAATTTGGGAGGCGGGTAAGGGTATCGCCGCCCCGGGAACCATTGATTGGATAACCCACACCCCTGCCTTAGATTGCCCAAAGTTATTCGCTACGTTTGGTGACTTATCCCGTGTTCATAGAGTGAGGTTTGTCTGGATCTTGGCGGCGGATGCGTCTGCCCACCAACTGCGTGACGGGATGGATAGGGAAAGAGTGGTTGAGGGAGAAATTTTGACCTCTCTCGACCCAACGCCTTGCACCGCAGTGGGAGGTTGGATTCATAAGTACGTCACTCCTGGACAAATTGACCCCCAAATTCCTTCCCACCCCTATTTTCCAGAACTTTCTCTTCCTACTTTCCATCAAAAGACTCTCCACACAGCATCTCCAAAGATGATATACGCCCTGAGGGATGTTTTTTCCTCAGGGCGTCCTGTGTAGGGCTAATGTAAAAAATGTTTGGAATGCAAGAAGATCTTATTCAGCTGAAAATGAGTGCTATTATAATATAATCCAGAGGGAGAGATCCGATGAATTAGGAAGCTATCATGGTCACGCATCATCGTTAAGTGCCGGTATTCCGATTTTCTACCGATTTATAACATATGTCCATTAAACACTTGAAGTTTCGAAGTTCTTAAAATATATTTTATTTTTAAAGATATATCTGAAGACTTGTAGAGCCGAAACATTAATTACATAAAATTCCCTCGATAGAAAAATATCGCAAAGTATGCTCTAAAAATTATTATTTACACGTTTGCTTCTGTTATTTTACACGTTATATGTATCACAGTGATTCTTTAAATGCTACTTAAGGTCTTGAAGAGAGATTTTTGCTCTATTGTAAACGAGTCGTGTTTTATTAAACTTTTTTTTAATTTTCGTTCGAATTTTTACGTTTTTCATATTGGCGCACTCGCTCCGACGTTCGTATTGTCGTATCTCTCCATCTTATTCTTTTTGGGCGGGTACTACCGGCCCTTAAGGTGACAGATCCTGTATAAAAAAATATAAATTACTACTCCAGAGGCTGTGCTAGGAAAGGCTAGGCCTGCTATGGACGTAGGCCGCGCAAGACAGGCTTGCCAAAAGACGCCTTATCGATGCGATGGGTCCCTGACTCCCTGACCCGAGTAGGACAAGGGGAAGATGTTTGTTTGTAGATACGCCATTACCTTCCTAATTAGTAAATAAGTTAATAAATACATGAACATCGATGTATGGAAAGTCCCGAATACATTATTATATTCGCAATTCGTCGCTTTCAATAGAAACAGGCTTAGGTATCTCATATTTGAAATTTTTTAGGAGAGCTTATAAATGTTTTTTTACTGATTTATGGTTTCACGACAACTCAACAAAGTAGCATTTGAACACCCCCTTGAAAATTCATTAAGTTATGAAAAAAATGACAAATATTCCATAACCTAACCTAACGTAAATCATTTAAACAATAGAAATAAAAAAACATTAATAATGAATATAATATTTTTATATTGATTGGATTGGCCCGGATTGCCAGAGGTCCTGGGTTCGAGTCCCAGATGTATCCGTATCTTTTTCTGATTTTTCTGTTTCGGATTTTCGATTGCCTTTCGCTAATATTATCTTCATTAATTAAAATATTATATTAAATTAAAACAAATAACTTTGTTTAAACCACTAATATAATCACAATTACCAATATTAATTGTGATTATATTAGTGGTTTAAACAAAGTTATTTGTTTTAATTTAATTCAAAATGACGCCACAAAGTGATTTTGCGAAGTTTGAAGAAATAAAATATTATAATTTGAGGTTTAACTCTTTAAGTTAAAAAGTTAAAAATAAAAATAAAAATATTAATAATGAATTTTCAAATGAGGCGATTAAGTTGCATGATGTTGAGTTGTCCGGTCACTACATTTTATTACGTGTTTCACTAAGGAGGTATAATATATATTTTTTAATTAAAACTTTTTTAGCGAAACATTGACAGCGACGAATTGATTTCATACACTTTATTTTGCCCCTTTGACAACTTAAATATGTATTTGCTAGTTGGGAACGGCTCACGTGCGTTGTATGGAGTGACTGGACGAAACTAATGACCTGTCTAATTTACTGAGGAGTACAGATTTGCAACAATTAGTGTAACAATAGACTATCAGTGGTTCCCAACCTCCTGCCGGAGGAGTAAAATCGCACCAAATCTCATTATACCGAGTTAAAGATTATATTCAGGCAATCGAAGGGGCGCGGGTTCGAGTCCCTTCGGCGACATGTATCTTTTCAATATGGATGAGTGCTTCAGGGTAATAAGTATTGCTTATAATAATATAGTATATAATATTAAGTATAATATTATATATTATTATATAATATATATTAAATATATATATATTATATTATATATTATATTATATATTATATTAATATTATATTAATATTATTATAATATTAATATAATATTATGTATATTATATATTATTATGATATATTAAGTATAGATGTATTATTATAGGGATAACCCCATTTTGCCCGCTTAAAAATGGCTATTTTTTTTTTTATTCCAGATCTCGGGGAGGGTGGTGCAATCCCATGAGCTCCATATTATACATAGAACATATTATCAAATTAATATTTAAAAAAATTATATATATATATTGTGAGATACTGCACACATAGTAAAATAAAACAGAATAAAAATAATACAGAAAAAAAAACATGAAAATAAAGTTTTTTTTTTAACTATGACATCAGGAGTTGGCTCCATCGCCTGTAAACAGGACCCTGCCAGAAGTGCAGTGCTGCCATCACAAGACCGTTTTCACTCGTGGCTAGTCGCGTTCTAAAGCTGGTGATCCGTTTTTTGAGTAGTGCTCGGAATGCAGGAACACGCCCTTCTACAAACATCTCAGTGGCACTGCAGTACCAGGACAACCCAAAAAGTATCGGTATGAATTGTTGTACTGTTATTATGAAAAACATTTATTTCGAAAGTAAGAAAAAAATCTCACGTAAGGGAGGGGGGAGGGGGCACTAAATCTCACATAATCTCACCAAGGAGATGGGGGGAAGGGTCTATTTTTTTTTAAACAGCTCACGTAATTAATGTATGTCCCCTAAGGGGGCGGCGCGAGGGCAATAAGAAGGCGCTTCAAATATTAATCAACCTTTTTTTCTAAGGGGGTATTAATTTAAGGTATTGGTTATCTGGTGAAAGACCACCATTCAGAATCGATACGTTGCTAGAAAGGCTTTAGAAGTGTTTGGCACCCTGTTCTCAATAGACAGGTTCATCCTAACCTTCCTCTTTACCGTCTCCTTACCTTATCCCAAAACGGATGCAGTTGGGACTCGGATGCAGCATTCATGTACATTTATTTTTTGAAGTGGTTTGTGCCAAGACATCAGAGTTGGGTGGCGGTCGATCCTCTCTGCCATGGGAAATGGAATTTTTTTTATGCGAGTTCCGCACAAGAGTCCTAACTACTCCCGACCGACTGGAACCTGTGAGACTATGGTATCCCCGATTGGGTATGTTTTTAGGCTGAAGGGGAAGGAAATGGGGAAGAGGGAGGTGGGGAAGTACCTGGCTATTCAGATCTCGTCACAAAACAATGCAACGTTTCGATTCTAAATGGATGTCTTTAACCAAGGCGATACTGAAATAATATATTATGCAAATATACTATATATTATTTTTAATGAACTAATTTGTTTTGAACCCACGATCTCCGGATTCTTAGCCGGAGGCCGTCAATAGTTAGTTAGGTACAGGTGTTGGGCGTTTTTTCGCTTGACAACCGCTGTCCAAGGCGTCTGGTAGAGGGCGTGCTAAACCGCTCGGTAATGTGGTCCAGATAGCCGGGGGCTGTATTACACCGGGCTCTGATCAGTGATCTCACCAGCAGCTAACTCCCTCCCCCCCTCACCGCCCCACCGCCAATCCATTCCTCTAACGCGATGGCATCACTTCTAAATATAAACACAACCACCTTCGGCTCACAGGGGCGGATTGGAACCGAGGAGTTGCAAAACCAACAAATTCGATCTCCGTGGCCGAGTGGTTAATACCTCTGCTGCGGACCCGAAGGTCGCGGAATATAATGCGCAAATAAAGTGATTCCAATTTATTGAAATAATATCAACAATATTATTTTATAATATTCTTTAACATAATATATAATACAATAAACATTTTAAACAAAAAATACGTGAGGTGTTCACGAATCACTTTAATGTACAGGTTATTAAGGGACGTACTTGACTTACTTTAATCGGTGATTCCTGATATTATTTGGAATAAAAAGTGGAAATGAAAATTTTGTGTTCGGGTGACATGATTTTTTGTTCAAATTAAAACAAAAAATGGGCTATGTGAAAGATTTTTTTCTTTGGTTTTGAAGAAAAACGACATTAAAAAAGTCATCGGAGACCAAAGTTGTTATCAATTTGATCCGGGAGGCATTATTCTTAATTTTGCGACATTACTGATTCTGGCTCCATTCCATCTAACTCAGGCGTCGTTCAACCCGATTCAGGCACCATTCTGTCTTCTCCAATTGCCACTCCACCTGATTCTGGAACTATTCAACCTGATTCTGGCTCCTTTCTATTTGATTCAGCCGCCATTATATCTGATTCTTGCCCCAGTCCAACTGCTTCTGGAGCCATTCAACCTGATTCTGGCTCCTTTCCATCTGATTCTGGCGCCATTCCATCTGTTTCAGGCTCCATTTATTTTAATTCCAGATCGCCCCCGCACCAGTCCAGTCCTGCCGGGGGCGGGCCGGCACTTGACGTAGCCCCTATCATTAGAATGATGTATAATAAAAGTGCAGTTTCACCTTTGGATCTTTAATCACATCACTTTTTCTACCGCCTCCCTTTCATTATTCATTCATTAGTTATTGTTATTACCTTCCGCCATATAATTGACTGGCTGTGCTATTTATTAGCGGTGGGTTCCCGGCTTCGCCCGGGTTTGAAAATTACTTCTGATGTCATATATTTTAAGACTATTTTCAGAAATTTTACAAATTTCTCTGAGGTTGTGTAAAATGTTTGGTTATTTGGTCGAGTTTTCCAAAGCGTCGGGTTCCCGCAAAGGTGACGTGGGTTCAATCCTCCCTGCTATGTAAGTCCTTCATATTTGCGCAAGCACATTTTCCGCTTATAATAATGATCGAGGTAGGAGGAATTTAAATACTTATTCGTGACCTGGGATTTTTTTTTGCATTAAAAAATTTACACGGTGTCCGGAAACAAATGGTATAAGAGGGAAATTGCGAAATCTAAATCATCATCTTTTTCTTTAGATCTGAGCATTTCGATTGTTTATAGATGTTTTTTAACTTTTCGTTTTTTCGGCAACTTTAGTTTAACCCTTCAAAAATTTGGCGTATTTTGACAGAGGCTAAAAATATTCCCGCTTTGCAATAAAGTCCGAATAAATGGAAAATTTGTTAACGAAGCCGAAAACTAAAAACTTTTTTCAAAAGGTCATGAAATAGGCGTTCAAATGTTATTATTACAAATAAAAATGTATTTTTTTTTTAAATATAATAATTAATTTAAAAATGTCTCAATTTGCGTTTTTTCTAACTAAATTACTGATAATGAAAAAAAAAACATATAAGTACATATTTCATGATTTATAAACTTTACTGTCACCTCACTTTTTTTGTCGTTATGTACGTGTAAAAAAAGTTTGTAACTAATGTAAAAAAAGTAAAAAGTATAATTACAAAACGTGAAAAACATTTATTGTGATTTTTTCTCTTTTGTTTGATAAAATGTGATATAGTTTTTTTCGGGTCACACCGCTTTTACGCTGACCGCCTCAATTTATTTATTTTCCTCTATTCAATTCGTAAAAGGTGTGTGCTCAATTTTTCCATTAAATTTAAAATATGTATTTTCCTGATTTATGTTACTTTCAATATTTATTTATATTTTTACAATCCATCCTTAAATAAATCGTTTGACAGCCAATACCATAGAATTCTCTGATCAAAGTAATATCAATAATACCCCGATTTATATTTTTTCAGGTGTGGGTAGACTTGAAGAAAAGTAATGAATACTGCGGGTGCCCTCGTCTCGTACGTCATAGGAAAATCAGAAAATAGTGTAGCCAATCCTCTTCCATTTTTCTCATCTGGCATAAAATTTGGAGGAAGATGGGTTCTGACGCACGGATCATTGATTGCCCCAATGAAAGCCGCAGAAAAAATACTAAAAAATCATAAAAATGGCGCAGATTTCCAAGGTGACAAAAGATATAAAGCCCTACCGACAGTTTATGTAAGCTACGAATTGAATGATAATGTTCTGGTTCGGAACCCCGCTGAAGTTAGCGAGAGCTTAAAAAATTCGCCGATAGATGGCAGGGATGTGTCCAATATTGTGGTTTCCGCAGGGAAAATAAGATTTTTGTGGAAATGCGAATTGCTAGCCAACATTTTTGATAATCTATTTGCCAATTGGACCATCGGTCACAAGAAAGCAGATTTGCAGGAACAAGATGACACTGGAAAAACCTTTCTTTCAGTTTTCGTGTTGATAGATATTGGAGGTAATGAAATTATTTTTTTATTTCACAATATTTATTTTTATTGTTATTATTATAAACTGGCGTGTTGTTTTTAATTATCAATTTATTGACTCTTATTTTTGTAATAATTTTGTTTTGAAATGCACAGTTTTAGAGACCTGTATGAACCATGTAGATACTTTCCAAGTGTATGGCCAAGTGATTTCCAATCTTCTGGGCTCTTGTTCAGTAATTAAACAAATAAGCCATTTGTCTGTAGATACATAAAAACAGTCAAGTCTTAAAAATTATTAAATTTATTCATTATTAAATTTCGCTATTTCAGATCCTTCGAGTGCCCCCTCAGTGCGCGATGCTCTGACTCACCTTCTAGGGCTCCTGGCTCCAGTGGAGCCCCAGCGCGGCGAGGGGGTGCTGTTGCAAGGAACCCCCTTCGGCTCCGAGGTGTTCCTCAACTCCCTGACTCGGGGGCTCGCCTGCAACTGCCTGGGTGAGGGCCCCCAACTGCTGCTGTGTGATGCCTCCACCACGCTGGGCTGTGAGGGGGGCCCAGCTTATCTCGAAGACAAGTAAGTATGACCTTCCTGACTAAGTAGTGAGCTGTCAACCAATTAATTTTACCTATATTATTTTGTGTTTTTTGAAGTATTATTTTTGTATTAAATTAAAACAAATAACTTTGTTTAAACCACTAATATAATCACAATTACCAATATAATTTATAATAGGTAATTGTGATTATATTAGTGGTTTAAACAAAGTTATTTGTTTTAATTTAATTCAAAATGACTCCACAAAGTGATTTTGCGAAGTTTGAAGAAATATTATTTTTGTTTTTCCTTTTGTGTTATTTTTGTTACTATGTAAATAATTGTTAACCTCAACACAGGTTTGTCCTAGTGAGGTTAAGGGGGTTTCTCACCATCCTCCCAATAGCTTATGTTCACTAATAACGAATATTTTCGATTTACGATCTACGGTTTATTTATTTATTAAGTTGGAGTTTATAATTCGGTACTCGAACCTATGAATAGTGGCTATATATTGGATAAGTTGGCTGAATTTTCTAACCAATGCAAGTATTTTATTTTTATATTTTATAATATTCGTTATTAGGGTAGATAAGCTATTGGGAGAATGGTGAGAAACCCCCTAAAAATTGTATTGTAAACTCTTATACCTAAAATGTAAAGGAACAATAAATAAATCCATAAAAATAAATGGATTACGAATTACGAGATCCAAAAAGACAGCAAGGCTTATGGAATTTTATTACTTCCTCAAAAAGTCAATTCAAAGCTTGATTAGATTCTTGTTTGAAGAGAAGAAAGGATATTTTTTTTTAAATAAATCAATTTAGAATGCGGGTAGGGTACTGCCGCCCCGGGAACCATTTATTGGATAACCAACACCCCTGCCATATGTCACCCCTAGTGGTTCGCTACATTTGGTGGCTTAACAAGGATGTCCGGGTTCATGGGGTGAGGTATGTCTAGGTCTTGGCAGCGAATGCGTTTGCCCACCTAATGCGTGGCAGGCCACTGTGGGAGAGACTAGTTGGGGGACACCTTTTTTTTTTTTTACATTATCTCCACACAGGAGGCCTTGAGGAAAACAATTTCCCTCAGGGCCTATGTCATGCAGGGCAGATGCTGTGCATAGGGTCTTTTTGAGGAGAGGAAGGAGTGAACATAGGTCTTGAAGAGACTCATGTTGTAGGAAGGAGGAGATACAGAGACCTGTAAATCGTTCCACAGCCGTTCCACATTCCTACATAAATATGTTGCGCACGCGTTTGGCGTGTTTTTAAAGACAATGCCCCGGTGCCGAGGGGATCAATGGCCTAATTTAGACCTCAAATAATACTAATGCCTCAATAATAATAATAAATAAAAAAAATTACGCTAATATTTGATCAAACTGTTATTTTAATTTCCAGGTACTTACCCGCCTTCCTTTCCCCCGTCTCCTTCCCCTCCCAAATATATTAATCCTCACAACATACCACAAATGGGGTTGCCATAGTCTTGCTGGCTCCAGATTGTTGTGACATAAAAAAATTGAAGTGAAGAAACCGTCACACTCTTGTCAGATCTTAGGGCTTGAAATATTTCTGATGTTTTTCTGAAGAAAATGAAATCACTTTTCATTTCCAATCTTCGTGTATGCTTCTACCAAGTATATAGACAAGCCATGTGGGTCTTAAAAATGACACCGAAACCAAAAATGTTTATCAAAAAGAAAGTGCACCATCTCACAGTCAAAAGATCGCTAGGAGCATTGGTTTGTACCTTTTGTTGATCCGCGTGGAGCAAATTTGTTTTCCAGCAAGTTCGCAGCAACGGAATGAGCTTTGTGAAAATCACTAAAACACAAAATTGAGGCATTTAGAAGTATTTTAGGTATGGGCTGCCGCGGACTTTATTATTAACAATTTAATCGGTTATATGAATACTTTAAAAAGTATGTACGTAACATATATGTAGATTCGAGGCAGCGTATCGAGAAAGGTAACATTCAATAAAAATGTTTAATTTCTTCCTAGCAACTATATTTATTTATAAAATACATGATTATACACATTGAAACATTTACATATATGTGATACATTAGATCACCATACTAGGCGGCTGCCTGTTTCATGGTGACCAATGGAATATAGTTATATAGTTGCTTTGTGATGTCTAGTGTAAACATAAGAACTAAATATATAAAGATGTTGAAAATAGGAAAAGTTATAGAAGAAAAATTATAACGGAAGTAGAAAATATAAAATAGATAACAAGATATGACGCAAGAGATGCAATGGTATTCGATGGGTGATTTGTATTATGAAATTATGGTGGTGTTACTTTTGGATTGTATGGAATTTTGGAATTTGGAATTTGAATAAGGTATGGGAGCAGGGTTGCCAATGCTTATGTTCCAAAATTCCCGCAATAAATGTTCAAAATCCCCAAATTGGGAGAACGAATTAACAAATTCCCTGCAATTTCCCCCCAACTTCCTTTAAAATTCTGCCTCCAAAATAAAACAAATTCTATTGAAATTACCATTTTTATTGATTTATTTTTGTTTTCTTTTATTTGGAACATTGACAGGATTAAAACACATTATTTCTATTAATATAAGATTAAAAAATAGAACCGTAGTTCACATGACACAAAAATAATAACTTCAAATATTCAATACTTTATCCCAATAAATTGTATTGCTAGCAGAAAAAAAGGACACATAAAAAATAATATAAAGTAATCAGACGTACACCACGTACAGTGTGCCAGGTATAGGAGAATAATATAACTCGAAAAGACAAGTACGTTTATTTAAACGAGACAAATAAAGAGTCATTCGAAGTAAAGAAGATAAAATAGTATCTATTTTAGTTTCAAAAAACTATTTTTACCATTTAAAAAAAAAATTGTTATAATTGAAATTCCGACCAATAATTTCAAACAAAAAGTTAGTAAGCAATTTAAATTATTATAAGACTTCATTAATATTAACAACATATTTGAAGGATCCTAAAGTGTAGGACAATATCCCACAAATAATATCCCACAAAGATCAAACCACTAAAGAAATCGAGCGAAGAGTAGCATATAGATGGAAGAAATACTGGTCTTTGAAAGAAGTCTTGAAATCCAAAGAACTAAGTATGCAAATAAAAAGGAAATTTTTCAACACGTGTGTACTTCCAGTCATAACCTATGGATGTGAAACTTGGGCACTCACCAAACGCCACAGAGAAAAGTTGGAACGCTGCCAGAGAGCCATGGAGAGAAGTTTGACAGGAATAAGGAAACAGGACAGGGTGAGATGTAACATAATAAGGGAGAAAACTAAAGTTGTCGATATAGTTACCCGAATAGACCAACAAAAGTGGAGATGGACAGGTCACATGATCCGCGATCCACAAGAGAAATGGTGCAAAAATGTCACTGACTGGTATCCCAGAGATGGCAAGAGAAGTAGAGGACGTCAACACATAAGATGGGAAGACGACCTAAAACTCACGGCTGGACATCAATGGAGAAGAGTAGCGAGTGACAGGTCCCAATAGAAAATGTTAGAGGAGGCCTATGCCAAGAGGCAAACTGAGCTCGGGATATATTATAAAAAACATATTATAACAAACGAAAAATGTTTAAATTCATGTACCTAACCGAAGTCCAGAATAAAAGGCGTATTATTATTATTATTATATATAAAGTGTAGGTACATATTTTTCAATATGGTTGGATAATCAAGAACTGTCCAGAATCCTCGCATTTTCCCCTCAAAATACACAATTCTTGAAAAATCTTAAACCGCACTGCAATTTGGGAAATTCCCCGCATATTGGCAACCTTGTATGTGAGGGCTAATCTATGCGTGTATGTCTTCTTCAGTAACAGTGTAAATGCAGGCCGCCTGTTTGGTATGACGCTGAATAGCCTGTCGTGGAGCCGCGGGGAGTGGGTTGGGCTCTCGCTGGTGGGGTGCCTGAGACCCTCGCTGCGCCACCTGCTGGCCCCACCTCCCACCCCCACCATGATGCAGTTCCCCATGCCCAAGGATCTGCCGGTACTTGCTATTACTGGTAAATATTAACAACCTTACTAATAAACATGCTTTAAATTTTACACAACCATTTAAACGGTTGTTAATCAGTTTTTTTTTACGTTAAAGTGAATTTGAAGAGAATTCATATTCTACGCATTTTTACTTACAAACGCTTTTTACAAGTTATGCTTTGAAATATTAAGAAAAACTTATTTTTCACGCAAGTACACAAGCAATATGAATATTAGTAAATAGTTTTGTCAATTAAAAAAGTCAAATCTTTCAACTAGGCTAACAAATACAATATTTCATCGGTGATTCTATCCAATGTTGTGTTAGCCTTTCTTGAAAGATTAAATTGTTTTAATTGACAAAACTATTTATTAATATTCATATTGCTTGTGTACTTGCGCGAACCAAAATTTTTTCTTAATATTTCAAAGCATAACTTGTACAAAGCGTTTATAAGTAAAAAAATATCATACGCGCGCCATCTACGAAAGCGTAGAATATGAATTCTTTTGACATTCACCTTAACTCCTCATGGGAGGCCTTGAGGAAAATAATTTCCTTCAGGGAAATTATGTTTTCTTTTAATTATTTAATTATTCTTGCCTTTGGTGATGCTGGGTGGATATTTTTTTATTTTTATAGTGAATACCCAACAAGAGTCCCAACTGCTCCCGTCTGGAGCGAGTGAGACTATGGCATCCCCAATTGGGGTATGTTATGAGGCTGAAGGTAAGTGGGAAAGGGAAAGAGACGAGGAAGAGGAAGGTGGGGAAGTACCTGGCTATTCAGATCTAGTCACTAAACACGGCTAAAGCCATTTCAAGCAACGTTTCAATTCTGAATGGTGGTCTTACACCAGGGCGATACTAAGAGTATCTTCCACTCTGGAACGTGCCGCAAATATACCATATATTATTTAAAATAATTATTTGTGAAAATAACACAAATCAATTAAATAAAATTTATTTGCGCACGCCGGGTTCGAACCCACGACCTTCGGAATGGCAATCCAACGCTCTACCACTGGACTACGCCGGCCGTCAATTAAGATTAAGAAGAAGGAGAGAATTTTTATGAGGCAGGAATCGCTAAGGCTGGCAAATCGTTCCACAGCCGAGCTGATGAACTCAAGAACGAGTCGTAGAAAGTTTGACAAATATCAACAATTTACAAATATTTGTGATGTTTTCTCACTATTCGCTGGTGCCGAAGGGATCAATAACGCTAGTTCCTTTGAGCATCTTCCATTGAAATATTGGTAGAAAAGGGACATCATTCCCATATGTTTCTAAAGATTGCAATTGGTCTGTTATGATAGGGGAAGCTATCAAACGGACCGCCTGTTTTTGCAGTCAGAATTTTTTTTTTAAGTACTTTGGGCTTGCAGACCAGAGGTGGCTGCCAAATTGCACAATGGGGAGCACTGCGATTTTTAAAGGGTCAGCAATTGTGTACTATTGATAGGGGAAGCTATCAAACGGATGGCCTGTTTCTGAACTCAGAATTTTTTTTTAAAGTATTTTGGGCTTGCAGACCAAAGGAGGCTGCCAAACTGCACAGTGGGGAATTTTAAAGGGTCAGCAACTGTGTACTATTAAAGTATCTGCGGGTCTGTCCTGTACAGTACGCACAGCATTTGAGAGGCTAACTTGAGTCTGGCTTCGATGGAGGCTCCTTGTCTGAACTGGTGAAGTAGAAATGTTCAATATAAAATTTAACACTCGTTTATTACTAAGATTATAACATTCTATCCATCTTATTTTGGGGAAGTAAATTAATATTACACAGTTCCCTTTATAGTCCAGTCAAGTTAAACATGAAAAGGGGGTCGTGCTTGCAAAAGGTCCGATCTTTCTGAATTTTTTATATGTTGTTAGGACCTAAACAAATATTAAAAAAACAGATTTGCAATTTCCAAAGTGCTGTGCGAGCGGCGGTGTACCCAAAAAACCATTAAATTTTCGGACTTTTTTCAGTTTTTGCTCAATATCTTAGTGAAGGAAGGGTCTGACCGGTATATTTGTTCAACACTATTTTAAAGTAGACTAAATTTTCTACAATTTGAGACCAAAAAAAGTTCTATACAGCAATTGGTTTTTAAGATACAGTTCTTCGAAAATCAACAATTTTTTCCAAAAAATGATTTTTTCTCGAAATGGTCACTTATTTTATAAAATATTTTCTAAAATACGATTCCCACCTCAAATATTATATGAAATGAAGTTGTAGTAAATTTAATTAGCTTTCATTTGAAACCAAATTGCTACCTGTAAGCCCAGCAGTTCTCTCAAAAATTTGCAGATAACCAAAGTCAAAGTGGGTTTTGGGGGAAATGCAAATAAACTGACCCCACGTTTTTTTATAGCTTTACATATCAAACAGTTACAATTTATTTATTTTTGTTATTGTTAACAAATTGTTTAATGGAAAAAGAATAAGATAATTTACCTATCGGGAATTACGTGATCATCAAACATTGTTTTATATACCTACATACTAAAATGCTTGTACAAACATCGTGGTACCTACTATAAGGACAAATTAGATTTACTCAAAAAAGAAAACTAATATAAATCATGTAGGATTGTGTTTTGATGGCCAAATCATGCCATTCTTTTTATCTCAGATGGCACGGGCTTGGGCTCGCACGAAGATGGTGTCTCGAAGGCTGTGATGGACGCTGGGAGAGGCGTCCAGTCTGCAGTCGGGTCATCTTTATCGTGTACCATGCACAATTTGCCAGAGGACTGAGCAGTGGAGTCCAGCCTTTCTGCATCTGCACAGCTCCCAGAGCACCCTTTCTTGCATTTACATGAAATTTTTCGCAGAAGTGCAGGAGGTGCGGGATTAACGGTGGTGGGGATGGGGGTGAGTCCCTGAGAAGACAGCTTCCACCCCAATCAGTGGGATTCTAGTTGACACACCTCTACTTCTGCACTTGGAGGAAGCACCTTGCTGCATGGTGGCCTGCGGCATATGACCTGTGGCAACGGGCGAGGTTTATGCTCGTTGAAGTGACAAACGTCTTATATCTCAGGAAATCCAAAGTATCCCTCGCGATGTCACCCCCATATGGAGCCACAAAGCACTTGATGTCTGCTTCTCTCACGGCTTTTGGGGTGGACGAAGGACGACCTCCACTTGCTCAGCAAGTGGTTCACTCTTGCTCAGGAGTGTGGTGATTTTGGTCTTTCCTTGGCCAAACGGTGCTGTGATAGTATCGCACCCGGTAAACGCTTGGGTGAATAGTATATAACGTCCCTGCACCCCTAGCACGGTCGATCGATATAAAGTTACCGACCGATTGTCAGTAACTTCTTATCGTTCCCTAGGACAACTTTAGATCGCAAACGAATAGGTGACAGTTTACAATGACTACCATGCTAGCACCCCTGGTGGTTGTAGCAGGTCGTAGAGTAGTGACAGCAACCAGCTTCGCCCTTCGTGCTCTTCTGTACGTAGACTTTTGTCTCTTCAGCGCCTAAACCATTGAGAAGAACGAGCAGGTCGGCGTCTTCTCCCACTAAAGCGCCGTTTGTACTTCATTTGATTTGTACTTCACTGCTGGAGGTCACATTTTGAGCAGAAACATAGTTCTGCATACGTGGGATATTTTTGTCTCGCATTACTGCTCTCGGGCGGGTCACGCATATAATGCCTTCCATTTCATGAAATGTGTTATCACCATCTAGGGTGTTAACGTTCACCTCCGTATTGTCAGAGACAAATAGGATAAAATCTTATTTTCCTATTGGTGGTGAGGATTCATCTCGAAAGATCGCCGAAGTTTCAAGCTGCACAGCTACTGAATAAGAACAGGATAACCCCAGCGCAGCGCACATATTTTCGGTAAAAGTAGATATTAATTCCAATCAGAAGGGAGGAAACAAAAGATCGAGTTCGTACAGCACTATCAGAGCATGAGAAAATAACACACACTTCTTCTTCCATGTTCCAAGGAGGCCACGCATGTTTTTGAGAACAACAGTCTCAAAAAATAGCTGTACTGACTCAGGGGTGACAGAATCAACATTGTTGAAAAAATCCTCCGAGGTGGGATACTGACTGGTTTTATACACTTGTGTGCGGGTATCTTCTACGATGATTTCTGCTGCTGCCTTCACAACTCTCACCGCTCTTGCTGCGCACCGCCTTTTTGTTCCTTGTACCAATCATCATACAAAATTTTATTGCCGGTGTTTATGAAGCAGACGAGTGTCCCTATGTTGGAGCTAAAACGTTATTGAAGGTAAGTTTTCGCTGTTCTGACATCAGGGATACAATCACCCCTAATTTGCTGCAGAAGGTGTGATAAATAAAAATGGCATTCATCACTGTTTTCCAATAAGTAATCGTACACATACTCCATCGCTTCTTCAGAATTACTGGCTGGACGATACCCTCTCTTATTCCCAGTAGCAGGTGGTAATCTTAATAGGCTCACGTGGCACAATCTGTGGGTTCCGTCTGCAGCAATCAGGTCGCCAATGGCGAGGAGGCGCTCCTCCAATCGTCACCTCGGCGTTTAGCTGTATCTAAAATAGTTTGCTTCATTCCCAACTTCTCAACTGTATGGACCACATTCCTTCTTGCCAAGGGCAGTTTGCTTTGTTGCCCGGGAAATTATTCAGTGATAGCATCACCACACAAAATTCAAATCCCTCTCAAGGTAGGAGCCAGTTCACTTGATAATCTTGTCGATAAAGTCTTCGGTTGGGAAGCAGAATCCCTTCCTTCAACGTTACACACAGCTGTATATCTCTTCCTGGTTGAAATTTTAGAGGAAATTTTTATTTTCTGTGAGACCACGTTTTTGACTCACTTCAATTAGTGTTCGAATTCCTCGTTCTTTGATGATTACAACAGGACCTGTATCGAGGTCCTCACGACACACAAAACACACGCTCAGACGGATAGACATTACACAACACTTTGAGAGCTGCCCTGGAAGGGCCGGGTGCGGGTAAGGAGGTCAAGGGAGGGGACAACGAAAACACTGTCCGTTATCTGCCATTTTTGAATTTTTGAGTGAACCGCTGGACCCACAGGTACCAAACCGGTATCAAATGAAAGGTAATTAAATTTACTACAACTTCATTTCAAATAATATTTGAGGTGGGAATCGTATTTTAGAAAATATTTCATAAAATAAGTGACCATTTCGAGAAAAAATCATTTTTTGGAAAAAAAAATTGATTTTCGAAGAACTGTATCTTAAAAACTAATTGCTGTATAGAACTTCTTTTGGTC
Source organism: Limnephilus auricula (assembly GCA_951813805.1). Lineage (NCBI taxonomy): Eukaryota > Metazoa > Arthropoda > Insecta > Trichoptera > Limnephilidae > Limnephilus > Limnephilus auricula. The sequence continues at coordinate 10,404,354 of OX638402.1, read as the reverse complement.
TCAAATTGTAGCAAATTTAGTCTACTTTAAAATAGTGTTGAACAACTATACCGGTCAGACCCTTCCTTCACTAAGATATTGAGCAAAAACTGAAAAAAGTCCGAAAATTTAATGGTTTTTTGGGTACACCGCCGCTCGCACAGCACTTTGGAAATTGCAAATCTGTTTTTTTAATATTGGTATAGGTCCTAACAACATATAAAAAATTCAGAAAGATCGGACCTTTTGCAAGCACGGATGTACATCTTGACTGGACTATTACTCCCCCTGTCATTAAAATTACATAGCGAGCTGAAAATATTTGTGTTGATTTACAAACTTCAGACAAAAAATTGATCATTTTCGTGGCACTTCTCACCAATGAAAAGTTGTTTTCTGCTCTAGAACACAGACAGCTTTTAAAATGGTAGGTGAGTATGGGTACCGCCGCCCCGGTACCATTTATTGAATAACCAACCCTTCTGCCATATTTTACCCCAAGTGGTTCGCTGGCGACTTAGCTGGGATGCCCGAGTTCATGGGGTGAGGGAGGTGGAGGTCTGCCCACTAAATGCGTGGCAGGCCCGATCGGGAGAGACTGATTGACCTCCCCATTAGGACTCTTTCTGGACATTGCCTTTCACCGCAGTGGGAGGGATAGATTCATACATCCATCACTCCTGGACATGCTGACCCCAGATTTCTACCCACCCTTCTTACTTTTTTCTGCCTCTCCTTCTATTTTTTCACAATTTCCTAAAAATACTTTCCACCATATGACATACGAATATTACTAGACCTGCCCCCTAAGTGATAAAAGCGTATTATTTCCCCCTCCCCATACCGGTTCCATTTGGAGCCAGCTGGGCTGGTGTATAGCTTCGCGTGAATCTAGAAAATGTGACGTCATCATTTTTGTGCGGACTAGCGTCGAGCTCTCATCGGAATATTTACGAAATAACACAGTAAAAATGGTGGCTTGTGCTATTAAAACGTGTAAAAATAGAAGTGAAAAAGAGAATAAACCCAATTGTCGTATTACATTCCATAGGTAGGCATTATTTGTCTTTATTTTAAGCTTATTCATATCATATAATATGATCAGTTTTATCACATCGAGAAACATGCAGCGTTGCCAACTCAGAATTCCTGGTCCCGTCGTGTCGTTGCTGTTTACTGGGGTAAGTAAATAATGAAACATTTGTAAAAGTGTCTTAACTAAATACGGCAACAAAATATTCGACTTTCAAAACAAGCGAAGCTTTCTTTGCCGTATTTGGAGTTCGCAAGTTTGTTCAAACCGAGGCGGGCAATTCGCGCTCCCATGTAAAAGTTCATTCAAAAGCAGATTTTACTTTTAAGAACTAAATGGTGATATTATAATGCGAGATGCCTGTATACTGTCAGATTGATTTATTGACGAATCACATATCATTACAATCAACTCACCCCTCTGCGTCCCGCTACAGTTGATTTTTGCCCCTGTCCTATATGTTCCTGTCTAGTAATATCCATATGTCTACGCCTTCCACATAGTATCCCCAAAGATGAAATAGGAACAGAGGGGAATTATTTTCTTCGGGACCTCCTGTATAGAGCTAGGATTACTCTTTCAGGAGCAGAACATTTTTTTCATGATATACAATTTTCTCTGTAATTTTTTTCTCAGCTGTATCATGAATCACCAGAAGTGGTATTTAACAAAATACTTATAATTGTAACTTTTTTCCAGATATAATAGATAGCACTATAGTCCTGGTACGATGTGGAGAGTCCTGGGGATCCGGAGTCGTGGTGGGTGACGGCTACATCCTCACTTGCGCACACGTCGTGCAAAATGTAAGTTTACTATGACAACTGAGGATTCCAGCCCAGTTAATTAGTAAGACATCTCCAAATACTATGTTTTGATATAATGAGGAAAGCAATATTCGAATGCTCACCAAAAATCAAATATTATTTGCATGTGACTGAGTTTACTTATTAAATATGCTTTAAATTCAAAGAAACTCAATCGATAATGTGCAACTCAATATGCAACTTTCAGTGAGATTAGAAAAAAATGCAAAGATCTGTCTAAAATCTGTTATAAAGCATATTTAAATTCTATTGAGAACACAGCTTTGTGCTCAAACAATCTCTGGAAATTCATCAAAACAATAAACAACGACAGCGCAGACTACCCACCACAAATACATATGAACGACAAATACGCCAACAACACTCAGGATATCGTTAATCTTTTCTCAGATTTCTTTAAAAATGTTTATGATGATGAAACACCAGAAGATAAAATTCCTTTGTATACATTTAAATACACCACACATTTAACAGACTGCTATATAACGGAAGAATCTTGCAACAAAAAAACTATGTTCCTTAGACATTAACAAATCTGCAGGCCCGGACACCATCCCGCCAATTTTCCTTAAACAGTGCTCCTCTGTATTATGTAAACCACTAACCATTCTCTTTAACCAACTACTATCTTCTGAGCATTTTCCTGTCTACTGGAAATCCAGCTACATTATCCCAATATTTAAAAAAGGTGATGAGACAGACATTTTAAACTATCGACCAATATGTATACAGTCTGTATTATCCAAAATCTTTGAATCTCTAGTTCTTGATGAAATATATCCCTCATTAACAAAGGTAATAAATGACAAACAGCATGGCTTCGTTAGAGGTAGATCAACTACAACAAATTTATTACTTTTTCAAAATTATATATTGGAGGCTTTTTCTAAAAATAAACAAGTTGACTGTATATATACAGATTTCTCTGTCTCATAGAGTATTGATCCGTAAACTTCATGCTTTAGGTATCAGAGAAAATATGTTAAGATGGCTAAAAAGTTACATTTCTGGTAGAACTTTATTTGTTAAAATAAAATCTTATATGTATATCTAAACCATTTTCCGCCACTAGTGGTGTACCGCAAGGTAGTCATCTTGGTCCAGTTTTATTTCTTGTTTTTATAAACGACATAGTCAACTGCTTTAAAGACGTCAATGTATTGTTATTCGCCAATGACATTAAATTATATAAAGAAACAATTCTCTTTAATCACTGTGAAGTTCTTCAATATAATATAGACATGCTAAATAACTAGTGTTCACAAAATAATTTGTATTTAAATGTAGATAAATGCAAAACTTTGACCTTCTCCAGAAAAAAATCATCACTATTGTTCGACTATTCTATAAATGAAATAAATTTAGAACGAGTAACAGAAATGCGAGATCTTGGCGTAATAATGGATGAGAAACTAGATTTCACGGTCCACGTTCAACAAACTGTAAATAAAGGTATGAAAATATTAGGATTTATTTTAAGAACAATTAAAAAATTTGAATCTTTACGAATCGTTAAATTGCTGTACATATCCCTAGTACGAAGCCTAATCGAACATAACTCAATAGTCTGGTCGCCCTTCTACAAAATTCATATCCATAATATTGAAAGAATTCAAAGAAAATTTCTAAGATTTGTAAATTTTAAACTTAACATCCCTTTAGAGCACATAAATTACTGAATATTTTAAATATTCCAACTTTAGAAAACAGACGAAAAATAACTGACTTAACCTTTTTATTAAAATTATTAAACTCTAAATTTGATTGCTGTGAACTCTTGCATTTAATAAATCTACATGAACCTACACGAACTACTAGACAAACATTAACATTTTATATACACACATCTCATTCTAACTATAAATTGCATTCCCAAATACAACGATTACAAAGTCTTGGTAACCAATATTTAAACAATATTGATGTTTTTGACAATAATTTGAATTTGGCAAACTTTAAATGCCGTATGTGCGAACTATTTTTACTTAATTGTAATTATAAAATGTATAAAATTGGTATTGTAAATACCAATTTTATACATTTTTATTAATACCTATTATTATTGATTTGGAGGATATTGGCAGGCTATCTATTTTTATTTTATTTATATTCTGTATTACCTACATTTTGTCAACTCATATTTTATCTAACCTATATTATGTGTCTTTATATTTTCTGTTACTTACCTGTATTTTATTCACTTCTAACTCTTCACTGTAATTAATCGAAACATGTATTGTTAGTCAAAAAGCTTGTTTAACCATAGACGAAGAACAATCAGCTGACAGCTGGCAACTAGCAACAGCCGGCCAGGGAAATCAGCAGTGCAAGTCGCAAGTCACCGCTTGCGTTACCATTGACAACGGGTGTTTGAGTGATTGTGTAGTGTGCGGGCCATCACATTGTCATACAAAGACAGTTGGCAGTTGAGAGTTTTCAGTTGCCTCAGTGGGCGGAGGCGCTAAGGCGCTCCGCCCACTGAGGCAACTGAAAACCGGCTTTTTCTCTGTCTTGATTGGTCAAAAAGCTTGTTTAACCATAGACGAACTACGAGACAGCTGACAGCTAGCAACTAGCAACGGCCGCCCAGGGCAATGAGCAGTGACAGTCGCAAGTCACCGCTTGCGTTACCATTGACAACGGGGTTTTGTATGATTGTGTAGTGTGCGGGACATCACATTGTCATACAAAGACAGTTGGCAGTTGAGAGTTTTCAGTTGCCTGAGTGGGCGGAGGCGCTAACTCTTTATTTGAAATTTAAAAAATTATTTTTAAAATATGTAAAATATTTATGGTTTTTAATTACAGGGTAGGTATTTTAGTATCTACTTACAAATCTTATGATTTCAGAGGAACTTTTAGTTTTGAAAATTAGAAAAATACTTTTTTGGGCCCAAGGTCTACTGAACTACTAGTAAATGTATGTATTATTTTAACCTTAAGTCTGTGGTTCTTAACCTTGTCGGAGGTACTGACCCCCACCAGTTTCATATGCACATTCACCGAACCCTTCTTGATGGACAAGCGGGGCGTGTCATCACGAAGCATATGTCTCCGGAGTTTGTCTTGACCTCCGTCGAACCCGCGAAACTGACTCCCCGAACTCCTGGGGTTCGATCAAACCCAGGTTTAGAATCACTGCCTTAAAGTGAATGTTTTGTTACTGTTTCAGCACGGCAAATACGGCCTTTCAATATTCTGCAAGGGAAAAACTGGTAAAGCCAAACTAATATACAAAACTCCCGACAACATGACCTATGACTTGGCCCTGCTTCATTCTGATGATTTTGTTTCTTCCAAGGCCTTGGAGTTGGCCTCTGAACCCGCTATGAGAGGTAATAAAAAATTCTCAATATTGTAAACAATTGTAGGTTTTACAATTAAATACCACTTCTATTACATAAAATGCAGACCAAGTTTCACTACCACAGTAGATGGTATTTTTTTGGGAAAATAATAATGGCCATCACTATCAAATGTGTCTTAACTCTATCTTAACCTTTAAGTACTGACGTGGGTGTCTCGCAGACGGCAAGTTAACAAATATGAGTCTTATTTCGAAGTCTTTAAAGATACCCCCACGCCCTTCCCCTTAGCTTAGATCAAAAAGACGTACTAAGTACCATTGCATTGAATGTCGCAAGCCTATTTGTCTTGGGTGTTCAAAAACAGTATGCGTGGTCTGTGTAGACAACAAGTGATTTATTCTAAAATATTTACGTGATTTCAAAAGCAATCACTACCTAAGATATACTATAATGAAAACTAATGTTTAAAAAATAAAAACAAATCCAAAAAATGTCAAAATAATTTTATTATTATAGCTAAGATTATAATGAATGTCTGGTTGAGTGAAAAATAGGTTATATAATTTGTATCAAATAAATAATATTGATCTCATATTAAATGTTGTTGTTTTTTGTATTTCATTAGCAAAATAGTAATAAACAAATCATAATACAAGTAAATAATGTGCAAGTCAGTAAATATAAATAATCCATTTCGATTATTTATGAAGCCGTCTGAGATACGTCACGTCACCATTTATGATTTGACTTACCACGTCAGTACTTAAAGGTTAAAACGAGAAAGATGGGCCATTAATCGATTACAAATTGTACAATTATTATTACCATGTAATTATTCTATATAGTTGCTAAAATAAATAAAAAAAACATTATTAGAATGAAACTGCAAGCACATTATTATCTCCAAATCTAACTAACTCTTATCGCCAACATAGTTCACCCATAATACTGCAAAACAGCTTATATTTAGCACACACATCAACCTGCACCCCACCTACTTTTCTTATTTTTACCTTTATACCAAATGCGTAATATTCATTTGCTCTACAGCATTGATAGTTCATGGAGTTTGGTCATAGCTCGGCAACAGTCGAGCAGGACTCCATGCCATATCTTGCTGTGCTTTTATTATCTTTGCTCTGGGATGGTCTGATGGGCTATAGGGAACCCGCTTGAATAGCGCGGTGTAAACTGTGCGCCCTAAAGTTTAAGTTGGCACATACGGAATTCAATAAGTTTGGTAAAAGGATTTATTAGTAGAGGATTAATTACTTCAATGGCATAATCTAGAGATAAAAGATAAATTCGTGGCGAAATTCACTGTTCAATACTTGGCCATTAATTAATCTGTTTCTTTGGAAATAAATAATGACCATCGCAAATAACAATGAAAATCATTCCAGGAGAAACTGTCGTCGCCGTCGGATTTCCCTTTTTCAGCGAGGCACACATGGACGACCTGCGGGCAACCATTACCAAGGGCTGTGTCACCAAATCCAACCCCCACATGTTGCAGACGTCGTGCTGCGTGCAGGCGGGGTTCAGCGGGGGTGCCGTGCTGCGCCTGCGGGGGGGACGGGAGGAACAGGGGGGCTGGAGGACCCTCACCTGCCAGCTGCTCGGGATAATCGTCTGCAATACCGTAGACGAAAAAAGCAACACCAAGTTTCCCAACATCAATATGGCAATCCCCACCAGCGTTTTTCAGGAAGCAGTTAGCAAGTTTTTGCAAAATCCTAGTGAGTCAATTATTTTTTTTAAATAGTTAGTGCTTAAAGTCAAATTAATGTGAATTTGTGTAAATGTTCATTGATCTTCGAAGGACTGTTGATTTTTGTTCTTATAGTATAAAAATCACTGTACAAATGAGAAAAAATGTTGCATAAAGGAAAGGAAGGAAACAGGACTTACTGCGTAACTCTGTGCTATCCCTATTTTGGAAGCACTAATAGCAAATGTAATTAATAATCGTAATGTTGAATTTTACGCTAAGTACTTACGATTGTTCTTGCTCAAAGGTTTAACACTCATTCAAACATGTCTCGCATGTGTATCTTCTCGCACAATGCTTTTTATTTGATATCAAGCAAACGCCTCGATGCGAACAAGGTTTAAGAGTCGTAATGCTTACTCGATGTTCAACAGAAATTTACGATTTGACTGAGAGACTTCGTGGTTTATCTATGGCGTCTTGTGTGGAGCATGGTTCCAAGTCAACATGTTCGATCAAGCTAAACATCGAGCATGAATATATGTGAGTACATAAGTATAGAGTGGATCATTAATTGTTAATGTTAGCTGCGCAGAATGTTTTTACACGATTTTTACGTTAGTTTGAGAAAGCATCTTGTCAGCTAGATGGTAAATTGAATTCCGAAGGTAGCGAGTAGCAGCATTTTATGCAGGCGGCTCAGATGTCTGGTAGGTAATCGGGAATCACAGGAATGTAACATTAATTTTCCCATATACAGTGGTTATGTATGTTTAGTCATTGCGTAGTATGTTGTATGAATAATGTAAAATATGGCACAACCAAACAACGTTTTCTACAACTGTACAACTTTACAGGAGAATTAATACTTTACCTTTGTGTTGCCTCATTGTAAGAGGCATTTTGTTCAAAGCTAAAATACTAAAAAAAAATATTTAATATAGTTGCCCCTTTTAAGCCCTCGATATGAAGTGTAAAATACTTTGCTTTAGTTCTTTATATGATGAAGTATGAAGTGACATTTATTTATCCAATACAATTTTTCTATTTTGTTTTAGCCCCATCGGTTTTAAATGAACTTGAAGAGAAGCAACCAGAGGTGCAATCACTCTGGAAACTCCAAATATACAAGAGTAAATTGTAGAACTATGCAAACCTTTTTTAATATGTTATTTTTATTATTAGAGTTATAATAAAATACTCTATTGAACGTAAATAATTGGTTTGTAAATATATTTGTTAAAAATTATTATATTTTTTATACCTATCTATTTTTGTAAATAAATCTTTTGACAAACAAAATTAATATTTTTTTAATGTAAGAAACAAACAAAAGTATAAACGTAATAAAAATTCATATTTTAGATCAATTAAGTTCCATTAAATGATTTTTTATGCCATAATAACTAGATAATAACTAATCTACATTATGCTACGATTAGTACAACGAAAAATTAGTTTCATATTTCTTCATATTATTTGACTGAAAAACTATGAAAGAAAATTATGCTTGAAAGAAAGATAAAAATTAACCCATAAAAACGAAGTATTGTTACTAAATAGGTACATCAATTATCATTATTTTTTATTTTATTTGGAAAACTAACAGTTAATTTTATAATGCATGATAAATATGTGAAAATTATTTAACCAATAATAGGTTTCACTGAAGTATTTTAATTATTTAGTGAAAATAATGAAAAAGTGTTACATAAGCCTATGGGGATGGGATGGTGGGAGGGAGGGAAAAGGGATGGATCTATTCTGTGTAATTAATAGAGTGTTTGTAAAGTATGTATGTAGTTATAGTAAAGTATCGATAGATCACTTATGTGACTTGAACCTTCCAGCGGGCGCGCTGAGTAATTTCCCTTGAGCAGGCGCTTGTCGTAAATTTTACGTCATCAAGTTATCTCCATGTAAATGGTGTTTTCTTTGTATAAATGTTTGACATTTGATCTGAAGATAAGATTATCTTTTATCATGGTCAATGCCAATTTTTTTTAGGAAAATTCTTCAATGCCTTGGAGTCTTTCCTGGTCAGGCAAATTTGTATAAAATTTGAGCATTTATGCTGCCAATATTCATTATAGTGTAGAAAACTACACATGGCCATCTCTTTGTTATTCTAGAGACCGAGTAAGCACACATTTTGTCGACTATTTCCACTCCACCTTTGGGTTCGTTGTAGTCCAGTTAAGTCCCGAGGCTTTCTGGTGTTTTTCTCACTTTCAGGCACGTGTCGTAAAATTTACGCTCAATGGAAATTTCCAAATATCAATGAGTAACAAAAACTTCTACGCACACACGGTACGTCTGCAGTTTAGAGAGACACTGACCCTCGAATAGCTCGAAGCTCGATGCTTGCGGCTAAGAGGTAAAACTAAGGGAAGCAATAAAGCACATTTGTCGTAAATTTTACGACAGCTCGCCCGCTGGAAGGTTAAGGAGTATAGTGCAGAGTTAAAAATGTCAAATTGTGTATAGTACATATTGAAAATGTGTGATACACGATAAATGAAGGAGTTTTGCTTAGAATTGGTGTTGCATCGAGGGAGGCTAAAAATTTTGTCTGATCTGGTTTGTTTGTTGGGAACTTGTAGTTGCATTCGTTTTAAGAGTTCCGGACAATCTACCACGGACCTAAATATTTTCTGTAGAAAGAGGACATCAGCCGGGCATCTTCGATCTTCTAATGATAACATATTGAAGTACGCGGCCGAATCTTGGTGATTAAAGTGGGGACGATAGCTACGGAAATCTAAGTATCGCAGGAAACGATTTGGAACACGTTCCAGATTATGTACATATGATTTGTATTGCGGGCTCCATACTTGTGAAGCACATTCTAGTAGGCTGCGTACATATGCAAAATATAGGATTTTCATTGTTCTAAGTTTATTGAATTTTTTACATGTTCTAAGAATGAATCCTAAAGCGTCAGCCACACTACTTGCGAAGTTGATCAAAGTTAATGACGAAGTGAGCCGAGTAGTGTAGTCAGACGCCTCGTGTGCGAATTTCGGAACGCTTCGATTCCTTTGACTCGGCGCAAAAGCCGACAACAATCGGAAGTCGGACGAAGCGAGGCGAAGTTGCACAAAGCGATATGAAGTTTGTCCACACTATCTACTTCGATCAACTTCGCGAGTAGTGTGGCTGACGCTTAACATTTTCTAGGCTTTCGATGTTACTGAGTCGTTATGAATATCGACTATAAGCTTAGAGTCCAATATCACTCCTAAATCTTTGACTTTAGTTTTGTTAATTAGTATAGAGCCGTTCAGAGCATATTCATTGATAATGATATTTTTATTTTGTGTAAAATTCATGACAAAACACTTCTTTACATTCATTTTAAGGTAATTCTGTGAACAATAAACATTAAGGCGATTTAGGTCATCCTGCATTTTTTTTACATCGGACAGGATAATAAACCTTCATATCAGCTGCATAAAGTAATGTTTTGGAGTATTTGAAGCATTGGCCTATATCATTAATATAAATGTTAAATAGTAATGGTCCCAATAAAGATCCCTGTGGCCCACCTGAAGGGCAGTTACCCAGTCCGATCTAAAGCCATCTACAACTACAACTTAACTACAGTTTGATACGTAGGTTTCCGCAATCTGCGTAACATTTCAGTTGTGTAGTTTGCAGAATCTCATTTCGGCAGGCGCCAAATATGCGCATTGAGGGTACAACCAGAGAACGCCGGAAATTAGTCCTTTTTAAATGAGAATTAGACGTAGTGAATCTTTTTTACAAAAAAACATAAATTGATTTTGATAGATTGTTATTTTATCTGGCACACGCAGTTTTAAAACTTTGAAAAACTAAGTTTATTTTTAATATAATTAGGTCATACCGTTTGGTCGTTGGCAGATTTGTTTAATTTTCAAACGATAGATTCTATTAAACAACACAAATTTCAAATCATATAATCATACAACAAAATAAATCAATACATAATTATAGTAAACACAGTTTTCATAATTTTTTTTATTTTAGTTAAATTAAAATCATAAAAAAAAATCCGGAAACGTGTTTTGTGACAAAAATACCTCAGTTTTTCTATTTATTTAAGGTCGTACAAACTAAAATATTTCAAAATTTTTTTACACACTTATTTTGTTTAGACATTATTGAAAAATCATAAATAATTATGATCAAAAAATACTTACAAGTTTTGAGCATTTGTATTGCTTACTTGAAAGCAAGTTTTGAATTAAATAAATCGATATTAAATTTTTTATTTAAAAAATTTGATACGGGGAATAATCGATCTTTCTCATTGGAACCTCCCTGTACATCTCTCCCTCAAGCATTTTTAAACTTTTATTATCCAAAGAAAAGAACTTCCACAATTTGCGTAGCTTTGAAGTTGTGTAGTTTGCGAAATCTTTTTTTCAGCAGGTGCTAATTAAGCGCATAGAAAAAGAATTTTCGCAATCTCTTTGGCTTCAAAATTGTGTAACTTTCAGAATCTGTATCTAGCAGGCGCCAAATATACGCCCAAAAAAAGAATTTCCGCAATCTTCGCAGCTTTGCAGTCGTGTAATTTGTAGAATCTCTATTTAGCAGGCGCCTTAAAAATAGAATTTCAGTAATCTAGGTATTTAGATTCGAAATTGTCGAGTTTACGAAAACTCTTCTCGACAGGCGTCAAATATTTAATGCTACGTCCAGACTGCGGCCAACTTCCAACTTCAAACGTTTGGTCGATTGTGTGGAGGGGTAGTTCGTGCGTTGGAAGATCGAATTGGAAGGATGGAGTTCGAGTTGGCCCGGGATCGCCTCCGAGGCGATCGCGACGGCCAACTCACACGAACCAGCCTGCCGCAGCCACACATCGGGATTGGTTTATTTATGCACACATCATTCTGCGAACCGCTAGCGATCAAGACACGTGTTCCGCGTACCATTAAAATGAAAATATTATTACGGGAGAGTGGTATAACAATTGTTTGAAAAAAATGCCGTGTATATACTTCTACGTAATAATTGTAGGCAACTGATAAGATAAGCGCCGAATCAGCTGTTCGACATCCGCCATGTTGAAATTCGGAGTTTGGAGTTGGAATGTTGGCCGCAGCAACCACACCATCGGCCAATCTTCCAACTCCAAACTAAGTTCGGAGTTGGAAGGTTGGCTGCGGTGTGGAAGTACCATAAAACTGTTGGTTTTGGCGAGCTTTGAAAAATGCGAACATTATTTTTCGTGGCATTCCCCAAGGGAGAAAATGATTTTAACTTTGCTATCGACATTTAAAAAAATACTGATATTTAAAAAAAAAAATTGGAATTCCTTATTGTGGACAACTGGCAACTCTGACCGCGCATCTGCAGTTGAATTAATCCATCAACTGAAAAAGTTCAGGAGGCAACTGAAAAAACCAGCTGGCAACCTTATGCAATGATGATATTATCAGGATGAGTTTTTGAGTTTGTATGAGGTACTCAAATACTGAAATGAGGTGTTGAGGTGAGGTGTTAAGGTTAGAGTTAGGCTTCAAGCTTCGTCACGAGCCCGACTCGTTTTTTTCGAGCTAACCTTGTTAAACACGTCTATGAACCTTGTTATCCTACCTTTTTTCATAAATAGATTAATATAAGAACTCCCCAAAGTAGAATTATATCAATCTGTTCCATTGAATTCCGTGACAACTCAGAATCACGTCATTTAAATGGCGACCAGAATGTTCAGTGGAAACTTTTAAAGTGTATGTATATTGAGTACAAACTTTTCATCGGATGTTAATTCCTCACAATGTAATTCATCATATCTCGAAGCGTCGAAAACTGATACCTTAGGTTAGGTTAATGTGAATTATGATGTGATGAATTATCATGTGAGGAATTAACATCCGATGAAAAGTTTCTACTCAATATTCATACACTTAAAAATTATGCACTCATTCGCCATGGAACCCATTTAAATACCCCTTTGAAAGTTAAAAGTTATGACAAAAAAGAAAAATAGCCCATAACCTAAATTAATTAACCAATTTTTTAAATGTTTTGACCATAATTTTTAATAACTCTTCAAAGGAGGTGTTGATGTTGAGTGGTTCTGAGTTGTCCGGTCACCGTTTCATTGAAATGTCAAAATAAGTACTTTTTTCGTGTATGGCATCCCCAGTCTTTGTCAACTGTCAAAAGAATTGACGTACTACAAGGACTTCCGCACCACCTGACGTAAAGCCGCCTATCGGCTATCAATTGATAAAATCAATCGAGTTAGGAAGTTTTTATGAGTGGACGTGCGATAAGCAAAGCGGCGGCCAGTAACCTGTCAAAGTTCAGAATGTTGCCCGAAGTTGTTTTCGTGCTCGGCGGGCCCGGCGCGGGCAAGGGAACGCAGTGCCAGAACATCGTGCGCGAGTTCGGCCTCGTGCACCTGTCGGCCGGCGACCTGCTGCGCGAGGAGCGCGTGCGGCCAGACTCGCAATACGGGGACATGATCGAGGAGATGATCCGCAACGGCAAGATAGTGCCTGTCGAGGTGACATGCTCGCTGATCGCGCGCGCCATGGAGCTCTCCGGCCAGAGCAAGTTCCTGATCGACGGCTTCCCGCGCAACGAGGACAACCTGCAGGGCTGGCAGCGCGCCATGGCGGACAAGGCGCGACTTCTGTTTGTGCTGTTCCTGGACTGTCCGGAGGAGGCGTGCACAGCGCGCTGCCTCGGTCGCGGTGCTGCGGGTAGCGGCCGCTCCGACGACAATGTGGAGTCCCTGAAGAAGCGCTTCCACACTTACCTCAACGACACGCTACCCATCATCAAGCACTACGAGCAGGAGGGCCTGGTGGCCCGCATCGACGCCTCCGCCGGGCCCGACCAGGTCTTCCAGAAGGTTAAGGAAGCCTTTAGCAAGTTTGCCGGAGAACCCGCGTAAGCTCGCTTGTTGTGTAGTGCTCATTCCAGTCCCTTCTCCGTTCTACACTCTGCGTAATGTAAAGTTCTACACTAGATACTAAGTTGAATATGTTTTGATAAACTAATGTCCTGAGCGTATTGGGAGTCGAAAGCTTCTTTTTTCCTCCCAATACGAACAGGCTTTAAATATATAATAGAATATTTTTTTATTATGCTTACAACCAAAAAAAGCTTTTAATTTAATTTAATTACATAAAACCAGGGAAACAGAATGTCGTTAATATTTACTATTTATAATTTATTTTATTATAACAGTTTTTGCTGTAACTATGCACCTTGCAATACTTATAATACCGAACTATGTTCCATGAATGTTATTGATTGAAAAATGTCAAAAAATTAGTCAAAATTTTACCATTAGTAGCTTAAGGTATACACGAAGCACACCTAATCATCTAGTTCTAGTGGCTCAGAGATATTTACAATGGATGGCTTCCTCAGTAGTGTTAGTTTAATTGGATAAACAGGAGTTACTTATTACAACTCACAAAAAAGAGATTCTTGCAAAGAGATAGTTCATCAAAATACAAATGCACCGGGACAGAGTTCCTACACTTGGGCAAAAAAGAAAAGTAACCTAACCTAACATTAAACGGCAGTTGCTTAATTAGTACCTGTGTTATGTATATAATGAATTCAATGGCCATAAAAAGAACCTTCACTTTCTTAGCAAATTATCATGACTTGTTATTTATAATCATGGCCAGTAAATACTTGAAGTAAATAAAATTTCTCTGTATTTAATCTATAATCATGTGTATACATAATTTATTCGTGTACTATGTTGTTATTGTAACTAGTACCTTACTCTACTTGTCATTTAAATCAATGTTTTATTGCAAACATTACTCACGATTGTTGTGAATAGATTAGCCCGTATATTGTATTACAAAATTGGTATTATATACATACATATTATCTGTAATCGTTTATGAAATACTAAATGTTATACGTAATCTAAAAAACAAATATTATATACAGGGTGTTTCAGAACGTCCGTGAAGGATTGTAATCACCATTCCTGAGCATAATTGGGGTTAAAGTCATATTGCTGTATGCTGATTTTTTTTTTTCAATTAAAACAAAAAAAAAATTTCCATCACACCTTGTCATTAGGTAGGTCTGTCTCTTTTAGCAGCACAGCAACAGACGAGACAGAGCCCGTAGCAGTGTGATCAATGGTGAAGTGTAATAGTTTTTTTTTTTTTTTTTAATTGACAAAATATTATCAGGCAGCAAAATGATATCTACATTTTTTACTCCAAATATGCTCAAGAATTGCTGGTTAAAATCCTTTGAATACGTCATAGAATAAAGAATAACAGGGTTCATGCTGTTACACTCTGTATATAGGTGTATCAGACCCCATCAGAATACAACCAGCTGCAATTTCTGAGCTTATTTTGAGTAAATAAATGTGGATAACGTTTTGGTCTTCAGTGACATTTATTTTCAATTAAAACAAATTGATGTGGTTTTCGTGTATATTTTTTTACACAATTGTTTATTATTCAATCGCTCCTAAAAGAAAGACGTTGTGTCATATCACATCTGCTCTAAAACAACGTCAATAGATGTTGTTTCCTTGAATGCATTAAGCCACGTATCGTAAACCTGAACACTTCAACCTAGCCTTTATTTTTCAAAATGATTTCGGATAATACGTATGTAATTTATTTATTGCGTTTTTGTAAAGTGTGTTCACATCTGAGTAAAATGTTGGGCTTCGCGCTATGGGAAGTGTGAGAGTTTTCATACGCGCTTAAGGTTTTTTATGACCCAACTTGCTGTCAGTGGTCAGTTTGATGTCAGACAATCAATCTTCAAAGGGCGAAATGACCGACATTAATGTGTTTAATCGAAAAATATTGTAGAGTCAACATTAACCTTTTATCTTTGAGTAAACACTATTTACGTTTAACATGCATTTTCAAGCAGATAAAAATTAAGTCAATCAAGATGATCGCATTTTGAATTAGTTGTTTTACAATCATTATTCTTGTACGCCGGTTATGGTAAGCTGGTCTTGAGCCTGGTTTACGGCCATTTTAACCATACAGACGCAGTGGTAATAAGTCAAGCTTTTCACTGCGTAATATTTATGCCTTGTTTATAAATTTGGTTCTTTTGTTAAAAACAATAAACACTGATTTTAGATAAAATTTTAATAAAAACAGTCCATGAAACTGAAGATAGCTACATTATCAATAAACTCTATAATCAAACATTTTCATTTCGGTTGTCTGTGCATTAGTGCTGGGTGAAATCTGGTTCAATGTTCTCAAATTTGCTTTGAATTTGTATCATTTTCAAAATTGAAACTGATTGCGTGAAGAATTCACTACAAATTGTAAGATGTCCTGCCACCTCACAAAATATATTTGTCCCAACTCTTTTTCCATGTACAATGTACATATTGTACAAAAAAGATTTTGTATTAATACAAATATTTAATTTTGGCTGTCGCTCTTTTTTGGCTCTTTCACACCTCACTCATTCGAGGTGGGACACCTCATCCCCTCATTTCAGTATTTGAGGAGTACCTACCAACCTACCCAATACTAGAATTCAGACGAGCGATAAAGTAGGTAGGTACATACCTATAATATAATATTTGAACAGATTTTAGAAAAATTGAACTGATTTGTCAAGAATTCATGATATTCCTTTATTTTTCACGTGTCTGCGCTAGTATTTAATAAGTGCAAACTTCTTATTAAAATCACCGGTGTACAATAAATAGGTATCTTTCTATCTAAAATCTAAACACTTTCGGCAGCAGGTGCATTCATAGGTGTATCATTCATTGTTTGAATTCATAAATTTGGATTTTGTTTTGTATTTACTGCTGTGTTATTACAGATAAGAACTTAGTAAGTAAATAAATTTCCACCGTGTGAGAGATTATGTTTGTACAAGATTCAAGCAACCAACTTGGCTGTGTCAAGACATTTGTATAGGAAGATACAACATGCAAGTGCAAACTTCCATCAGATTGAATGCGAAAATACTAATTTATATATGTAATATGTAACTAATATAGCCGCACCATGTATTGATTTACGTTTGTTACTTGAGAAACCAACTGAATATAATTAATAAACGCCTTACACATGATCCGATATAAAGCACTGTTTGCAGGACTGCATGCAGAACTCCCAACAGAATTATTATTATTCCGACGGCCCGACAAAGGGACTGTAGGCACTTGCAGTCCTGCAAGCAGTGCTTTATATTGGATTGCGTGTATGATGTTTTAACAGCAACTGTAATTATTTTGCTATTTCTGTGTCATCCATTCTGTTTGATTAGGGAGAAAAAAGTTATTATGATTACGTTAAACAATCTTCAGTTGGTTTCTAGTTTTGATAGTATATTTGGCTTCTAAACTGTGTTTCTAGGAAAATTTTAATAAAATTATACATAAATTGGAAGTTCATTTAGTGGTTTATTTAGTTTTTTTTATCCTTTCTTTACGAGTCGAACTAAGGAAGGAACTGTTTAAATTGCTTCTCTTTTTATTTGTTATGTTAAAAATTTAAGAGTGGTAACTGTCCGGAGCCAGTGGGATTATGGCATCCCCACTTCAGGCACGCCGTGAGCAGTGGCGGCCCTAAGGAACGAAGGAGCAACGCACTCAATAACCCATAACAATTTTTTTTTTTATAGAAACCTCACAAGAGTCCCTTCTTAGTCTCACTGCTCCCTTCTGGAGCCAGTGAGACTATGGCATCCCCAATTGGAGTATGTTGTGAGGCTGAGGATAAGTGGGGAAGGAAAGGAGATGGGGAAGAGGAAGGTGGGAAAGTACCTGGCTATTCAGATCTAGTCACTAAACACGGCTAAAGCCATTATTAAGCAACGTTTCAATTCTGAATGGTGGTCTTACACCAGGTCGATACTGAGAGTATCTTCCACTCTGGAACGTGCCGCAAATATAGTATACATATATTATTTTTATTAATTAATTGTGAAATAACACAAATTAATCAAATAAAATTTATTTGCGAACAAATAAAATTTATTTGCGATAAAATAAAATTTATTTGCGTACAATACCCAATAAAAGAAATGCTGAAGTTAAATTCAATTGGCTTGAATTTTCATTATCTGTATCACTTGTCATAAGTCATGTGGTGCGAACTAACATCATTTCGCTCCATGAGAAACATCACCTGGGAATATCATTGCCTGTACGTGCCGAGTATGAATGTAGACCATTGTTTTAAAATTTCTCATCGGAACTCTTTGGCAAGGCGAAAACACCTGAAGCCACAATACGTTTATTAACTGCGCCGAATAGAGATTTTTTAAAATTTTTATATTAACTCCACACAGGAGGCCCTGAGGAAAATAATTTCCCTCGGAGCCTATGTCATCTTTGAAGATGCTGCGTGGAGGATCTTTTTAAGGAGAGGAAGGAGTGAACATGGGTCTTGAAGAGACCCATGTTGTAGGAAGGAGGACACACAGGGGCCGGCAAATTGTTCCACAGCCGAGCTGTTGAACTCAAGAACGAGTTGTAAAAACGACCAGTTCTCATGTGACAAATGTCAACCGTGTACATATGTTGGGCGAGCGTTTGGCATGTTTCCCGACTATGCACCGGTGCCGAGGGGATCAATGACGCTAGTTCCTCGGAGCATCTTCCATATCTAAAATACCGGTAGAACAAGGATTCCATCGCGGTAGACGACCCTGAATAATTCTTGAAGCACATGTGCTCCTGAGGCTGTTCCTTCTTATTGGCAGCTCGTGTACAAATTACCCAAAATTTATTTGACTCTCTCGACTCATCGCCTAGCCCCGCTGTGGGAGAGATGGATTCATACGTCCGCCACTCCTTTTTTTATATAATATCTTCCATTCAAATATTGGTAGAAAAAGGACATCATTCCTATGTGTCTCTAAAGATTGCAATCCGTTTGTTAAGACGGGAGAATCTATCAAACGGACCGCCCGTTTCTGCACAGAGTCGAGGGTGTTTTTCAGGTACTTTGGGGCTCCAGACCAGAGGTGGCTGCCAAATTCAACCGTGAGGCGCACTTGCGATTTGTACAGGGTTATCTGCGGGCCCTGTACAGTACGCCCAGTTTCTGAGAGGCTAACTTAACTCTGGCCTCGATGGAGCCCCCATATCTAAGCTGGTCACTTAGAGTTACACCGAGCATATCAATGGAGGACCTGATCGAAAGAATGCTACCGTTGAAGGAGACTGGCGCAACTTTTGTCCACAGTTCATCTAAGGATAATTCCAGCTGGTAAGGTTTAGCGCATTCATACGTGGATCTACTTTCAAGCGACTCGAGCTTCATGCGTATAGCATACGCGCCACTCGTGAGTACCCGCCATACTATTTACCATACCATACAATGCGCTTAGCATCATATACGAACACTAGCAATATAGTATGGCGGGTATTCACGAGCGGCGCGTGTGCTATGCGCATGAAGTTCAGGTCGTTTGTAAGTAGCTCCATGTACGAATTCTAGTATAATTTTACATAAAAAGCTCATAAGCTTCAAATTGCTAGTATAATTTTACATAAAAAGCCCAAAAGCTTCAAATTGCTAGTATAATTGTACATAAAAAGCCCATAAGCTTCAAATTGCTAGTATAATTTTACATAAAAAGCCCATAAGCTTCAAATTGCTAGTATAATTTTACATAAAAAGCCCATAAGCTTCAAGTTGCTAGTATAATTTTACATAAAAAGCCCATAAGCTTCAAATTGCTAGTATAATTTTACATAAAAAGCCCATAAGCTTCAAATTGCTAGTATAATTTTACATAAAAACATATAATATAACACCTTTCATTTTTCCCAAGGCAGCCCGTGCAAAGAAAAAAATCCATCAGGCGACATTACTACAGTTTGCAAGACAAAGGGATTAAGTTCCTCCCCCCATGTGCTAAAAAAAAACAATAAATACTGTATGCTTTATCACCCCTGGCATTGAGGTCAGACTGACAAGATGCCTTGTGGACCAGCCGCCACTGGTTGTAAGGCTGGAACAAATGAGGTTTGGCTATTTAGATCTGGAGGCCTAGTCTCTATCTTTCGGTTTCACAAATAAACACGTTTGCCGTTTAACCTTTCTTGGCGGTGCTGTCAACTAAGCGGTCACAGTGGGTGTTTACTGAAATATCTTTATTTTATTTTTATTTTATTTTATTTATTTGCGTTATAAACAGTCTATACATTTATATATGACAGTGAATAATATGTTTATGTCATTGACCAATAAAATAACGACATTTAAATATAGGACCATAATAAAAAAAATATGCAACAATATACCTAATACAAACAATTCTGATGCATCTTCAATTTACAAAGTGTTTTATGATATAGATATTTCTAAGGTTTACACTTAAATTTTAAAGGATATCAATAATATCTCTGAGGAAAAGATTTCATTAAAATACAAACTACTAAAAGTAAAAGAGAAAATGTGACAAATTAATTAAAAAAAAGAAATCAATGAAATTAAGTTTTTGGTTAAACATATGGCATTCGATGGAATGTCATTTTTTTATGAATGTTTTGAATTTAGCAAGGTTCGTGTTAAACACATCGATGTTTGGGCATAATCTATTAAATGTGCTACAGCTTCTTCTTATAAATACATTTTCAAGGTAATTCGTTTTGCTCTTAGGAATATAAAAGGTATCCATAGATCGAGTAACTCTTTTTGGACATCTAAAATGAATATTTTGTAGTAAGTATATCTTTGTAAATATACTAAACATAGAGTTAATATTTTGGGTATTCCTCCACAATACATTTATGTATTGGATTAAATAAATACAACATATAAATATTAGTGTACAGAGTGTACAGCACCGGAGAGCGAGGAAGTTTTTAGCACGGTAAGGGGAAGGTTAATAAGGTTTCGTAACGTAGGTACGGACGTTGTGAGAGATAGAGACTAGGCCCCCTGATCACTAAACACGGCAAAAGCCATTTCTAGCAATGTTTCGATTCCGAACAATGTTGATTTCCCTGCAGGGGTTGGCAGAGATTTTTGAACCGACACACAACTCTGTCTTGGTGCACCCTAATTGCTTCGTTCACATTCATACTTGCTCTTTGCTACACCAACTCCTGACACGACTCGACTCGAATCAAGTATTTGATTCCATGTCTTCGTGGGGCGTCCCCGATTTTTTCCATTCACATTCACCTTCATTCCATTCATGTATTCTTCTGGCAAATCCTTTTTTTGTCCATCCACCCTCCATGTCCAGTCCTTCCGAGTGTCCATTTTTAATGTTCTTTATTATGCTTACATCAGGCTTACAGTCTTTTTGTGTTCTTCCACAGAATAAATAAAAACACAAGAAATTCTATGTGGGCCGTGTTTCGTGATCCCAAAGGCTGGCCAATGGGCCTTAAATTTCCAATACAAAACTGTTTTTCACCCTCACTATGAAATGAGATGATGATATACGATATCGGGCAAGTGTAAGAGAGACAGCAGAATGGTCTAGAAAAGGTAATAAGTCAGTGGGGACATTTGTTTCCATTTAAATTTGAATGGATGACATTTCTAGTGTTATTTTTAATTCTATGGGATACATAATATGATTATACGTGTTTTTTTTTTATGGTAACATGTTCATAGTGTTATGTTCCTGAAGTGTCCCTGACTCCTACCATTCTCGTGCGTTTCATCTATTTCCCAGACATTCATTTCTCCATTTACTGCGGTTAAACTGTTCTGATAATGTCTAAAAAGGTCACGGTGACTTGTGATAACATTTTAAATTTTTAAAGTATGATAAGAACGGAGATAACTTCCGGATAAACTTTTACAACATTTTCAGAATTAAAGTTGATAGGAAGATGATAGAGGGTTCTTACAAAGAACAGCATTTTATCAAATTTTATGTTTTTGGATTTGTTTGACTAATAAACTGGACGAACGATTAAGGGGGGGATATCAAAACTCGGCTTCACTGCAGTTAGGTATTTTTGGTACTTGTACAGCCCGCTAGCGAACCACAATTTTTGCCGTCTATGGGGCAGACTCGGGTAAGATTGACACCAAATTGGTAAACCATTTAGCATTTTGATAAAGTACGAAATAAAAAATACACTTGCTCTATAAAATTTAAATTTGTTTACTAGATAATGGAAAATCATATTAGCAATGGAATGGATAGATAGAAACATCTTTTACGCCCTGAACCTTTTTTGACGTCTCCGTTTTTTACTCAATGAGACTTTGAATCTAATGGTGTTTTGACGTAGATTGTATGGTTTATAAAATGGTAATAACTGTATTTATAATATTACCGGAAAATAATGGGTGTGAATAAAGGGAGATCATAAAATAAAGTGGGGACAAATATTTTTAAGTACGTGCAATAGAAATGACAAAAGGTGGTTTTGTTTTTGAAAGTTTATTTCGACAAATTTTTTCGTACTCAAGAAAGAATATATTTCAAAATATTAGCTCAGATAAACAAAAAGTAGAATGACGCACATAAACGAAAAATCACAAAATTTAATACAAATTGATATAAAATCAACTAAATGTAAACTTGGTATGCAAATATTCAGCATAATATCCTACAAAAATTGCCAAGACTTGTGGATTTTAGAATGATATTAATTTTATCTTTAGTACTTGTGTTAAACAGTGTCAGTCGTACGGAATTTTTAAACCTCTCAACAATAATAGTAGAATCTTTTTTTTATTTTTATATATAACTTCGCACAGGAGGCCCGGAGAAAAATTGTCTTTAAGAGACCCATATTGTATGAAGGAGGAAACACAGAGGCCGGCAAATCGTTTCACAGCTGAGCTGTTGAACTCAAGAACGAGTGGTAGAAGCGACCCGTTCTCATGTGAGAAATTTCGACCGTGTATATATGTCGGGCGCGCGTTTGGCGTGTTTCCCGGCTTTGCACCGGTGCTGAAGGGATCAATGACGCTAGTTCCTCTCTGAAGCATCTTCCATGTCTGAAATAACGGTAGAACAAGGATTCCATCGCGGTAGACGACCCTGAATAATTCTTGAAGCACGTGTGCTCCTGAGGCTGTTCCTTCTTATTGGCAGCTCGTGTACAAATTACCCAAAATTTATTTGACTCTCTCGACTCATCGCCTTGCCCCGCTGTGGGAGAGATGGATTCATACGTCCGCCACTCCTTTTTTTATATGAATACCTTACAAAAGTCCCACCTGCTCCCGTCTGGAGTCAGTGAGACTATGGCATCCCCAATTGGGGTATGTTGTGTGGCTGAAGGTGAATGGGGATGAGAAGGAAATATTGTAATTATTTCTACAAATCTCATGACGTCAGAGCTCACCACTATGTGTATATAGAATCCTTCGCGGGCGTGTGCACAACAAATCACCTATTGTTTCAGCGCAATCGAATGAATGGTATAGGAAATTTTTTATAACGCCAGAGCTCAGCACTACATATAGAAACCATTACAGGTATGTGCACAACAAATCACCAAAGTTTCTTTGCAATTGGAGTAATGCTTTAGGTACCGTATAAGGATTTACGAAGGTGTGCATTTAACAACTTACAAAAGTTTCATCACAATCGGATAAATAGTACAGGAAACAAATTCATAACGCTAGAGCTCACTTGCACTATAATATATATAGAAACTTTCAAGGGCATGTACACGTACACGAAAAATCCGCCAAAGTTTCATCGCACTCAGATAAATGCTTTAGGTACCGAATAAGGGACAAACAAAGAAACATTAATTTTTTATGTATTTTTTTACCAATTTCATGACGCCAGAGCTCACTATTATTTATAGAAACATTGGCGGGTGTGCACATAACAACTCACCAGAGTTTCATCACAATCGGATAAATGGTATAGGAAATAATTTCATATCGCTAGATAGGAAATAATTTCATACACGACAAATCGCTATCGAATAAATGCTTTAAGTTCCGCACGAGGAACAAACAAAGAAACATTCATTTTTATACGATAAAATAATTAATTATTTAATTTCTACTTTGCTTGTATAACACCCATTTCCTCATTCATTCCTTGACGGAACTGCAATGCGAGCGCGCGACCTCTCCCCTCAAATGTCCACTCATTACTGAATAAATTTCCAAAATGTTACCGTAAAACCTGCGCCTTAATTCAATTTTTAACACAAAACCAAGAGTACAATTCACTTGTTCTAGAAATCACTGATTAAAATCCCTGAAAAAGGCTTACCCAACCACTATTAACCTCTCTCTTTCTCATCTCCTTCCCCTCCCCTTTCTCTTCAGCCTCACAACATACCCCAATTGGTGATGCCATAGTCACATTGGCTCCCAATAGTTGGCACAGATTGTGCTCGTATATGTTTACAATTTGCATAAACAGCAGGGAATTTGTACAATAAGTACCTAGTTTTTTCATAGAATTATTTTAGCGTAACACTGATAAATATTGATATTTTTTATCTTTTCTGTTAGGACGGAGGTCACGAGGTCAAATAATATTGACCGAAAACAATTGACCAGATTTTTTTTTAATGCATGAAATTTTTTTTAGTAAACTCTCAGAATTGTCCGGGACAAAATAACAGGGAGAGCAATATCAACCATCTGTAGAAATTTTCATTGATGCACAACCTGCGGCCCAAATTATTTAATTCTGGAGAACAGTACCAGCTGAGAGAAGTACAGAACTGTTTTATTTCTTTTTATTCACCTACCATTGAGTGTTCTTATGTGCAAACAAATATTTACATAGAAGTGATGATGAACAAATTTAAAAAAAGATTGCACACACTGAATAGATAATACATGCTAGAAATGCCTTCCATGTAGATATGAATGGAAACTAATGTCGCCACCAGAAGCGGCTCTCCCCTTAGGTCAATTGGTGTTTGATCCCCAAAATTATAAGACATAATAATAATAATAAATTTTTACGCATCAACTGCTCTTATTCTTTTTATTTGAAATAGCGAACGGCGGCCGCGGCGATTGACGAGCAGTGACATATATTGTCTGAAATAGAAGCTCCCATTCACACATATCTACGATCGCTGGGTCAATTTAAAGAATGTCCCGGGATTTCATGTCTTCTGTCCCTATGCGCGCCATACAACAAACGAGAAGGCACTATGTTTTTCATGTAGAGTAAAAATTCTCCCGCATAGGTACTGAAGAATGCTTAGGGATGTTTGGTCCCTAAGGGTCATGTCCACGAGAGAGAACCTGATACAGAAATAACAAAATACGGCTGTTTCAAACTCAATTTTTTTTTTAAATTTTTATTTACAATACTATCGGTGTCCATTTTTAATAATTAAAAAAAAAAAATTATACTATCGGTGTCTACAAGTACATTGAAACGTGTTCTCGTCAACATGATTAGAGTACATGGATTGTGTAGTAACTTCCAATTTACTATATAAAAAATAATATGTAATTTGAGTCGCGATTGAGAGATAGGGGGAAGGGGTACCTTGTTTGAATCATAACAGCTGTCTTTTGTCTCGCTTCATTCTTCATGTTTATTTTCACCCCAGCGTTTTGGGGAGTGGTCTTTTCTGGGAGTAAACTTTGCCCGAGTTATCTCAGGTGTTTTCGCGCATAATAGCCCCATAATTTTTAATCCCCATATTTTCGCGCATAATAGCCCCCGAGTATACTCGGGTGTAGTCCTTAAGCGTTTAATATGCAAACTTAAATATTTATACAGTCATGACAATGTACAAATTTTTAAAAGGTTGTTCATCACTGTTAGAAAGATAGATAAGAAAATAATTTAATTGGCTATCATTTTTTTAAACGATTCTCATTAAAGTGATTGATCTGTTTCTGTGCGCTTGTGCGGTGGAATCATTACGTAAACTAAACTAATCCATATGGAATAGATCATTGCACATGTCATACAGATTATCTAGTAGCTGACAGTGGGTTTAAAATTTAAAGTGTGTTTTTCAACCAGTGATTTCTAAAATGGAGAGGCTTTGCATAGTCCTGCTCATGGCCCTTGCAGTAACCAGTCCAGATCCAATTTCATCATCTTCGGAGGAATTCGAACCTGTGGAGGCCAAGACTGAACACAGGTGTATCATGAATATTACAGATAGTGGAAATTATGAAATGATTCCTTGCATATTTAAGCCAATTACTGTTCGCAAGTTGTTCGCTAATGGTACCTCAATTTGCACGCACTATACTCCGGATGACGGATGGTCGCTTCAAGATGAAATTGTTATCATAACCAATTTTAGTGCAATTTTCAAAGAATGCAAGATTTTCAACAGAATGGCTGCCAGGAGTCTAAGAGGGCTAATTGCAAACCTCGGGACAGAGCGGATAACTCTGAATGAGTTATTAATTAGAGAAGCGGACCCACTTTTGGAAGATCAATGTGATGAGTTCCAAAACAATGCTGCATTGTATTATTCAGAAATGGGATCATTCAGGATATAGACCTGAGCGGTGGTCAAGGTCATTGCAGGATTTACATATTATTGTAGCAATAATCATAAAACAAAGGAAAGGAAGCCATCAAAGGACCTGAGATGGCTAATTTTCCGTTAGGTACATAAAATTTTCTTATTTATGTAGTGTAGGTACCGTCCTAACGCCTTTCACCCCTTGACTCATTAACTACTGGCTTTTATTGTTGTTTTTTTATCCACTTACCGTACAACATGTACATTCGCAGCCAGCTTTGTACGGTGTAAAATTATTATGCAATATTTTTTTGTATTGCACCCAGTATTTCGATTCATTACAATTCATAATTCGATTGCCGCAGTACCGCCGCGAATATACTGTGAAGTCACAAGCTTTTCGACCGGCTGCAAATATCAACATTTTGAAGGCTTTTATCTTCAGTATTCAGTATTTTCCAAAAATTCAAAAAGTTCTTTCTTCGGCATGCTCTAACTAATGTGATATATTTGTAAAAACATGAAATTTCGTTGTAGGGGATGACCTCATTCTCGACAAATCGGTTATAATTTTGAAAATTGCAATTAAAATAATTTAGTACTTTTGTGGCTTTATTACTTCTTCTTAAGTCGGTTCCTCATTGTTGAGGATCGTGATCCGTACGCCAATTTCCGTGGTGGACAAGGCCCCTCCACTCCTTGCGGTTCTGTGGTGCATGGAGAGCTGCGGACACCGACGTTCCGGACGTGGTGTTACTCATTGGTGCACTCACTCCAGCGCATTGGTGACCTTCCTTTGCTTCCCCTGCCTTTCACTTTACCAATGACTATGAGTTTCTCCAGGTTGGGAGTCTAAAATATGTTAAATGTTGCAGTTGAAAGCCTTTCATGGATGTCTAGTTTTTTCCAGAATGGACACATTTGTGTGTCTGGCTTTATTAGAATCAGTTCCAATTTCGAAAATATCACTTAACCGCTTGGACACATAAGCTTGTTTTCACGATAATTGAACGTAGGTAGACATAGGAATGACGTATGTCCCGTACCTGAGTTATTAAATTCAAAGCAAACCCGATTTGTAGATTCCTTTGATCCGGAGTTACAGACAGACACACAACCGAAATTAATATTTTTGATGATAAATATTATGAGCAATTTGCCTATTTAACAAAGTAAGGTATTCTTCATATATATGTAAGGGGTTCATGACCATCTTCCCTGTTTTAATTATCTGTGGTATAAACTAATAAAAATATCTAAGTTACTTCTGTTTGCAGATATCTTACTAAGGATAACAACAATTTTGGCGACATACAATAAAAAAAAACCAGGAAGAAACCCTGGTTAAAAGGGGTAGGCAGAGATTCTCAATTCATACTCTTCTGTGATACTGATAATTTTTAACTTTCTGCAACTCACATTGTTTCGTCTTTCGAAGGAATTGTCAAAGTGTTGTAAACCCACTGATAGATGTATTTTATATTAATTATACATATTACATACCATATTTAATGAAAAGATTTTTTAATTATTTTTATTTTCTTTCCTTTTTTACATTTTAAGTGGAAAAAAAGATCATAAAAATGTTTTTTTTTGGGGTTGACAAATCATTTAGGTACATATTATTTATCTATAAACATAAAATAATTTGGCAATACAATGTTCAAACTGACACAACTAATTAAAAGATGTCTAATTCGGAGAAAGAAATTTAATTCGGTTTTTACACCGTCAACACAGAATAATGGTGATACATATCCGTTTTTATTAAAAAATTTAGATTTTTCCCAGACCTGTGCACTAACGAAGGCAAATCGTTCATCTTTTCGTGATGCTTTCACTCACGATTCGCGAGAGTCTCGGTCCTCGGACTCGTTCACCCGGACTCGTTCATGCGAAGCCTATCCTTTGCGAGTTGCAAAGTAAAACATGCGAATTGCGAGACACTTTTTGAGCGCTAAATCTATATATATAAAAATCCATCCCTGTTTCCCTTGGTCACGCCATAACTTCAGAACGACTTTACCTATTACATTTATCTACATATAGTCACGTTATAACTTCAGAACGACTTTACCTATTTAATTAATATTTTTTTTTAAGTTTTCTAATTCTTTTGTAGAAGGTTCTTACGAAAGAAAAATTAAGAAAATTGGATTTGGGAGTTCGCGCGTTTGATATATTTAGAGATATTTCCTGTACTATTCATTCGATTGCGATAAAAATTGGTGAGTTGTTGTGATCATGCCCGTGAAGGTTTCTATATAGCAATATTTCTATATTGGTGAGTTCTAGAGTTATAAAATTTGCAACAAAAAAATTGTACCTAATTGTATTTTATGGGAAAAAAGTGGGATGGGGAGGGGAATCCGGGAAGGGCAGAGGGGAATGAAGGAGGGGTGGTTCGCGGGAGGGAGGACGAGGGAGGGGGGAGGCGGAGAAGGTGGAAGGGGAATTCGTGAGGGGGAGGTTCGCGTGAAGGGTGACAGCGGGACAGGGGAGGGGTACGCGGCGAAGGTGAAAAAGGAATGCGGGTGGGGAACCGGATGAGGGTGGGAAAGAGGTGGCGGAAGGGAAAAGGGGACGAATGGGAAAGGACACGCACGGAGAAACAATTTCTTTATTTAAGTGGCATTGCAACGCATGTCGGGGATCAGCAAGTAACACATAATTTAGGATTTCATCGCGGGAATCGGACTGATCTATTTGTTTGTTTTTGTTTTTGTTTTGTTTATTTAGATGTATGCATATTTTTTTCATACATCTAGTAAGAAAATACAATAATACAATTTAATTAATACAGTTTAAAAAATACAAATTAAAAAATACAAATTAAAAAATACAAATTAAAAAATACAATTTAAGAGATTAATTTAAGATTATTAATTTAATTATTATTTTTTTTTTTTTTTGTAATCTAATCAATGATTGTTTTTAATATATGTAGCACATGTCCTACGAAAAGTGCTAAGGTTTGAGGCTTCCTTAACGGCATTCGGCAGGTTATTATACAGTTTTTGTCCTTTATAAAACACGCTATTTTGGGTGCACGAAAGCTTAGTTTTGGGAAGCCTAAAATCTCTGCATCTTCTCGTAGGATAATTATGAACATTTTCGTGATACATAATATTACTATTCAGATAACTTGGCAGCATATTATTTTTGAGTTTGTACAACATTGTTAAGGTATTATATATTATATGTTGTTTGGTTGTCATCATATTTAAATTTTGTAACATAATTTTGACTCTAGTATAAATGTTGCACTTTAAAATGATCCTCATTCCCCTATTCTGTATAACCTGCAGTTTGTTATTTTGTGCTTCGTTACATAGGAATAAAACACTAGAACAATAATTTAAATGCGGAGTTACAATAGAATTGTAAACAAGGCGCGTTGTCTTGAGATCCAAGTTATTTCTGATCCTTCTAAGGAATCCAACCTTTTTAGCAATTTTCTTTGTTATGTATTCTAAGTGTTCGTCGAATTTCAATTTGTCGTCTAATATTACACCCAGATATTTAATACTGCTAACCCTTTCTATATTTACGTTATCAATTTTTAGTACTATTTGCTCGTTTCCTCCCAGGCTATCCACAATTAAAAATTTGGTTTTCATAACATTTAATTTTAGTTTATTTTGGTTTAACCAGAGAGTTACATAATTTAAGTCAATTTGTATTTTCTCAATGGCGTCCTGTAAATTTTTGCTGGCTATGTATAACAGTGTATCATCAGCAAAGAGTTTAATTGAACAATGCTTTAACACTTTGATAATGTCATTTATATATATAATGAACAACAATGGACCTAAGACAGAACCCTGCGGAACACCTTTATTAGTACTATGTGGTTCAGATGTTATCCCACCATATTGATCTATGACGCATAGATTGAGGAATGATCCGTTCAAAGCGTGATAGATGTGAAAGACACATTGCTAGTGTGCACACACTTCCAATAATAATAGTGTAGGAAAAAATTAAAATTTGTAATATTTTTTTGGAATGATTTCCATGCCATGTAACCTGCATCTCATTATTCTACACATTCTTTTTTTACATATTTTTGCACATTTTTTAACTCACTTGACGTCAGAAGAGTCCCCCGTGTAAAAACAGAATTGAGTGTATGTATTTGTAATTTGCCTTATACACATTTGTTTGGCAATTTCTAGAAATGGCACTGAAAATAGTAATTATATTACTCAGTAACGTCAACAGTCAACTCGAAATGTCCCAGTGAAAATAAAATTAAAGATGCATGTTTTTTTAAAAAGATAAATGAATTTTATTAACTCCTTGATTTCCCTTGGCAAGGACAACGATTTTCATTGTTTACCTGAATATTCTCGTACCATCTCACTTTCAAATCTCAAACATCAAACTATGTTAGAAATCTGATGATTATTCTATGTAGGTGGGTGCATGTATTTTAAAATTACTTTTATTTAATTTTTAAATCTTGAAAAGGTTTTATTATGTTTTTTTAAATTTTTTTATTAAATAAAACATACAACGAAGTTGCGTTCCCATGAGTTATCAAAACTCATTAAGGGATCGCCAATTGTTACTTTTGATAAATTAAACCCTATCCAACCCAATATGCAGACACAAATATAAGAAAAAAATTACAAAACATTTCACAGAAGCAACATACAGACACAACATATGAAGAATCACTTTACAGATATTTCACAGAAACATGTCCTATAAGATTTAATGAATTATAACCAATCATTTGATTTATGCACTGTTGGTATATAATAGTTGTTAAATGAATAAATAATATTTTTTATTATTGCAAAAGTCATAGGAGCTTTCTCACCATCCTCGTCATAAGATAAAGTTTATTTTTAATTTACGTTTTATTTATTTATTAGGTTGTTGTTTATTATTCGGTTCTCGAACCTATGAATAGTAGCCATATATTGGATAAGTTGGTCGAGTTTTCTAACTATTGCGAGTTTTTTATTTTTATTTTTAATAATATTTGTTATAGTATGGATATGTAGTATTATTAATTAAGAGATGTTGAGACACTCCCATATAATGTATATTATTATCATTAAAATTTGAATTAAATTATTTTCGCTTATTACTTTTACATACCTGCCTATTTTAACATACCACCGTGCATTTACAGTGCTGTTATTCACATATACACATACACGAGATGTTAGTAAAAACCTCAAGGGTGCTATGTCAGATTATTTTCAGCACCTTGGCTTTGAGGAAAATAATTTCCCTCAGAGCCTAGTTTCCTGACTACCCACCGGTGCCGAAGAGATCAATGCTGCTAATTCCTCGGAGCATCTTCCATTGAAATACCGGTAGAACAAGGACAGCGTACCTACCTGATGCCTGTGATCTAAAGATTGCAGTCCATTTTTTAAGATAGGGGAATTTACCAAACGGCCTGCCGAATTTTAAGTTAGCATCGTTATTAATAGATTAATTTGTGTCAGTTTATTTATTTTAAAAAATTTTTTACTTGCTGATGCCGGGCATGTGTTGCAATGCCAATTAAATAAATAAATTGTTTCTCCCTTCGTGTCATTTCCCATTCGACCCGTTTCCCTTCCGACTCCTCTTCCTCTTCCCCTCCCGCGTCCCCTTCCCTTCCCGCGTTCCCTTTTCATCTTCCCGCGTTCCCCCTCCCCTCTCCCACTCACCACTTTCTTACAAACCCCCCCTCCCCCCCCCTCAAGCATTCCGCTTCCACCTTCTTCGTCTTCTTCTCTCCCTCGTCCGCCCTCCGCGAAGCCCCCTCCTTAATTCCCCAACCGACCCTCCCGCATACCCCTCCCCACAGCCTTTTTTCCCTGCCGCCCTACTCCATAAAATACACCCTTTTTTCCAACCACTAGTGTGACCTATTTAATTTTTTTATGCAAATTTAGAACTCACCAGTATAGATATAGAAGTATTCACGGGCATGTTCACAACAATTCAAAAAAATTTAATAACAATCGGATGAAAATTTTATCACAATCGTATGAATAGTATAGGAAATAATTTCATAACACCAGAGCTCACTATCCTATAACCATCCCGGGTATGCGCACATCATATTCCCAAAGTTTCATTGCAATCGGATGAACGGTATGGCCGCGCGGCAAGGTACGAACAAACAAACAAACAATAATTTTTATTTTGTTTTGAAGAGTTTTAATTTTCAATGTACTATCGTTACTTAAATTTTAATTTGCAAATCTCCCCTTCTGACTTTGTTCCCGTGTGATATTGACCCCGCCCACTGTTCTCCCCTTCCCCCAAAATCACCCCTCCCACCACCAGATAAATAATTTTTTAGATAAATAATTTCTTCCTAATAACATCTAATTCATTTCTGTACTTGTTTTAAATTTTATGTTTAGTTTTAAGTTTGCTAGTGAATGACACGGATGTGTCGAAACCGGTAGCATAAAAACTAAAATTTAAGTAACGATAGTACATTGAAAATTAAAACTCTTCAAAACAAAATGTCTAGAAATTGTTACATAGTTAATGCCCAAGAAATACAAAAAATAATTTTTATATTATAGATTATTTATTGAGTTAGTTTATACTACGTTAGGATATAAACTAAAATAAAATATTTTAGTGCAAGCTTTCTTTTTAAATACAAACAAAAACAATTTCATCCTAAAAGTATTATTGCATTTGGTTTTTCATGCAGAAAAATTAACACATTCAAAGGGGCGACAAACGCGAAGCTCACATCAAAAGATACTTTATTACACAATAGCGCTCGCCTTAATCCCATTCAGACCCGCCAGACGTACAAAGATCATGTGTTATAGCTCGGTTTGAGTCTTCGCTATTATTATTATTCTCCGTAACCGCTAGCGGCGCGATATCAGAAAAGTTATGCGACCCCCCTCCGCCGTATAGTGGCCCTAAGATAACATAGGAATAGATAGAGGTAGGATTATCATCAATCTATTTTAATGAGATAATCAAAGAACTTCCGCCTGACAATTAATGACAACAGATTGTACTTTTGTGATTGTTCACTCCAGAATGCGATATTAACAATTCCAAATAATTATTCGCAATAATTATATTTTTTCCTGAATTCTCGTTTAAAATCTCATAGTATTATCATACGTGTTCACACCGGGTCCGAGCTTTCAACCCTGACGCAAGTAGTAACTAGTATTTTATGATGGCCTATTATTGTATAGATGCATTTCCTTCCAGAAATTGTACAGTATTATTTTTATTTGTTGTTTTGTGTTTGGTCCTTAGTCGTTATCAATAAATATTTTAATTGCAGCTTGCCTAGTCAAGGATGCACATTAGATTAATCATAAAAGAAATGCAATTTTAAAATTCCTTTAAATTTAAGTCGTAGTATGCTGAGGTTTAATTATTTTATTATTTGTAATTTAGGATCGTCGGCCTTTATGACGTGACGGAATATTTCAAATAACAGGATTGTCAATAGCCCAATCGTAAAACCTTTCCCTTTTTTTGTCTCTTTGAAATAAAATAGTATATTTATGCTGTACGGGCATAAAATTTCGTTAAAAATATGTTAAAAGCTGACAAATAGTTTGTATTGTTTTATTTTTTAATGTTATTTTTTATTCTGTGCGGACGGCCTATAGCTTTTTAATTTTTTATTGTATGTTTTAGCTATAAAATTAGATACTTGTAGTTTTGTAAGTTAGTCATGTTTTAGAATTACACTGGGAGGTACATGTTGGTACCTACTGCAGTGTAGAGTTAGTATTAAATTTGGACTCTGACTGATAGGTACATGATTAGGGAAAATTAGACCTCTTTTCTTCGATCAGTTTTGGTGATTGTGCAGATCACAACCAAAGGGAAACTAGACCCTTTGGATTAGTAATTTTGCTGTAATAAAATAAATTGTTTAAGAAGAAAAGAAGTGTTTGTTATCCTGCTGCCATCCATTTGCTGCCTCGTGTTCTCGCACCAAGATAGTCAGAACAGTGATTTGATCTCTTATCATCTTTGCGGGAAATTTTTGGAGTTGAACCGGTAATGATTGATTTGGAGGAGATTTTATTAGTATAATTATTAATATTAATTATATTAATTTATGTCTTTATGTCCGTGTTAAATCTTCCCCACAGGAAAAACTAAACCCTTACACATACTTTTCCACAAATGATCATTAAATCAATCCACGCTATATAAGGGTACTACATAAATATATAAATACAAAACAATACAAGAACAACATGTCAACCCACTAGAGACCAAATGGGAAAATAATTCATCGAATCCAGATATTTTCATATCAGAAAGTTCGGCTCGGTAGAACTCCTAACTGGACCGATAAATCCTACTGATCCCTCAATATATTATTTAAAAAATCTTTCGTAATCCTACATGTATTTAAAATGATTGATTTTACATTTTTATGTATATAAAATCTTTCAGTTCTTTGTAATTTGTTAGTATAATTTCTTTTAGTTCGTGACAAATCTAATAAGCCTAAATTTTGAATGAGAGAGCTACGTATAATGCCAGTAGCCGAAATAACAAATGGTAATTTTTTTTTAAATTTTTTTTATTATATAAAATACATTTACATAAAAGATTTAGAAAATAAATACAGTTGGTTCTTAAAAGCAATTTACAAATAGATATCTTTTTAACAAAACTACTCAACTCAACGGAGAAAACATTTCTCATGTTTGAGTTGGGGAGTAAAGCCTTTAAATAAAAAAAGTTATGAAATTATAATGTTTGAAGTAGATAATAACTGTGTACAATAACTGACTTAGAATCTACAAGAATGAAATAGTTTAATAGTCTGAGAATGCCAAATTCTTTTAATCTCATTTCCTAAATCTGTATATTATTTTCTTATTTTTTCGGAAATAGATTTTTCAATTTATTTATTTTGTTATAACAAAAATACATTTACATTGTATTGACATTTTGCCTGTCCATCTAGGTAGATCTCCCGTTCTAGGGCAGTCAAATTTACAGGTATCGTATTTTTGGATTCAAGAAAAACAGTAAAAGAAAAAAAAAATAAAAGATAACAAAAATTTTGGAAATATTTAAGGTGCTGGTAGTACATAATTATAAGATAGCATTTTTAATAGTGTTTCTGGCCTAAAATTTGTAACCTTTTTGTTATTTTTGGATCAATATTACAGGAATTTGGATCAATAAGTTATTTTTTTAATTTTGTCGTGAAAAACTATATCAGGTCTATTATGAATAATTAAGATTATTAATATCAATAATCTTAATTAGTCATAATAGACCTGATATTGTAATTAAGATTATTAATTAATATTAATTATTATGAATTTATATTAATAATCTTAATTAATAATCTTAATTATTAATCTTAATCTTAATTATTATCCAGAAGAAATAATATTTTTTTAATGTGAATCCCACAGAAGAGTCCCAAGTGAGACTATCCAGTGAGACTACGGTATCCCCAAGGGGGGTATTATGTGACAGTGAAGGTAGTGAGGAGAGGAAGGAGATGGGAAAGAAGAAGGATGGGTCTGGCTATTCAGATCTGGTAACTAAACACGGCTAAAGTCATTTCAAGCAACTTTTCGAGTCTAATGGTGATAACCAGGGCGATACTTAGGCGAGTAACTTCCACTCTGGAACTGCTGCAAATATACTATATATTATTTTAAATGAATTAATTGTGAAATAACACAAATTAATCAAATAAAATTTATTTGCGCACGTCGGGTTCGAACCCGCGACCTTCGGAAAGGGAGCCCAAAGCCTTGCCCCTGAACTACGCCGGCCGTGAAACAAACAAATAAAACTTCAAATAAAACAAATTGTCAACTAATTTAGTTGGTCATTACAAAAATACAAACATATCAAAATACAAAACCCAACAATGTCAATTGATTAAAAAAATACTAATATCAGTTGTGACTCTATCTGTAACTCCGGTTCAATGTAGAACTTTTGCTTTAAATTTGAGTGTCATTATAATACAATTATGTTTATTTATTAATTACCCTGTGGCAGTGGTTCCCAATTAGTGGTGCGCATACCCCCAGGGATAGGGAGGTTACTTGACAGGATACGTGCATACTATATGAACACTGTGCCGTACGGACTGTATGGACATTTTGGCTACAAGGGATACGCGATTTTGGACCATCCTTCCTCGAAGGGGTACTCACGAAAAATTAATTGGGAATCACTGCCCTATTGAATTTCTACAGAAGTTCCTACCTATATTTATAAACAGTGTGTAGTATACAATATACAAGTAACAAACATGAAAAGTTTAGTATTTATAGTAGTAATATCATAAGTAGGTACTTGAATTAATATAGAAATCATGGAACAGCAAACAAACACTGCAATATCAAAATCAAATATATCATATATATATATATCAGCCAGCAAATCACATTTTTTTAGAAAGTGAGTATGTAATATAGCCGGTTCCCACGGGGCGACTTTTGTCGGTCAACTTAAAAGTAGACGGGCTATCAACTTTCGCTAGCAACAAAAAAAGTTGATAACTTTGTTGACAAAGTGTTCACACGTGTCGATTAGCTTTCAACTGTCGAGTTGACCGACAAAAGTCGCCCCGTGGGAACCGGCTATTAGGGTGCATACATTAATTACGTGACCAAAAAAAAAAGGGAGGGGTCCAGTAAAATCTCACCAAATCTCATTATACCAAGGGGGGTCAATAAAAATCTCACGTCAACTTAAAAATAATTCATTTTGCCTGCTGAAAAATGGCTATTATGAAAAACGTTTATTTGGAGAGTAAGAAAAAAAATCTCACGTGAGGGGGGGGGGGGGTGGTCCCACCAAATCTCACCAAGGGGGGAGAGGGGTCTAATTTTTTAAAAAACAGCTCACGTAATTAATGTATGTCCCCTTATGTAACATTTGACAACATGAAATTAATTATTTAATAAAATAATTGTTTCAAGTCACCAAATTTAAATTCATCAGTAATAAAAAAAATTGTTGTTTGCATTGTATTATTTTTGTATATCGGAACATCTTTTATTATTTATATTAATTTTTTTAATCTCTCCTCTAATGATATGATTTTAGATTTTCACGGCCAAAAGTATTTTTGTTATTTATTTTTGGGGTGTTATGCCGTGTTACGCTACCTCCTTCTTTAGCCAACGTTTCGGACAACGTTACAGTGTCCTTCCAGTGACAAAATCGCCTCGATGGTCTGGCCATGATGAGTGTACACAGAAAACTTATTCATGGAAACTTAGAAGATTTTCATAATTAAGTGGTCGAGAAGTTTACAAAAAACCCCCGAAAATTATGATTTCATTAACCTTAATTAAATTAACATGTAATTGGGTCGGTAATTAGTGACATCATGAATATCGCCTTTTTTAAATACAATATTTTTAAATAAATAAAACAGTTTTTCCATAGATCGGGGAAGCAGCCATAATTTAGAGATTGGTTATATATTTGACATAGTGGCTTGGCATTGATGCACATTTGATTAAAAAGGCAGGACTAACTTTGTCAGGACCCGCTTTTTTCTTTATGTCGAGTGATTTTATTTTGTGTATAACATCGGGAACATTTATATGTAAAACGGGAATGTGGACCGATTCCTTTGAGTGAAAGGGTGGAAGTTGAACATTTGGGATGTCATTATCGTAAACGTTTTTTTTATCGTAACGAAGTCGGCAAACAAATTAAAGATGTCGTTAGTATCTCTACTACTTTTCTCTTCGAAATACATGTAAGTGGATAGGCTGGATTTATTTTTTCTTATTGAGTTTGTATGTGTAAAAAAGTTTTTGGTATTTGAAGGAATAGATTTTTCTGTGCTGAGTATGTACATTTGATATAATTTTCTGGCAAGTATTTTACAGTCAGTTCTATATTTATGAAATATTTTGTAGTCTGTTTTTGTAGTCTGTTCTCTTTGAAATTTTTGTGCCAGATCTTTTTAAACTAAACTTCAGAACTAAGATAAAAATTTATATTAATTATAAAAAATCAGCAAAAGAATCTCAATCTGTAAATAATAACAGTTAAAAGCACGAGTAAATGAGATTATGAAATTATTGCAATGAATGAAGCACGGAGTGAGTGTGTGACCATAGACCAGATAGAGGAGTATTCTGAGCTCTCTGCCTACTCCTGTTGTGTTCTTGTCAGTTCACCCGGTCTTCAGATTATATGTTGTCTTCTAAAGAGATTACTCGAGATTCGATGAGATTTCTGCAAAAAGAGAAGAAGAAACATGATTATTTCATGCAATAATACCAATACCTCTTTTATAACATCTTTCGTTCTAAACCTTACGAGTAAATTATATCCTTATTTTTTGTTATATTTGATGTAATGTACACAAATAATTTTATGCTTTTACCTACTAACTAGCTTTTATACATCACACCTTGTTGTATTTAAGGTCTTATTTTATTTTATTTAGCTCTCTCTATAAAGGGTGTAACAGGACATACCCGAGAGATTTCTGAGGTTATTTGGTGTAAGAAATGTACATGTCGTTTTGCTCTCCGATGATATTTTTTTTCTTTTAAAAACAATAAAAATGTTTTTCAATCACACGTCGCCACTGGCAATTATGATTGACTTAGTTGCGAGAATATTGTATGAGTCCACACATGCACGTGGCGTGTACACAAAAAGAAAGGGAGCGAACGCGCGGGGAAAAGAGCAAGGGAGCGCGCTGCCAACCTGCGGGGGGAGGGGACAGCGGGGTTTATACGCGATCAGCGACGGTGTGGAAAAACATAAAAAAATGTTATTGATTGAAATAAAAAAATGTCGCCGTACAGCAAAATGATGTACAGATTTTTTACTCCAAATAAGCTCAGGATCGCTGGGTAAAATCCCTCTGGTACGTCCTGTTACACCCTGGTTTTTGGTTTTTTTGTAGGTACAACTCTTATTATTTTATTTTTAATTCTGTGCTATTTTGTTTCTTACCTCACTAGCAAAGTAAATAATTACTAGTTATACTTAATTACTGTTATACTTTGTCTACTGTATAACCTGTTATACTTAATTACTGTAATCATTATGTAAAAACCCATTAGGGCGTATATAAATAAAAAATAAATCATAGGCCTACAATCTTACAATAGTGCAGTCGGGGGCATTGCTACAATAGAATTGAAGTAATGTAGTCAAAGCTCAATAGCTTTCCTTCGGTATTCCGAATGACGTCATCAGCATTCCGACCCTTTGGAATAACAAGGTTCCATCTATTGCGGAAACGTTACGTGGTTATGGGATCTATGGTGAGCTACCTTAGAGTTCATTATCGTATGACGTGAAAGCAATAGATGGAACCTTGTTATTCCAAAGGTATTGCCAACCTTTGAGGTAAGTCAATTCGGAAAAATGGGTCTGTGGGGCAATTGTGTCTTTTCAAAAAATACACAAAAATCCATTAGAATTAAACAACTATTGACATCTATTAGATCATTGTTACTAAAGTTTCAAACCAGTGAGGCATAAATGTTTCCACACAACACAAAAATGTAGAATTATTCACCATTTTGAAAAACATAATTTTTCTGACAGTGACATCAGTTTGTGGTTATAATAAAATGAAGAATACTTTATTTTCTCTTGGGATCGACTTGTTTATAAAAAATTTCTTTTCTAAATTTGAGTTTATTTTTTTTGTTTTGTTTTATTTTGTCTGCTACTGTGAGGTAATTTGCTTCTACGAGATGTGGCTAGCGGGGCTAACGAGATTGACGCTGCTGCAGAAGAAGTCCGCTTGCGCCAAACGTCAGCAACCGACATCTATGTACCGTGAAGCCTTCTCTTTCGAATGAAGTACCTCTCCCTTCTGTAAATAAATCCGTATAGCCATAGCCTTCATTCGCATAAGAGTTTTTTTTTTATTTTGCCGGTGATTGGTAAATAAGTCTAAAACAAGGCTGCCCAACCTTTTAAGGGGGGTGGAGACGTACACGAATAATTATTTAGTTTTTGTCATTTTATTGGATTCAAAAAATTACAAAATTGTATGTTACATGAATCAACGAATTTTTGTAAAATTTCACATGAAACCGCTACTGAAACTTATAATTTATTGAAAGAAGTGTAGGACAATGAATGTTTATCGCATGCACATGTTTTTGAGTGGTGTGAGCGTTTTAAGATGGCCCAGAAGACGTTGAAGAAGATTCACGCTCGGGTCGCCCTTACATGTCAAAAACGGATTAATCGGTAATCTGGTTTGATCTGATCGTTAAGTAAGTATTCGTATGATTTCTGAAACTGTAGGAATTGACAAAGAACGCGTATGGCAATTTTACATAACAAATTTTATCATGCAAAACGTATGTGCCAAAATGGTATCTAAAATTTTCACGTTTTAACAACAAGAGCTCGCAAAAATGTTTGTTCTGACACTTTATACTGCCTTATTTGCCGGATCTTGCGCTGTGCGACTTCTATCTGTTCCTCAAACTGAAATCTGCATTAAAAAAACAACATTGATCCATTTTTTAAACTTATCATTTTTTCGGCAAAACAAAAAAACAACTCTTATGCGAACGAAGGCTACGGCTATACGGATTTATTTACAGAAGCGAGAGGAACTACGTTCGAAAGAGAAGACTTCCCGCTACAGAGCTGTCAGTTGCTGGCGTTTGGTGCATGCGTACTTCTTCTGCAGCAGCGTCAATCTCGTTATTTAATAGCCGCACCTCATATGTCATGCATTTGCCCCACGTTCAGGAATCGTATAAAAAAATTAAGCTTTTGTCATGCTCCAATAAAGAAAAAAAATATTTAAGTTAATAAATACAAAATTGTCCAAAGGTACAACACGTGCCCTTAGAAGAAAAAAAAATTTACTCTGAAATAAAAAAATGTTATAACAAATTCAAAACATAAAGGTCACCTTGCGCCACCTGTATAAGTTAAATAGATTTTGATAAACTCTTACTAACCTGTAAACTTTGTCATCTCAGATTCTTCAACAGCTTCCTTTATTTTGGTTTTATTATTGCAACCATATATCACCCATATAGCAACCATAATCCCAAACAGGATTACAGACACGGAAACAGCAATAACAATTGTGGAATTGGAAATTTTCCCGGGTGATGATGCAACTTGTGTAGAATTCGGTGGAGCATTGCTCGTGTCCCAAAAACAATACTCTTTCAAGGCTTCGTCTCTCTTTTGCAATTCTTCAATAGTTAACAGTTCTAACTGGCTATTCGCAATATTTCCTTTTAGACTTGAGGCTTGAGCATTGGATATATTGCATGAATCCAAGAGAGCAGTAAAATTTTTCATGATGAGAATTTTAATTAGTTTGAAACGGTCTTCCACGGAGTACCGTCTACAATTTTCGATTTTTCCATTAGGGAGTGACCTTTGTTCGACTACTTCCTTAAAGACGTAAGGTTTTAATTCATATGAACTGCTTGGATTTGTAACATTCAGTATACACAGTTCAATATCTTCAGCTTTATCGTTGAATTCTTTCGAAATCACGTGTGAAATGGTCACCCCAAGGAATATTATATACAACACTACTCCCACCTGTAGGTTATACCGTATATTCATTTTGAGTCCAGAAATGTCAGATTTTTATGGTTTTTTTATGTCGAGTCACAGATATTGTTGTCTGTTGTCACTAATATTGTTAAAACTGTTTAAATTGCCACGCCCATATTATACAAGTCAAAGCATAAATTAACCAACATTTGATGAGTCAGAGTCACATATGAAGGCCCGTTTATAATAGGAATAATCTGTAATCAGTATTCGATAAGCCCTAGGCCATAGAAGTTCGAAGATTGGAAACCTGTGTATCCGTTTATAATAGATAGCAATAATCTGTTATTTTTTTCCATAACCGAAAAGATGGTTCAACTTTATCTAAATATATGATATATATACATTTAATTTGTGCAGTAGTATACTTGGGGGTACATGTGGAACACGAATGCGGTCTGAAAAAGAAAATAGATTAAAATCTGAGGTTTACAGTTACATTAGTAAAATACTGAACAAACAAAGAGAGATTCGCACCTGTATTTTGGTTAACACCACGGGTCCCATGTGCACCATGTAAATCCCGATATTGTCCGATATCTGGAAGATTAAGGGTAGGCAAAGTACCTAAACGACATCCTTGCAGCCTTCGACACTACAACGATATTTTGGAGACATTTTAACAAATTTATTTTCACGCATATTTACGTCGGCGAAGAACAACCTGAACAACGCACAAATTTGACGTTTTGGGCATTTATTACCATAGATGCCTGATGCCATAGACGCCAGATGCCAAAGATTGGTCATTTCGGTTTGCAGTAGCGATGGGAATGATCGAAACTTTTATATAATCGATTTTTTTTAATCGAGACATCTCAATAATCGAATGATTAATCGATTTTTTGCTCGGAGTTCGGGAGCAATAGCTACGGTCAGGGGCAGGATTTTTGCCTGTGACGGGGGGGGGGGGGGGGGGGGGGTAGGAAGCCGAAAATTATTATGGTGCATCATGTATGGCAACGCTTATTGTTTGTTGTAATTTTATTTGTTGTTTTTTGGTATGCATTTCACAACATAACAATTATTGTTAAGCTACTTAGTTTAGCCCATTGATAAAAATTTCCATTAAAAATATTTATGTATGTTTAATAATATGAAAATAATTATAATTATATGACATTTTTGATCAAAAACAATCTCTAAATAACATGTTTAAATAACGCAACATTAGTAAGTAAGTACTGCAACAATATTTCAATCACCGTTTTTCTTTCCTGGCAATGGCAAATTGGCAAATTCCTTTTTGTTTGATGGCAACATTAGTGTTATTCCATTTTCCACGAATTTCAAATATGTGGGCATCTCACAACAATAAAATTACTAATAAGATATTTAGTTTAGCCGGTTGGTACAAATTCCCATTAATAATATTGACAGTGTGTCTGTGTTTAATACGAAGATAATAATTTTATGTCGTTTTTGTTAAAAAATAACCTCTAAATAACATGTAGGTTATGGACACCTTTTCGTATGCAATTATTTGTATTAATATTTTTATATTTGTAGTTTATCATTAAATAAAGTTTTCTTACTATAGAAATCGTTTCATTTTTATTACAAACTAAGAAACACCTGTTAATTTCAAATAAATTAAATATATTTGGTCATATAAAGCAGATATGAAAACATATTACCTACTTGCTGATTTTAGTAGAGTATTATTTACTGCCCTGAAGAAACTACGGTTTTAGCGAAACCCGGTCGGTATTAAATATAAAAATGGTATATACTAAGTTATTGTTTTATTTTAAATTAAATATACAATACCCAAATTGATAATACATAACCTCATAATAAACATTTTTAAATTGTTGAAAGCTATCACTATCGCAATCTTTTACGTATAAACTATACTGAAAACGTAAAACGTTACCTAAAAGTATTCATTCATAATTTAAAATTCACACATCAGGTTGATTATAAAATATTTCGTTTCTCAAGCAAAATCACTTTCGATGACGTTTCAAGACTATGCATTCGAATTCTGACATCGAGAAGCGAGAATCGATTCCAAGTTCGATGACGTTTAAAACCGATTGTCTCGGACTGTGCATTCGAATGGATTCTGACATCGAGAAGCGAGAATCGATTTCAAGTTCGATGACGTTTCAAACCGATTCTCTCGGCCGTGCATTCGAAAGAATTTTGACATCGAGAAGCGAGAATCGATTCCAAGTTCGATGACGTTTCAAACCGA
Source organism: Limnephilus auricula (assembly GCA_951813805.1). NCBI lineage: Eukaryota > Metazoa > Arthropoda > Insecta > Trichoptera > Limnephilidae > Limnephilus > Limnephilus auricula. The sequence goes on along the minus strand of OX638402.1, from coordinate 10,360,420 downwards.
TTCTCTCGGACTGTGCATTCGAATGAATTTGACATCGAGAAGCGAGAATCGATTTTTCTATGGAAATGAATCGAAATCATTCGATGGTAAAAAAGATCGAGTAAATCATCGATTATTCATCGATTGTGCCCATCGCTAGTTTGCAGCCATAACGACACGGTCCGTACACGTGATCACAGCGCACGAGAAATCAGCTTACTCAGTGGCGTTTGATAACTTCGTGCTTTTACTATAGAAGACACTATTTGACCATAGATATTGGATAAATATAGAGTATTTTACCACTTTTTTTTCGCCGCGACTACTTGATGTCACACACACCATAGACTAGGATAGAGGAAACTAAAAAAGTTTCGACCATAGACAATATAATTATTTTTAGGTACCTACCCAATGGGCCGTTTTCTGAGTAATTCCAAAATATCCACGAGATGGCAGCACGGTCGTTACCGGTCCTCCTGTCATCTAAGCTGTGGACCAAATCTATGGACTGACGTCTTTCAATGATCTGTCATTTCGATAGCTATTTGCAATTTGTTTTCCGACAAGTTGGCTTATTTATGAGTTTAGCCAAACCTAGTTTGCTCTATTTGTAAGTAAAATGCACAAAAAATACGGTCAGTGGACTATTTTCCAATTGAAGGAACAGTTGAAAGGACGTAATGCCAAAACTTTTGGTAAAAAAACAATTCTCGTAGAAAGGTTAGTAAATACACCACTATTGCTTAATTGTATTGCCTACGATAATTTCTTTTATAATTTATCACTAAAAGTTATTATCATAATGCGTTTTATTTAAGACTCGAAGACTATGATAAACATCATAATTTCAATCCTGCTGGCGTTGCGGAAGAAGATGTCTTGGAAATGGTTACGCCGAAGCCAGAAGATTTTCAAGACATCAACATGGCTTCCAATATTCCAGCACTGACGCGGGAAGAACTTCATAAATTCAGTGTTTTCTGGGAAAGTTTGAAGAACACCGACAAAGCGGTAAGTATGTGAGTGCTGAGTGTTCGAAGTGCACATGAATATGGCACAACCGATATTTTAGGAAAGTGTGCTTCGTAGTACAGGAAACATCTTTCTTATGCTGTCTATATACATTATAATTGTAACACTTTACGTATGTAGCTGGCGTATTGGCACATTGCAAGCACGCATTTGTAGTTCTACATGGAATAGTAGATTTTAGTGAAAATAAAAAAATCGATGTTCAACAAAGTTGTACAAGCATGCTACAAAATTTTCATTCACCGAGGAAATATCATGGTGCGCCTATAAAAGCGGAATATCTGCAACTAAAAAAACAGCAGTTGTCTCAACAACAGCTCCTTGATTTTGATCCTAGGCCTACTACTTTCATTAAGTCTACTACTTTCCGTCTTGTGTATATGTAAGCACTTGCATACTGCTACCTAACACCATACGCACGGACATTGGAGGTCTAGCTTCGTTTTATTAAATGTAGAATCGTTCTTATTCAAAAAAAATTGCACCCTTGCGAGAGCCTTGAAGGAGTGACCTTATGTTACTTATACCAGGGCGGGTAAATAGTGGACAACCTCCAATGACTGTATAGAGTGTAAATAAGTAGTATTAAATACATGTCATCCAAATATAATTATTGGAAAAATAATATCTTGCATATTTTTAATATAATTATTTTAAATTAAATAGGATTTAAAATATTTTACTAAATGTATCTATTACTATGCATGGCAGCTGTTTCGCCTTCTGAAGGCATTGATTTGACAAACTTACTTGAAAATATTTATGTTTTTATTCTACACTAGTTGCATATTTAATTTGTTAATCTTATTTTCTTTATTTTAACAGGTTGACTGTTCACAAAGTTTATCACGCGTTGACCGATGCTACCACAACCATATAATATTTGGATGTAAAAAAATAAAATAAGTGCCAAAACAATAAATAATTTATGTATGATGTTAACTATTTGCTGTACTGATATGTTCTTCTATGTGTATAATGTTTGTAAATGTTTTACGACATATTTATATTATGTCTGTAATCTTGTTCTTTTCATATTGACCTCGAGAAATAAAAGAAAGTTTTTTTAAATTTATTTATATATTTGTTAAATTATTTTGTGTTATTTAGTACAACTAAACAACAATCTTTTTTAACCACGGCAGTAGCTGTCGTGCAAGGTCTCAGAAAACCATGACAAAACTGCACCGACACCCACACTTTATTTTAATAAAACAAATATAATAACAATCGTTTATTTCAGAATGTTGCGCAATGCAATACTATCCATATTTTGAAATAGCACAAATACTGACAAAATAACAATGCATTCATACGTAGAATGAAACAGAAAATAAATGAAAAATATAGTAGGTACCTATATAATAATAAATCCAAAAAAATATGCAAAATCCGTTCATGGGGGATATTTGACAGGCTCCCATTTCCAGAAGGAGGGACTCCATCTCCATCCAGGCAACCATGGCAGTGATGATGGTATTCTTCGACTGACTGGCGTAGTCTGCGCCATAAGCTTCCCCTGCGGTGAAACAAAAGTTTATTTTAATATATACAAGATGTTAAGGGACGTACTTGACTTACTTTAAACCAGTGATTCCTGACATTTTTCGGAGAAAAAATGGAAATAAAATGTTGGTCTCCTGTGACTTTCAAAATGTCACATTGAACATCGAAAATATCACCGGAGACCGGGCAATATGACTTCCACTGCCACGTCTTCTAGATTCACAAGCAACGCCGCTTCATCTTGTGGTTTTGGTTTTGTAGAATTTATATATGTTTTTTCACGTATCAGACGCCTTTCCTGTCTGTTTCTTAATTCTAAATTACCTACTTCTACTTTTAGAAGAAACTACACCTTTCAGTAGCTTTTGCCTTTACAGTACAACTGAAAATAAATTAGGTTCAAACTTCCATCCTTGCATGATATAAAATACAAAACGGTCTACGTTAAGAAATAATAATAATTTGATTTTTTTCCTAAAACACTCCTACTGAATATTAAATTACAATCACAAGATACACAGACATGGGACGAGAAATGAAAGCAAATTAGATCGCCAACAATGAAGAATCAGCCGCCCAGAAATCTCGTGCCAGACAGTTTGATAACCGTGTAATAAAATTATTGCAATAATTGAAAATATGGTTAATTTATAAAAGGGAAATAAGATATTATATCTACCATAATTATTAATGTTAGCTGTGATTGAGTACACTTATATTTAAAGGTACGTTTGTCAAATAATGTCAGCTGCGAAAGAAGGCAAAATTTTGTGCATTCTTTATCAAATGTTTATTTACGTGTTCATTATACTATACAAGAACTCTATATATTATATTGGGGATTCAATTATAGTAAGATATTAATTAAATGAGTCATGTAATTACTGTTATGGTTAATATTATTGAATACACAATCTGTGTCCCTGAAATGAGCTTTACAGACTACAGAAGTACGAGTCGGTGCCCATTTGGAACGCCTGATGGAATGATTCCATTTCGCTTTCAAGTCTCTATCTTTGGGAAACTCGTGCCCACTCCTATTTCTACACATTAGAACACTACAACAGGTTGAAGGCATTATTATAATATTTAAAAACACTAAATTGCGTCAAACGGCCTAAAAAATGTATGGGATCTGACAGTTAAATAAAATAGTTGGACCGGTAGGACTATGAGCGAACCTAGCGGCCAAAATCGTGCGAAAACGGCCCATTCATCTGCTCGAAATATTATTTTAAAAATAAATGATTGGTTAAACAAAAAAATAAAAAACTCGGTTATATGTTTTGGTATTTTATTATAAACAGATAATACAAGAAAAACTAACCATAACGCCAATTCCGCTGGGGTAGGCAGAGGAAAGACTGCCAAACAACCCGGTCTTGGCACACATTCTTCGCCTCATTCACGTGCATACATCGTCTCATACATACTCTTCTATTATTCTGACTGTCGACATGGCCCAACTCAAGTATCTGATTCACTTGATCGTGCCAAGTCTTCCACGGGCATCCCCAACTTCTACCATTTGCATCATGTATTCTCCTTACACTCCTTTCCTTGTTTATTCACTCTACATGCCCAAACCATCTGAGAGTCCCTTTCTTAATCTTATTCATTACTCTTACATTAATCAGCCTTGCATTCTTTGTGGATCTCCACATTTCTCACACGATCATATATGGCTTTACCACAAGAATCTCATTTCTACAGCATTCAGTCCACTCTCATCCTTCCTCTGCCATGTCTCACTGCACTACATCAGGGTAGGTACCAGCACTCCATTGGGGACTGCTAGCTTTGCTTTTTTGGACAGTTTTTTGTTAGCGCCAACGGCATTCAGTCCTCCATTAATAGAGTTACCTGCATTTACCTTTCTTTCGATATCTATATCAGCCATCCCATCTCTCATAAACATACTTCCCAGATACACAAACTCATCCACCTGCTCTAAGTATTCATCATTCATAACTATATAGAACAGTTTTCGCTCTCTCTCTTTCAAACACCATGAATTTAGACTTACAAGAATATATAATTAAAATATGATTGTGCTTTCCTACCACATTTCTCTACTTATACATAAAATTAAAAACTCATACAGTACAAGTATTTTAAACAGGGAATACAAAAATGCAATTTAAGCAGGTTCTATTTCTGTAGCGAGTTGCTATACGAAGGCGTTGTTTTTAAGGTAAACTTTTCTATTGAACAGATTATAACTTTTATCAGGTCTAAAATAAATTTACCATATTACCGAGGGGAGATATATCAAAGGTCCATAAAGACTTCGTTCGAACAAGATATTTGATGCTCCAGTCCTGGAGTTCTGTGTTCTCTCAAGGATAGAGGCACCACAGAATGGTGGAACACGTCAACACCCCAGATGTACTGGCCGTCATATCCTGACGTGACACCACAACGTTACTGTTCTACATTCCTGCAACAAACAATCATATGTCATCATTAAGATGCTAAATCAATATATTTGGGTGTGCATCAAAATAAGTCAATTGACCTTCACAACAAAGATTTAAGAAAATTTAAAACATTAGTAGAAACATACTACATTCGGTGGATAAAGTTCACCATTAAGCAAGCTAATCGTCGCTATATTAATATTTTTACCTGGGTAATAATTTATAATAATATAGTAAAATTCAAACACATACCCAGACAGTCCTGTGAAGGAAACGAATTTATCTTTATAACTCCAGAACTGGTAGTTGAACTAGTGCAGAACAGTGTGTCACGATTTGGTGTTCAAAACAAACATAGGCATTGTATGATCGAGCTGAAAAGATTAATTAAAACAACTTCACTATCATGACACATCTGACAGATCAAAACAAGACAAATGCATAAAAAATTGATATTTCATCACTCGTCAACTAGAAAAATAACAGTACGAAATGAGCTTAGAATTTCATATGAATAATCAATATAATTATGTGTACCTGCATTTTGGTTACAATGCATCCTGTTTCACGAGGATATTGTCTCATTTCAGGAAGTTTAAAAGTAGACAATGAGTTATTTTTTAATACGCATTTTGCATTCGATCACCATATTCGAGTCTGCCAATTCTCATCGACCATTCCCGAAACAGATTCTCCTTTCTTTCCCAGGACGGAAACTTATGCCGAATTGAATTTACGTCTAAACAGCCTTTCACACTGGGACGATATTTAGGTGGCATTTCACAAAAAATAATCCAAATATTTACGTCAGAATAGTAGCGCGTGGTCGCGCGCCAAGCTGTGTCAAACATAAATAAACCATAGAACAATACCATAAATTAACCAATCTATAGATTGATAACTTCCCGCTTTTTGTATAGAGACACTTTCGACGCTATTTAACCATAGACTTGGCAATAATTTGATACTTTTTTTTTGCCCTATAGATATGACGTCACACACACCATCGACAAGGATAGAGGAAAACCCAAAAAAGGGGGTGTGACCATAGACAATATAGTTCTCTTTCGGTATCTACGCAATTCACCAGCCTAAAATATTATTTTTTTAAAACGTGGAAACATCAAAATGCTCCCTCAGAACAAAAATGAAAACTCACAGTTATATGTTTTAGTATTTTATTTTAAACAGGTAGAAACAGAAAATACAAGAATGAATAACAAACCATCACGCCATTTCCGCAGGGGTAGGTAGTAGAAAACAACCCAGTTTTGGAACACATTCTTTATCTAATTTACATTCATACATCGTCTCATACATACTCTTCTAGAATTCTGACTTGACATGGCTCGACTTGAGTATCTGATTCACTCGATCATGCTATGTCTTCCTCGGACGTCCCCAACTTCTACCTTTTACATATTCTCCTTACACTCCTTTCTTTGTTCATTCGCTCAAACCATCTGAGCGTCCCTTTCTTAATCTTATTCATTACTCTTACATTAATCAGCCTTGCATTATTGGCGGATCTCCACATTTCTCACACGATCATACATGGCTTTACCACACATACCTCAGGGATCTCATTTCAACAGCATTCAGTCTACTCTCATCCTTCTGCCATTCCTCTGCCAGTTCCATGCCTCACTGCACTACATCAAGGTAGGAACCAGCACTCTATTTGGGACTGCTAGCTTCGCTTCTTTGGACATTTTTTATTAGCGCCAACGGCATTCAGTCCTACATTAATGAAGTTATCTGCATTTACCTTCCTTTCGACATCTCTATCAACCTTCCAAATAATCATCATTCACAACAAGCAGGTTCTATTTCTGTAGAGAGTTGCCATATGAAGGTGTTGTTTTAAAGGTAAACCCTTCTTTTAAACATATCGACGCTGGAAAGGATAAATGACTAAAGCGCCATGGAGCTGGAAAGGAAGAGTGAAGAGGTGGATGGCGCTTTGGTTATTTATCCTTTCCAGCATCGATATATATTGGTCTAAAATTAATTTACCATATTACCAAGCCAAGGGTAGATATGACCAAGGTCCACAGAGACTTCGTTCGCACAAGATGTTTGATGCTTTATATGGGCACATAAATATATTACATGTGTATTTCAATGTGTACTTTATTGCTGCCAGCTCACCATATTTGTCCTGAAACCATAAAATTATCATATTTTTTAAAAACTATATTGGTTCACATTTGTAATGGAAATTTGTTGAAGTATGCAATTTTTAGGGTATGTACATACTGGGTCGACTTACGTACGCCACGCATAACAATATCTGGACTACTTAGCAACCATAAATTTTATTCTGGGATTACCAACTTATATAAAGAAACCTACTCAAATGTGTTAAATTTATCTGACATTATTAGGTAATTTATAAATAAAAATAATAATTACCTCTGTATCAGCACCATAACTGTCAGTATTTTCCATAACCTCATGTTATCACCAATACCTCCAGAACAGAAGCGAATGGGGGTTGCGGACAGAATGTTACAAGTTACCTAAATATGCGTTTAGAGTTTTGTCAGTTCAGATCCCACTGAAAGATAAGAACAAATTTATTAATACTAATAAAAATATAAAAAACAGTGCAAATATAAAGTACAGAATAGAAAAGCAAACGTACTAAGAATGATTTGTTCTTGTCGCGTCCAGTCCATGGAGTACTCTTCCTTGGTTCTCCTGTGCAGGCCCCAATCTCTTGACACGACACCACAACGTTACTGTCCTGCATACCTACAACAATCATGTCATTGCTAAATTATTGCTTTTAGATGTGCATCAATGAGCACCATGAAACACATCTGACATATCAAAACAAAGTAAGATAAATAAGTGAAAACAGGATTAAACTGTGCAAATGAATGTATCTTCGACATTATGAAATGGCTGTAATTATTCACATTATGATAAAAATTTGATATTTCATGCCTCCTCAACTAGAAAAATAACAGTACGAAATGAGCTTAGAATTTCATATAAATAATCAATATTATTTGTACCTGCACTTTGGTCAATAAATCCTGTTTTCACGAGGATGGTGTGTCTGATTTTAGGAAGTTTGGTGGACAGTGCATTACTTTCCAATACGCATTTTGCACTCGATCTCGAAATGAGCCATTTCATGTAGTATTAGCCTCAAATATATGCAAAATGTTCTCAAAATCGGGTAATCAATATATTCAAGTGTGCAAACTTCACACGGCACTGATATGTATTAATTTATATAAGTATTTTCACATTTGCGTCGAACGTATTGGTGTGAATGTGCGTTGCAAGCGTCCATTTTGATATTATTATAGCGCTCAGTTGTCAAGAGTTTTTCCCATAGAAATTCAAAAATTTCCTATTGGTCCATATTAGCGATGGGCACAATCGATGAATAATCGATTATTTACTCGATCTTTTTTACCATCGAATGATTTCGATTCATTTCCATAGAAAAATCGATTCTCGCTTCTCGATGTCAAATTCATTCGAATGCACAGTCCGAGAGAATCGGTTTGAAACGTCATCGAACTTGGAATCGATTCTCGCTTCTCGATGTCAAAATTCTTTCGAATGCACAGTCCGAGACAATCGGTTTTAAACGTCATCGAACTTGGAATCGATTCTCGCTTCTCGATGTCAGAATTCGAATGCATAGTCTTGAAACGTCATCGAAAGTGATTTTGCTTGTCAAACGAAATATTTTATAGGTACATGTTATAATCAACCTGTTGTGTGAATTTTAAATTATGAATGAATACTTTTAGGTAACGATTTACGTTTTCAGTATAGTTTATACGTAAAAGATTGCGATGGTGATAGCTTTCAACAATTTAAAAATGTTTATTATGAGGTTATGTATCATCTATTTGGGTATTGTATATTTAATTTAAAATAAAACAATAACTTAGTATATACCATTTTTATATTTAATGCCGACCGGGTTTCGCTAAAACCGTAGTTTCTTCAGGGCAGTAAATAATACTCTACTAAAATCAGCAAGTAGGTAATATGTTTTCATATCTGCTTTATATGACCAAATATATTTAATTTATTTGAAATTAACAGGTGTTTCTTAGTTTGTAATAAAAATGAAACGATTTCTATAGTAAGAAAACTTTATTTAATGATAAACTACAAATATAAAAATATAAATACAAATAATTGCATACGAAAAGGTTTCCATAACCTACATGTTATTTAGAGGTTATTTTTTAACAAAAACGACATAAAATTATTATCTTCGTATTAAACACAGACACACTGTCAATATTATTAATGGGAATTTGTACCAACCGGCTAAACTAAATATCTTATTAGTAATTTTATTGTTGTGAGATGCCCTCATATTTGAAATTCGTGGAAAATGGAATAACACTAATGTTGCCATCAAACAAAAAGGAATTTGCCAATTTGCCATTGCCAGGAAATAAAAACGGTGATTGAAATATTGTTGCAGTACTTACTTACTAATGTTGCGTTATTTAAACATGTTATTTAGAGATTGTTTTTGATCAAAAATGTCATATAATTATAATTATTTTCATATTATTAAACATACATAAATATTTTTAATGGAAATTTTTACCAATGGGCTAAACTAAGTAGCTTAACAATAATTGTTATGTTGTGAAATGCATACCAAAAAACAACAAATAAAATTACAACAAACAATAAGCGTTGCCATACATGATGCACCATAATAATTTTCGGCTTCCTACCCCCCCCCCCCCCCCCCCTGTCACAGACAAAAATCCTGCCCCTGACCGTAGCTATTGCTCCCGAACTCCGAGCAAAAAATCGATTAATCATTCGATTATTGTGATGTCTCGATTAAAAAAAATCGATTATATTAAAGTTTCGATCATTCCCATCGCTAGTCCATATAGATATTACGTCACACAGTCATGGATATTTCGCATCTTCGTTACGGTTGAAGTTTTGGATCGGAGTTATACCTAGCGATGGGAATGATCGAAACTTTTATATAATCGATTTTTTTTAATCGAGACATCACAATAATCGAATGATTAATCGATTTTTTGCTCGGAGTTCGGGAGCAATAGCTACGGTCAGGGGCAGGATTTTTGTCTGTGACGGGGGGGGGGGGGTAGGAAGTCGAAAATTATTATGGTGCATCATGTATGGCAACGCTTATTGTTTGTTGTAATTTTATTTGTTGTTTTTTGGTATGCATTTCACAACATAACAATTATTGTTAAGCTACTTAGTTTAGCCCATTGGTAAAAATTTCCATTAAAAATATTTATGTATGTTTAATAATATGAAAATAATTATAATTATATGACATTTTTGATCAAAAACAATCTCTAAATAACATGTTTAAATAACGCAACATTAGTAAGTAAGTACTGCAACAATAATTCAATCACCGTTTTTATTTCCTGGCAATGGCAAATTGGCAAATTCCTTTATGTTTGATGGCAACATTAGTGTTATTCCATTTTCCACGAATTTCAAATATGTGGGCACAATATCTCACAACAATAAAATTACTAATAAGATTTTTAGTTTAGCCGGTTGGTACAAATTCCCATTAATAATATTGACAGTGTGTCTGTGTTTAATACGAAGATAATAATTTTATGTCGTTTTTGTTAAAAAATAACCTCTAAATAACATGTAGGTTATGGACACCTTTTCGTATGCAATTATTTGTATTTATATTTTTATATTTGTAGTTTATCATTTAATAAAGTTTTCTTACTATAGAAATCGTTTCATTTTTATTACAAACTAAGAAACACCTGTTAATTTCAAATAAATTAAATATATTTGGTCATATAAAGCAGATATGAAAACATATTACCTACTTGCTGATTTTAGTAGAGTATTATTTACTGCCCTGAAGAAACTACGGTTTTAGCGAAACCCGGTCGGCATTAAATATAAAAATGGTATATACTAACTTATTGTTTTATTTTAAATTAAATATACAATACCCAAATAGATGATACATAACCTCATACTAAACATTTTTAAATTGTTGAAAGCTATCACCATCGCAATCTTTTACGTATAAACTATACTGAAAACGTAAATCGTTACCTAAAAGTATTCATTCATAATATAAAATTCACACGTTGATTATAACATGTACCTATAAAATATTTCGTTTGACAAGCAAAATCACTTTCGATGACGTTTCAAGACTATGCATTCGAATTCTGACATCGAGAAGCGAGAATCGATTCCAAGTTCGATGACGTTTAAAACCGATTGTCTCGGACTGTGCATTCGAATGGATTCTGACATCGAGAAGCGAGAATCGATTTCAAGTTCGATGACGTTTCAAACCGATTGTCTCGGCCGTGCATTCGAAAGAATTTTGACATCGAGAAGCGAGAATCGATTCCAAGTTCGATGACGTTTCAAACCGATTCTCTCGGACTGTGCATTCGAATGAATTTGACATCGAGAAGCGAGAATCGATTTTTCTATGGAAATGAATCGAAATCATTCGATGGTAAAAAAGATCGAGTAAATAATCGATTATTCATCGATTGTGCCCATCGCTAGTTATACCCCCTGAACAATACTGTTTATATATATAATATATACTCGTGTTCTATTGGTCGCAGCTCGCAGCATGCTCGCCGCCTTCTTGTCGTCACACAGTCATAGATATTTCTCATCTTCGTTACTGTAGAAATTTTGGATCGGAGTTATACCCCCCTGGCAGGGATGGTATGCCCATAAACATAAATAAACCACTTATTAGATTGATATCTTCGGGCTTTTTGTACTTGGCAACTTTGGTCAATATTTTACCATGGATATGGCAACAAAGTGAAGTTTTGACGTCACACACCATAGACGAGGATAGAGGAAACTGAAAAAAGCACGACCATAGACAATATAATCCTGCTTCCGAACATACCCAATCCATTAGCCTAAAATATTATTTTAAAAATGAAATGTCAAAATGTTCCTACAGGACAAGAAGGTTTCATCTGACAAAGTGCTGTCCTGAGAAAATGAGCTTTAAAGTATCTTTCTTTACAGCTCATATTCTCAGAATAACGCTGTGTCAGATAGGAACCCGTTGCTCTGTAAAGAAATCGAGATATCGTTAAATTAACCTTAAAATACTTGAAATTTCAATTCCTGTAAAAGGATATTTTCAAATATAATTTTGACATTCCTCTGCTTAAAACAGAAAAATGAAAACTCATAATAGTTGTTTAACAATTTTATTATATATTAATATAGATACCTAACACAGAAACAAGAAATACAAGAATATTGATGCAGCCTCTCTTTGGGACGATATTAGCTAGTGAATATGAATGCAGGGTTGCCAACCGTAAAAAAAATTCCCTCGTACGGATGCAGCGAAAAATCTCGTACTTTGACTTTCAAACCTCGTACATTTCAAAAAACATGTTAAAAGCAAAATTAAGGCATAAGTATTGAACTACCTACTGGAGTTAGGACTTTTTACTCAATGAAATAAACTATTGCAAGTTTCCTACTAAATAAAACATCCCTTTGTGTTGTATTTAAAAAAATCTTTATTATTACTCAAGTTAAATCACAACAAATTAAATGTAAATCAAGGGAACAAAATTTACATCTCCTCTCCAAATATTATGTCAGGAACATCCTCACTGTCATCATGTAGATGGTTTCTTATATCTGTTTTAATTAAATTTACCTTACTACAAATCCGCTCGCAGTAATTAGGGGTGCCTAGTGCAGAAAGGGCAAAATGAACTAGCTTGGTAAAGTCTTCAATTTTGATTAATTGAGCCCAAAACTTATCTGGCTCACTAATTTCATTTATCCCTTTAGGATATATATTGATAGATGGCACTAGTTTTTACTATTATATAATAGTGATGCAAAATGTTCGTATAGCCATAGGTATTATCAAAATCTCGTACATAATTGTACGAGGTTGATAGTATCCTCGTACCTCGTACGGAAGGCCACAAATCTCGTATTTGTACGAGGAACCTCGTACGTTTGGCAACACTGTATGAATGAATTCATGTGATCGTGGATCACCAAAGCAAGATGATTAACATTATTCAGAACGTCCGGTAGTCTGTAATACCTTTTAAACAAAAATGCTGCAACGATGAATCCTGGAATGAGCCGATGCATGTGTATGGAAAATGAAACACAGATTTGCTTCGTAATCTTTTGTAATCCTTCTGGCAGCAATCGACACAGTGCATGACTCTGAAGTCACTGTCACGCTCTGAAACATTAACATTATACATTAACCAAATTTCGCGAACAAAACATGTAAAAATTTTCCTTTCACATAATATAAAACCGATGTATACCTTCATAATCTTGTGTGTCCCTTATATTGACTTGAACCAAAATCTGTAGAGCCTTTGACACTGCATTATCGAGTATTTCGATAAATATGTTCGCGCCGGGAAATCGTCGTTCGCGAATCGTGTACCCGTTTTGACTTTTGACAGGTGAGCAACCATAGAATTAGCATATAAAGCTAAAAAGCTTCCTAATCTTCCTATTGGATGGCAGCTCTGACGTCACAAACCATAGATAAACGTTTTTGAGCCGGTACGCCATTTTGTTCGGAGTCATACCCCCCTATGGGTATGCCCAAAAAAATTATTTCCCTAGATTTCGAGGCAAAATTTCCCCAGATTTCGTGGGTACTACCTTGGCAAATCAAAACCGTTGGGGGGGGGGGGGGGGTTGTCGGATGTTATTAAATAATTCCACAAATAAAATCAATGTGGGCCCCCTTCTCGATTTTCTTCGGAATTTTTGGGCTTTTTTGATTGGGATTTGAAACTTCGGAAAAATTATACTCCGGATCGATTTTACTAAACGCACATAAGTTGTGTTAAACACTATTGGAAATTAGCTTAAAAACATTGAACTTATGCCTAATGTTGTTATACTAATCCTGTTTGCTGATTGTGTAACACTAATCCTGTTATATGTTTATGAATTGGAAAGATATCGGAACTCTTCATTTTAAATTTTTTTTTAAATTTATTATATTACTTTTTTTTAAATTTTGTATAGAGAATACCTCACAAGAGTTCCAACTGCTCGCGTCTGGTGAGACTGTGGCATCCCCAATTGGGGTATGTTGTGAGGCTGAAGGTAAGTGGGGAAGGGAAGGAGAAGGGGAAGAGTAAGGTGGGGAAGTGGCTGGCTATTCAGATCTAGTCACTAAACACGGCGAAAGCCATTATTAAGCAACGTTTCAATTCTTAATGGTGGTCTTACACCAGGGCGATACTGAGAGTATCGTCCACTCTGGAACATGTTATTTTGGTATATATTATTTTTATTAATTAATTGTGAAATAACACAAATGAATCAAATAAAATTTATTTGCGCAAGCCGGGTTCGAACCCGCGACCTTCCGATTGGGAGTCTTTACCACTTGACCACGGACGGCCGTCAATATCATTTATCATCATACATAATATCATTTTGAGTTATCGGTGTTAAAAACAACATTGCTTGATTTATGTAACAATACATAAGATTCATGGGAATTAAAAAAAAAAAGTAATTAGCGACAAACAATACAGGTAATATTGTCATATATAAAAAAAAAATTGCCAGAGTTCAAAATTTCCCCAGATTTTGTGCTGATATCCCTTTTCCCTAAAAAATATTTTTCTCCCCTAGATCTAGGGAAATTTCCCCAGACATACTATCACTGAATGAACGTCAAGAGGTTCAAGTAAAGTCTAAGATTAAGATAACAAGTACCTGTCGGCAAAGAAGAGAACGTTATGGATTTTTTATAAGCGTGCTGACCGAATATACTTCAATCTATTGATAAAATGAAATACAAATAAATATATTAATAATACATTCGTGTCGTTCATAGATATCGATTGGAGATAATAATTTTCTTGAACCAGAGCTTTTGTTTAAAAAGCAATAGGTTTGAAAACTAATTAATATTGCCCTCTGTAGAGTAAAAACCCAAGACGTTAGGTTCGGAGCTTGACTAAAACCTGTTGAGCGCTTTTATTATTACCGTGTTGACCCGCGGAAACGGCACAGCGACGGTAATGACTCGTGCTATCTCATTTCTTTAATAAGAGTGAAGAGAAAAGTAATTATTTTTGCTGTTAATAATAAAAGCTCTAATTGTCATTTATGTTAATTGTACGATGGAGAATCCTATTGTTTGTAAATACAATAGGATTTTTGTTTTCTAATTCTAATTTGCAAGCGGGACAAGAAGTTCCTTCAGAAAAGCTGAGGACCGAGCCGGTATTTAACTGGTAGAAATAAAAAGTGCAAAATCATCGTGTAAACGTGTTATTGTAAAATAAACTCAGAATGTTTGTCTAAAAGGAGTGTGCTTATTACCGAAACCCCTTAACAAATTTGTTAATTAATTTTTTCCTCAACAGATTTTGCAATGCAAAAAGCATTATTTTTTATGTGTTTTAAAGAAAATCAGGAATACTACAAACTTTTAATTTTTTAATAATAAAATAATCACAATAATTAAATATAATATTCTGTAAATTATATTATGTATAAATTTTACCAATATTTTTAATATTACTTTACAAATGGACATGGAAACTAAAAAAAAGTGACAATCTATGAAAAGGGTAAATTCTTTAGTGAAGCGATAACATCATTTTTACTAGCACTACAATCTTACTTTTCACAGCCTTTAATGAAAACAGTATGCGAATGGTGTGGTTATGCATCATTATGCATCCCACCAAAAAATTAGATTTCCAAAGTCAATATTGCCATTTTTATTTTTGTTTTTTTTTTTAATATTTTAACAGAATGGTTTATCATCTTTTTATAGTTAGTTTTTCTTAGGATAGGCATAACATTTCCGCCTTTTTGGACTGTACACCATTGCGAAGACACAACCAGAATAAGCTTCCATAAGTTATTCAATAATTTAAAGCACAACTATAATTCTATCTCGAAGTGATAACAACGAATATGAATCGAAATACAATATTGTTCATCACAATAAAAAACCAACAAGCTTTCAAAACAATAATTTTTTTCTTCTGACAGAAAACAATTGCACTCGATTTTTCCAAATTCAATTTTGTTTCGTTTGTAAATTATGGTTAGAAAAGTGGGAAATAATATACCTTTAATAAGTAGACTATTTCGAAATTTAAAAATCTTTATTTTAACTTTTTTAGTTACATTTCAATGAAAGCAACATTCCTATTAAATAAATAGATGAAAATTCAATACCCTTTTGTGACTTAACCAACACATGTGTCTTCTACGCCACAATTTATACCGTGTTTCAAGGTGATACCGCCAAACCCCAAGGGATTTTTCATTTTAACTCATTCATCTATATCTAAGGAAAAATGTTAATAATTATATTTCATTAATCTTTTCACTGCAGTCTGGTATTTGTAGGAAAACAGTTGTTCGTGGCTATATAATAAAGTTAATAATCACCTCTTCAAGTTTCGCAGTACCACCCTGTCTAAAAGAATATACCCGACACGGCTTTAAAACTGCCGCTTTTGATCTGTACATCAGGTCAGAAACGAAACAAGCAGAAAATGATTTTTTAATTGTTTTTCAAGTTCAATTTGAAAACCAATTTGATACAATAATATCATGTATTTTCAAACATTATAAGATAATGTGGACCTCACTGGGCACTTTGCCCAAGGAGGCCTCCATTTTACAATTTAATAAAATTCAATAAAATGATAATATGTAAAATAAAATTGATATTAATAAAGACAGTAAGGAAAAAAAAAATATTATCAATTATTTATGAGGTATAGTTGCATGTAATGAAGTCTGTATAGTAATGGTATTTTATGTTTTATTGCCTTTTTTGTCTGTTAATTGTGTATCTGAAATGTTTTTATTAATATCTGAAAATAATTAATAATACTAATGATTAAAAATAAGTTTACAAATTTTAATAATGTCTTAAAAATAAGATATGATGTAAGATTTTCACGGCCAAAAGTATTTTTGTTATTTATTTTTGGGGTGTTATGCCGTGTTGCTCTACCTCCTTCTTTAGCGAACGTTTCAAAGATGTGTGATGTCATCTGCCGTGATAATGGACACTGTAACGTTGTCCGAAACGTTGGCTAAAGAAGGAGGTAGCACAACACGGCATAACACCCCAAAAATAAATAACAGAAATATTTAAAATAAGTTTACAGATTTTAAAATACATCCTTCGTAAACTGTTGAGTTAGTAAACCTCTCAACTACAATTCCACTCAGCTTTTAAAATATTTAAGTTACACAAATGATAGGCACTTAGATTACTAAGCCGACGATACACAATCAATGTACTTATATAAAAACATAATTTTACTTAAATAATCATCCATAAAAATTAGAGTTTACCTAAGCAATGTTTAAGTATCTCAGTCTTACATAGAACTATATACTTCCTTGGTCAAGTTAGTTTTTAATACTTAAAGTAATATACTTATTTAGTAGTATGTTGTTTATAAGAAATGCTTTACACAACCTTTGTTGGCAACACTATTTTTTGTTTGGCCATACATTAAATTTGCCCTTTATGTGCTACAGTCTCCGTGAAAGAACTGTAAGCTCTTTGCCTCCTTACCCAGTAATCGCGGTATTGAAACCCGACACGAGAATAAAATAAAATTTAATCGTTATTATGGTTTATTTCACACAGCAAATTAATTAAAATACATAGTATTTTTGCATCGTGTACTTATTGCCTGGGTGAAGATCATGTTTAGTGATATGATGTTAAGAGACATACCGGACTTACTTTTTTAACCAGTGATTCCTGACCTTATTTGGAGTAAAAATATAGATGAAATTTTGGTCTACGGTGACATTTTATGCTTTTACGTTAAAAAATATAAAAATTTAAGTATAAGTAAAAATAAATTGTCCACGTGTCATCACTGGTCACTCATCCGAGTATCCGCCAGACCACCACCCAGACACTATCTGTCCAATACCAAGTCACCGGAGGCCAAAATCCCATCCACATTTTTCACTCCAAATAAGATCAGTATTCACTGTAAGTCAGGAAGGTCTCTTAACACACTGTATACTTCTGAACCTTTTTCTTACCTACCTCCTTTCTTTCCCCACTTTTTTCAGCCTCGCAACACAATGCATGGCCATGAGAATATATCAAAGGAACAGCCCGGCGACGACTTGCATTTCGAATGCTCGCAAACTATGAAGAATGGAGCACGTAAAGCAAATTAATTATTATTTTATAAACCTCATTTTGAACCTTATAAAGAAAAGTGTATGGACCACAATATAATGTAAGCACCATTATAAAACATGTAACCAGGTAACGGTCGAAATGAGATGTAATCTCTCGAACCAAAATCGAATCTTTGGAAGCTTGCACCATCAGCAAATTATTAAATAAATATTACATCTACACTGTAAACATTGTATCTAAAGGTCTTTACCGGCCAGCGACAGTCACAATCGAGTTTTCAATTCCAAAAAAAGAATCAATCGAAAAATTCTGAAATGATTGCCCATTTTAACAATCGCAACATTCCGGAATGATCAAACATTTTAACAAACATTGGGATGATCAATTATTTTAAAAATCAAAACATTCCGGAATGATTAACCATTTTAACAATCGAAACATTCCGAAATGATGGGTCCATTTCGATAATCAAAAAATTCCAGAATAAATCATTTTAAACATCGAAACATTCCGGAATAATCAATCATTTAAACAATCGAAACATTCCGGAACAATCAATCATTTAAACAATCGAAACATTCCGGAATAATCAATCATTTTAACAATCGAATCATTCCGGAATGATCGCCCATTTTTAATCAAAAAATTCCAAAATGATCAATCATTTTAAAAATCGAAATATTCCGGAATGATCAATCATTTTAACAATCGAAACATTCCAGAATAATCAATCATTTTAACAATCGAAACATTCCGAAATGATCATTCATTTTAACAATAACATTTCGAAACATGGTCAGTTACAACCGATTATCACAGAGTCAAGTTGTTAATGCATCTGCAAGAATTAGGTTTTCTAGATTAAAATGAAAAGAAGGTACATATTTGAAATAGTATATTGTAAGTTAAAAAAAAGACATCCTGATTCTAAAACCTTCTGGCATAAAGGGCTTGCTTAGGTAATAAGTTGATGGTGATACCGTGATGAATCGTAGCGAAGCTGAAGAGGCCATGTTTTTTTAAGCAGTAAAAATCTCAAACGGTGAACTCTGACATTGTGAATCATCGTCATTTGGAATTTTAAGGATAATGGAAATATTTTCAGCTTGCAGTGTCATTTCCATCATGAGCATAGAGTTCAAAGCTGCAAAGTAATCTAGAATCACCTCTAAAATCAATAACACATAAACGCCAATTTTCACAATTTTTTCTTATATAAAAATAATGTCTAAAAATATATTTATATACTTAGAGAGCTTTGGAGTTATACATTAATAAACTTAACCCGCTGGTATGAAAACCATCACAACTAGAAAATATATATAATAACATATTTTCTCATTAAAAACAATAAAGTCAGTATAAATCAATAATATACGTTATACCTATAGTAATATTTAAGAGTTGAGAGGTGTTTCACCTCCAAGAAAACTGTTTTACTCCGTCTAATAACTTTAATCACAGAATTAACATAGTGGTAAAAACAGGCATTTCCTTGACGGGTAGCGTTATTCAGCTGTGGGAACAGATACATAATATGCGCCACTCTGTGAAGAGCGCAAATCGACAGTTTACTCAGATGTGGTGAAATACCTCCATGATTATAAAAGTAGTAAAGTGAGAAAAGCTAAATATAATAAAGTACAAGGCTTGATGGGTGAAAGATGAATTAATTGCTTATATCATGTAGGACCCATAATTATCACCGGGTCTTAGTAATGAGTTTTTACTCGTAATTATATGAGTGGTGCTTTGTCCACAAACACATGGTGAAAACGTATTATATATGACAACCGGTTGTGGAAAATCCCAGACACAGGCACAAAAATCTGACAATTTTTTTAGCAGAAAGAATTAAAATAAATCAAAAAGGGTATTCAGGGTCAATTGGGTCATGTACCAATTTTAAGCCTTTAACCGTGGGTAATGGACATGTATGACATTTGGGAAGTCAAGCCCATTTCGGAATGTATTAGTCAATGGACCATTTTGATTTTAAACACATGGACGCATTTAAAACAGGGGTGGCCAAGGATTCTCTAACAGCCGTTGTGTCCAACTTTTCGATTGAATAATCTGAGTATACCGTGAGGCGCTGCCAAGTTAAGTGATCCTAAGGAAAAGCTCCAATTTGCTTCTTCCCAACTTTTTGATCTTAGGTACTGTCGAATTACTCGTGTGTGAAGCCGTTTACTTTCATAGACAATAAAATGACGTCAAAGTGAAAAATTTTCATGTTAAATTAACATTGAAGCATTAATAATTGTATTTATTGTTTATACAAATAATTTCTTTTAAATAGTGTAATACATAAACTGACATTTTATATTTTTTAAACAAACGTATTTAATATGTTCAAAATAAAGTGTTAGCTTGACTTTCTTTTTTATTTACTATACAGTTTGACATAAGTTTGAAGTTTGTCGGCAGATCTGGTACGTTTTTGTTGGACTTAAAAGCAGGGTTGAGCCGAGATTTCGGCTCAGCAGTTGATTATTAGAATTGGACACAACGGCTGTAAGAGTTGTAACCTCAATGATTGTGTACTTTTTTTTAAAAATATGTATACCGCACTAGAGTCCCAACTGCTCCCATCTGAAGCCGGTGAGACTATGGCATCCCCAATTGGGGTATGTTGTGAGGCTGAAGGTAGTTAGGAGAGGAAGGAGATGGGAAAGAGGAGGGTGGGGAAGTACCTGGCTATTCAGATCTGGTCACCAATCACGGCTAAAGCCATTTCAAGCAACACTTCAATTCTGAATGGTGGTCTTACACCAGGGCGATACTAAGAGTATCTTCCACTATATATTATTTTTAATTAATTAATTGTGAAATAACACAAATTAATCAAATTAAAGTTACTTGCGCATGCCGGTTTCGAACCCGTGACCTTCGGATTGGGAGTCGAGAATCTTACCCCTCGACCATGCCAGCCATCTTTTTTTGTATCCTTCTTCTTTTGTTGTGATGGAAGGAGAGAGATTTTTCAGGTTAGATCTCACACCAGAAGACAGGTGGAAACTAGAGTACCAATCGGCTGACGCGAGGATTCTCACTGCCTCGTAAACTCTAGACATCCATCAATACTCCGAAAATGTGCTTATACAGCCATTGTGCTTACGTAACACACAGGTGGGGCCTTAAATAAGCGGCAAAGTGTGAATGTGATGTGCAAACTAGCGAATGTGTGGTCAATGAATTATGTACGTGTGTAGTAGTTAGACATTGACAGAGTCAGAATTGGTTTTGGCTGCACCACTGCTGAGGGACAGGAACACCTGCTCCAGGGTGGTGTTGCTGATCGTGTAGTCCTCGAGGATATCACCGTTTCGGTCCCTGATCTCCTCCATTCGAGAGAACAGCTCGCTGTACTGGCATTCCTTGTCACTGATGTGGTACTGCAGTATGGTCTAGAACAGAAATGATTGTTTCTTTTCAAGGCACTTTTACGATGTGAGAACTTAAAGGCGAAAGGAAATATTTATTAGTCACAGAAAAACGCCGATATAGATAATTGAATCAAATATCATAGATAATTTAATCAAAGTATGGTATGGTATGGCATACAACAAAATTGCACAGACTATCAAAGCAGCAGAGCCAATGAAGTTCATCCATTTGGTAATATTTCTGTTTTTGAAACTGACAATTCGGGGTAAAATTCCATTATAATAATATAATAAAACAAATATCAAACTTATTTCCACTATGTGGCACCGTAGTGCGTAGGTGCGATTATTTGGGATGATTTATAATAATAATGTTCATGGCCCAACTCCCTTGTTTCTATTATACGGTTTGATTGGCTGTTTGTTGGTAAGGAATCACCAAATACCGTAAAGGAAGCCTCAAACCTTAGCACTTTTTGTAGGACATGTGTTTTGTATGTGAAAAATTATTTTAAATTTTTTAAATGTATTTTCTTAAATGTAATTTTTTTAAATGTAACTGTTGTATTTATTATATTTTCCTTTCTAGATGCATGAAAAAATTACGTACATCTAAATAAAGATTCAAAAACAAACAAACAAACTCACCAAGTGTTGGTCCTTCAGTTGGCAGGGGAAGGCGGCGTGGATGGAGGTCTTCAGGCGGTTCACCAGGTTCTCTGCGGAGTCCAGGGAATCCATGGGAATCAAATCTACAATTCGAATTAATTCAGTCCCAAGTGTAAACAATCAATATCTTCTCTGCTTTATATATAAAAATCTTGTGTCACAATGTTCGTCCGAGGTAAACTCTGAAACTACTTGAACGATTTAGATGAAATTTGGCTTACTGTGTGTAATTTGGTCCAACATAAAAGATAGGATAGTTTTTATCTCGAGTATTGACCTCAATTGCAAATTTAAATGTTTTTTATGGGACAATTATTTGTAAGTTCCAGAAGTTTCTGACAGATGGCGGTGTGAGTTAATTTATTGATACAACACTTAGTTTTCTAGATAAGGTAACCATCCAGTAGAAGGCATTGTTTTTCGTTAGCCACAGCAACGCGTGGGCGGGTCAGCTAGTGTATATTTAAAACTAGTAGCATTGTATTTCATTTAGTGATATTAGGGTAATTACCAGTTCTAGAGTCCACGGTGTCGTACGCCGACGGCAGCGGGTGCGTCCTGATGCGCAGCGACAGCAAGAAGCCCGCTCCGTATCGCTCCTTCAACGTCTGCACTGGCCCCAGGCACGACAGCTCCCCGCCCGACAAGATTGCCAGTCGGCTGACCAGCTGCTCGCACTCCTCCATGCTATGCGAGGAAAGCAGCACAGAGCGGCCCGCGAGACGCGCTCCGCGGAGCAGCTGGTGCAGCGAGCGGCGGGCGCGGGGGTCTACTCCGGCGGAGGGCTCGTCCAGTAGCACCGCCCCCCGGCCCAACAGTGCCACAAGGGCGGAAAGCTTGCGACGCTGACCCCCGCTGAAAATTAAAATTTTGCAGTGCTCAAAAAACATCGCGGAACCCACTTAAGGAACTGCTGACCTGGGCTATGTATGTGTGATATAAGAGAGTTTATCAACAAAGAAGTTTCGAATTTATAGAATTACAATGAAGAAGCATTTTGGTTAACTTAGATCTATTAGGTATGTATATGTAAAGAGATTAGTTACAGTAGAGTAGGGTAGTCAATAAGTTATCAGTTACCAGTCTTTTATTAAGGATACCTAAGGAGACACATGCAACAGTAGGGAATGGAAAGCAAACACTAATAGCTGTAGGAAATTTGAAGAGGATGAACAAACATCCATTCATCCATGGTGCCAAAGTCGTGCCTTGATGTGAAGTCTGTTAAGGTAATGGGCACGGGTAGCGGAGAAGCATCCTGACCTGTACTTGCGGCACATGACGGCGCCGTGTTCCTTGAGGCCGGCCGAGCAGAGCATGGCGTCCACAGTGGCTGTCACATGCGATCTATGGTGCCCACGCAGCAGACAGAACATTTGCAGGACTTCGAAGCCCGTGAGGAAGCCGTCCAGCGCGTCAAACTGGGGGCAGTAGCCTACTGAGGGACGGTACTAAAAAATAAACAAAAAAAATCAGTACCTATACAAATTCTGTTTAAACAGTGTCTTTTTTGCACGATTTTCACATAATACATAATATAACCATGCTTATTAGAGTCCTGGATTTTCCCATCCCAATGAATAACCTCTCGACTGCCGTTCGCCCACCGGTGGCCGCGGGTCGAAATTTAAAAAAAGAAGCGATTTTGTTCCTTATGTATAAAGAAGTTGTATGAAGAACAAGGTCAGAATCGCTTGCGCCGTTCTCGGTCTTGATAAATATCTATGGTCAACTTGGCGTCACTTTTACAAACGGTTTTCAACTCATTTTCAAACAAGTATTTATGTCATTACTTCTTCGAAAACACCTTTGAATTGGTTTTTTTCATGTAGGGTGTCTATTCAGGTTTGTAGAGAAATAAAAAAAATTATCATTTTCGTATGAATATATTTTATTTACATTTTTTTGTCGAATGGAAAATATTTTCACATTTTTTTGTTAAAAATAGCTATTCTGGGAAAACTTGTAACGATATTATCATGAAATATATATGAATAATAAGGTACATTATCTGGCAAACAGAAAACAATCACAAACAAAAACAATTCCTTTGTTTTTATACGATATTTGAGCAAAAGCCGGGAAGATAATTTTGCGCGATTTTTTCCAAAAACACCTGGCATTCAAGAGGATAAACTACCCGTACACTAGCGTACAAAATTACAAGAAATGTTCTATTTTTTGATATTCTGTAGAGATTTTCGTAATACAATTTCTATGTGTTACGATTCATACAGAAGAACAAATCAATTGTCGCTGACAACATGTAAAACCAAACAACAACTAAAAACCAAAACATGTATTGCTAAATGTAAATATGTTTATTGGAAATCTCTAACTTAAAACCACAGTTCTAAATATGTATGTCATTAGTCACTAGATTTAAGTCAATAGTTATTATAAACCTTAGTCATAAGTCACTACATAAAAGCCCTAGATGTAAATCACTAGTTATTATTATAAATCTTAGATGTAAGCCAGTTACATTAAGGCCCAGGTTTTACGGTAACATTTTGGAAATTTATTCAGTAATGAGTGGACATTTGAGGGGAGAGGTCGCGCGCTCGCATTGCAGTTCCGTCAAGCAATGAATGGGGAAATGGGTGTTATACAAGCAAAGTAGAAATTAAATAATTAATTATTTTATCGTATAAAAATGAATGTTTCTTTGTTTGTTCCTTGTGCGGAACCTAAAGCATTTATTCGATAGCGATTTGTCGTGTATGAAATTATTTCCTATCTAGCGTTATGAAATTATTTCCTATACCATTTATCCGATTGTGATGAAACTCTGGTGAGTTGTTATGTGCACACCCGCCAATGTTTCTATAAATAATAGTGAGCTCTGGCGTCATGAAATTTGTAAAAAAAATACATAAAAAATTAATGTTTCTTTGTTTGTCCCTTATTCGGTACCTAAAGCATTCATCTGAGTGCGATGAAACTTTGGCGGATTTTTCGTGTACGTGTACATGCCCTTGAAGGTTTCTATATATATTATAGTGCAAGTGAGCTCTAGCGTTATGAATTTATTTCCTGTACTATTTATCCGATTGTGAGGAAACTTTTGTAAGTTGTTAAGTGCACACCTTCGTAATTCCTTATACGGTACCTAAAGCATTACTCCGATTGCAAAGAAACTTTGGTGATTTGTTGTGCACATACCTGTAATGGTTTCTATATGTAGTGCTGAGCTCTGGCGTTATAAAAAATTTCCTATACCATTCATTCGATTGCGCTGAAACAATAGGTGATTTGTTGTGCACACGCCCGCGAAGGATTCTATATACATATAGTGGTGAGCTCTGACGTCATGAGATTTGTAGAAATAATTACAATATTTCCTTCTCATCCCCATTCACCTTCAGCCACACAACATACCCCAATTGGGGATGCCATAGTCTCACTGACTCCAGACGGGAGCAGGTGGGACTTTTGTAAGATATTCATATAAAAAAAGGAGTGGCGGACGTATGAATCCATCTCTCCCACAGCGGGGCAAGGAGATGAGTCGAGAGAGTCAAATAAATTTTGGGTAATTTGTACATGAGCTGCCAATAAGAAGGAACAGCCTCAGGAGCACACGTGCTTCAAGAATTATTCAGGGTCGTCTACCGCGATGGAATCCTTGTTCTACCGTTATTTCAGACATGGAAGATGCTTCAGAGAGGAACTAGCGTCATTGATCCCTTCAGCACCGGTGCAAAGTCGGGAAACACGCCAAACGCGCGCCCAACATATATACACGGTCGAAATTTCTCACATGAGAACGGGTCGCTTCTACCACTCGTTCTTGAGTTCAACAGCTCAGCTGTGAAACGATTTGCCGGCCTCTGTGTTTCCTCCTTCATACAATATGGGTCTCTTAAAGACAATTTTTCTCCGGGCCTCCTGTGCGAAGTTATATATAAAAATAAATAAAAGATTCTACTATTATTGTTGAGAGGTTTAAAAATTCCGTACGACTAACACTGTTTAACACAAGTACTAAAGATAAAATTAATATCATTCTAAAATCCACAAGTCTTGGCAATTTTTGTAGGATATTATGCTGAATATTTGCATACCAAGTTTACATTTATATCAATTTGTATTAAATTTTGTGATTTTTCGTTTATGTGCGTCATTCTACTTTTTGTTTATCTGAGCTAATATTTTGAAATATATTCTTTCTTGAGTACGAAAAAATTTGTCTAAATAAACTTTCAAAAACAAAACCACCTTTTGTCATTTCTATTGCACGTACTTAACAATATTTGTCCCAACTTTATTTTATGATCTCCCTTTATTCACATCCATTATTTTCCGGTAATATTATAAATACAGTTATTACCATTTTATAAACCATACAATCTACGTCAAAACACCATTAGATTCAAAGTCTCATTGAGTAAAAAACGGAGACGTCAAAAAAGGTTCAGGGCGTAAAAGATGTTTCTATCTATCCATTCCATTGCTAATATGATTTTTTGTCTGTCTAGCTGTATCCATTATCTAGTAAACAAATTTAAATTTTATAGAGCAAGTGTATTTTTTATTTCGTACTTTATCAAAATGCTAAATGGTTTACCAATTTGGTGTCAATCTTACCCGAGTCTGCCCATAGACGGCTAAAATTGTAGTTGGCTAACGGGCCGTACAAGTACCAAAAATACCTAACTGCAGTCAAGCCGAGTTTTGATATCCCCCCCTTAATTTATAAGTTTTAAGTTATAAGCCTTAGTCGTAAGTGACTAGATATATACAAGTCTTAAATCTAAGCCAATAGTTATTACCAATTATAAATCTAAGTTGTTGAATTATACAATATATATGTTAAACGGCGCTATATAAATCAGTCAAATATTATTATTATCATTAAACAGCTGATAGTAAATAGCGACTGAATATTTTGAACTTGACCACAAAAAATTCCAAGTTCAGATTCAAATAACTTTGTACAGATATAGGTATACATAAATTACCTTTATTACATGTTACAATAATTTTTTTATCTATTAGATAATATTATTACCGAAGAGATAACAAAATAAGTTTTGTCAATGGATACATGTGTTTATCACGAAGATATATAATATAAACATAAATACAAAAACGTGACATGAAGTTAGGTACTTCAAGCTTATCTCTTCACGGTGAAAATTGATGAAAACCAATAAATATGCACCAAGCTCAAGAGCCAGTTCTCTTAATTGGTGTAGAAACCAAAAAAAAAATGATGTTTTCACCTTTTTGTTATACCTTTTTATTATATTTTGTTTTTATTTAGTTAAACAATGATTAAAATTGTAAAATTGTTGTTTGTAAGAGGTGAAATAAATTGAAATAAAAAAAAAAATTAAAAAAAAATAATAATAATAATCCAGATTAAAGCATTGGACACACGCGAAGTTAATATCAAAAGATACTTATAAAACAATAGCGCTCGCCATACAATCCCATACAGACCCGCCACACGTAAAAAGATGATGCATTATAAGTGCGGTTCGGGTCTTCGCTGTTCGCCGTTATTCTCCGTAACCGCTGCCGATGCGATAATTGAAAAGTTATGTGACCCCCCTCCCTGCACCTTAAACAGGAGAGGGGTCATTTTAAATGAGGAGCTGCCATGCTCAAGCCGCTGTCAGCCATCAAGTTGACAGATCCAGTACAACGAAATGATATTCCGCAGCCGCTCCCGAATTCAACTGACCCCCTCTCCTACCGTAGGAAGAAATCTTTTATAACGTAGTGTGTCAGTAGAAAATATAAGCAACGTAGGTCGCGCTCAATAACGCTAGCGCTTATAACGCTGCGTGTGTCCTGTGCTTAACAGATGACTATCTCATTTTGCTATTTGCGTTTTATTAATTATCTTGTACTCACTATATTTAATGAGATGCCAATGCATATAAAAAGCTAATCAAATTGCACCACTGAACAAAAAAGTGCCAAAAAGATGGTTAATAGATCAAATTTTCTAAATTAATATTTTTTCTTACATTAGAATCCATTGATTTTATGCACGTAATGTTATTATTGTAGGTAAATCTTTACAATATTTTAGGGCCATAGTAATAAGCAATCTTTAGAATTTTATGCAGCTGTTAAGCAGCAGTCTACATTGATGATTGTTTGTCAATGGTTTGAAATGTTTGCATGTTTTATTTAATTTTTTATTATTTTTATTCATAAAATATTTTGTATACAATTTTTTTACATGCTTTATGATTACCACACTAGACATACGTCCTTATTATGGTATAAGTAAGGGGATTACATTAATATTCAGGCGTTTATTTTATTTTAATTTATTTAAGGCCGGCGTGGTCGTGTTTGGTGACCAAATCTGAATAGCCAGGTACTTCCCCACCGTCCTCTTCTCCATCTCCTTCCCCTCCCCACTACCTTCAGCCTCACAACATATCCCAATTGGGGATGCCTTAGTCTCACTGGCTCCAGACGGGAGCAGTTGGGACTCTTGTGCAGTATTTATATTTAAAAAAAAAAAAAACATAGTTTTTTTTTACCTGCCTCACTAGACAAAGTTTATTCCAAGGAGGATAAATGTATATATAAATATAGATGTATAGTTTTCAATTTTTTTTTTTGAATTCGAGTGGGCATTAAATGGGTATTATTTGATTATAAGATATTATATGTATTTATTTATTAACAACCTTTTTAGAAGCTTTTCCAAAAGCTTTTCTAAAGAGCTGGTGGCTTCGGATAAGTGAAATAATCTACAAAAATGGAGACTTTTTTCATTTCCTCGCTGGATAATAAATAGAAGGCTTGTGAAAAAGTAAGTACTCACCACAGTTCCGCGTGTGGGTATCAGGTCTCCGACTAACATACCGAAGGTTGTACTCTTGCCCGCTCCATTCGCCCCCAGTAGACCGAGGCACTCCCCTGAAAATCATTTGATTGTTAAATTAGTATTAATTATTCTTTGACACTTTTGATCAGCCGCTAATCGGTAGTTAAAAGGGACCACTCGATTGCCATTTCAAGCAACGCTTCGATTCCGAATGGTGGTCTTTTACCAGGGCGATACTTAGGTATCCACTTCTCTGAAACATACCGTACCTACGTACAAAAAAATGCAATCAATGAAAAATTATCGAATCATCAAAAGACCACTTCATTACAGTTATTTCATTCGGTTATATCCTGTAATTTTTCACAGGCAATAACTAGTTAAGCCATGTCTACTCCGACACTATTGACGCATTGTTCGGTGCTAACAATAGGGTATTTCCACTTTTTTTTTATTGCTTAAAAAAATTACGATTATTATGGCATTTTTATTTTATTTTTATGTTGACGAATAAATTTTCTACAGCGAGTGTAAGTTGCCCATTTTTGTAATCCCGCCAAAACGGCATTATCGACACATGACATTACAAGGGTCGCTCGTTCTTGAAAAATTTCCGACAGTTCTACTTTGTTTGTTTGATGACGTGCGTACGAAGTGTCGTTGGCAATCACGGGCCGTTTTAGTATTGTAAGTTTTTGAGCGTTTTTAAAATGAATAAATTTGAATGAAAACGTAAAAAACAAACATTTTTAGTACGATGATTAAAATCAGAAAAATGATCTTTAAATATTCCATACATTTTCAACAGAATCCCTCGTTTGTGAAAATACCCTATTGGTTATACAAATATGCAAGACGGTGGAGTGGCTGTACACATCTTTGAATGCGACGCAATATTTGTGCAAAATGGGGGCGTCCACATTTTTATATGCAGATGCAATGTTTTGTTCATATGTTCGGAGCAATGTTTGTGCAAAAAGTGTCGCAGGAGACACGGCTTTATGTACACAAAAATGTTTGGCAATCAATTCGGTTAGCTATATACCACCGCATATAGTACATACAATCAAACTGAATAAACTATATTTTGTAAGACTTATATATAAAAACGATAATTATTGTAAGACTTACATAAAAATGATAATTATTGTAAGACTTACATAAAAATGATAATTATTGTAAGACATACATAAAAACGATAATTATTGAAAAAAAAAACAAAAACTGAATATTATTGAAATAAATTAAATATTTAAACTGAAAATATTGAAAAAAATGTACATACACTGTTATCATATAAATAATTCAATTTCGATTAAAAGATATTTTATTATATTGTAGATATAGTACTTACTTAAAAGGAATAAAATGCTACTTTGCCTTCTGTTAGTTAATTATTTTTAAATATAGAAGTTCAGAGAATGCTCTTATTTTTGAAACAATAGCAGAATTTTCACCAAAAGAAAAAACTATACACTTATTGGAGAGGTTTCTTCGAAGGCAGACGCCTCTACAAAGGTCAAACGTGACCCTTTTGATTTATAAAATATATAATCATTCGAACAATAAAATCGGGGTGTTTCAAGAATATTACAAACAAAGTGCTTTTCTTTTGAGTGACTTTCGCTGTGCTAAACAATCTGATCAGCATTAAAAAGTACCCATTAAAATCGTATGCCATAAGCGCAATTCCCGCTTGCATTATTGTATGCATAACTAATTGGATTACGCAGGCAATCCAATTTATAATTTATATACAAGCCAAAGCTGCCGGCGTAGTCCAGCGGTAGAGCGTTAGACTCCCATTCCGAAGGCTGCGGGTTTAAACCCGGCGTGCGCAAATAAATTTTATTTAATTGATTGTGTTATTTCACAATAGTATATTTGCGGCATGTTCCAGAATGGAAGATACTCCTAGTATCGCCCTGGTGTAAGACCACAATTCAGAATTGAAACGTTGCGTGAAATGGCTTTAGCCGTGTTTAGTGACTAGATCTGAATAGCCAGATACTTCCCCACTCGTCCTCTTCCTCGTCTCCTTCCCTTCCCCATTTACCTTCAGCCTCATAACACACCCCAATTGGGGATGCCATAGTCTCACTGGCTCCAGACGGGAGCAGTTGGGACTCTTGTGAGGTATTCACTATAAAAAAAAAAGGCATACAACAATTTCAAAAGACGCTGCCACCCACGAAGAGATCTGGGATTTGGAAACTCCAGCAATCTACGGAAAGTTTTGACTCGCCAGGACACCATTGTCCATTGGTTGGAGCGAACTTTTCATTGGGGACACTATCAAATACCAGAGGATCGGACGGGTGGGCGTTTTCCACGGTAATTAACTTCACCATAGTGTAATAAAATGGTCGATCCAGGGGTAAGCTAATTATCTGTTTAATTTTATAAACCACTGTGGTAACAATTTGGCCGCCCATTACGTGTTTGGGTTTCGTATTTAACACACTTTTGGTTAATTAAGTGAAAGGATTTCAATTATAATATGTATTTTTTGTTTCTTCGCCTCGAAAATTTGTCTGTTTGTTGATAACGTGTCATTTTTATTCCATTATTTAAATTTTGGAATTAGAATCCTTACAAAAAAACTTAATTTCATATATACTAATAAATTCCTGTATAATGATACACCCAACATCAGAGACAACAAAAACCACGGTTGGCGTAGAATTTTATTCATAAATAATTTTTCATCCTCATGTGTTTCTAAATTCCCTACAGAAATTAAAGCTGCTTTCTATACTAATAATAACCTAGGTAAACTTTTAATAAATTCCAAAGATAAAGAAAATAACTTAAGCCATTCTGGCATTTATAAACTTAAATGTAATGATTGTCCAGCATTTTATATAGGTAAAACGGCTAGAAATGTTCAAACAAGGGTGGTAGAACACTTGAGATGTCTAAACAGTGTAGGTTTCTCAGAATTTGCTACCCACCTAATAGATAAAGATCATTCATTTAATAAATCTTCCGGAATAGATGTATTACATAGAAATGGGATAGGTCTACGACTTAATAATCTTAAAGCCCTTGAAATAAAAAAGTCATTAAAAATAAATAAAACAAATTTACTTAATAAACAATTAGACTTATTGAATAGCCCCATTTTTAAAATATTCCCGTTACCCCCGCCCACTTTCACCCCTCCTTCTTAGCTACCTCCCCCATCGTCCCCACCTAAGTTGATGTTCTCTCTCCCTCTTATAATTTTCTTTTAAATGCCATGTATATCTGTATTATGTTTAGTATATTTTTATTCATCCCTGAGGAAGGTTCAGGTTGAACCGAAACTAGTTGGATTAAAAATTAATAAAGTGGAATTAAAACAAAATATTATTGTGTTTATTATAATTATGAATTCCCACAAAGTGTTTGCTACAAGTGAAAAAATAAATATACATTTTTTATTGTTCTCCGTTAATACTGGTTTTTTATTGTTTCCTTGATTACTTAAACGTGTGCTCAGTCCCCCACGGCCTTGTAAAGAGAATTTTGCTCTACGCTGTCGGTCTGGTCATAGAGACCATTGGCGCCCCCTTTAATAAAATAAAAATAAAGCCTACAGCCACCACTAACTTTATCATTATCTGGTCTATGATTTCCTCGTAACAACACCTGATAGTATTAATACTGATACGTCTGTGGTACACACTTGTTCCACATGCCAGCTACACATGGAAGTGATGCCATCTCTAATATTCAAAGAAAACTGTTTTCCTTACTTTGGGTTTCTGCCTGCTAATATTATATGTATTATAAATATTACCTTCTTTGATACTCAGGCTAAGATCCTTGACTGCCACGTGACTCCTCCTCAGCAGGCCCGTCCTGTAACGCTTGGCGAGACGGTGCATTAACACACAGGACTCCCCCTTGTTACCTGGAACCATACAAACCAGATTTTTTCACACTTTGCCCACACGTTATTTAGGATAAGAACACAGAGAGATTGATTACACAAGACTAATATTGAAATATATTATTCAAAACATGGTAGTGTACCAACTGGTCAATAATTGTTTTTATAGAAGATCATTAAAAATAATAAAAATTGGTAAACGTTAAGAATCTGCACAGCAATTAAGAAAGAAAAGAGTAATTTATAAGGTCCAGGGCCTTTACTAAAATTTTATCTCAAAAAAACACTTTATTTCATCTGCACTAATATGTTCTGCATATGCAAGTAATGTTTGCCAAGTTTGTACTGCATCAAATATGTGAAGTACACATTTTAGTATATAGGCAACATAATATACTGTTGTTATAGTAGGTTTAAAAAAAAGTTAAATACTAGATTATAGAATGTCAATTAAATAAATTTTATTATGTTCTACAAAAAAAAACATTGCACAACTATAACACAGTATAATATACTTTACAATATTATTATATTATAAGCTATGTGAAATCTATTATCGGTACCTAAGTAACTATTTAGTTAGGTTAGCTTAGGTTAATTAGGAATTTTTTTTAAAGACGTTTATTATTACAACACATGGCGGCACAGCTATGAATGATACAGTTTAGTATAAGCTATGTGAAATTCATTAACAGTTGCCTAAGTAACATATTTAGTTAGGTTAGGTTAGGAGGACTTACCCGAGTCCACCTCATCCTGAACAGCCTTCCTCTCCTTGTCCACATCTGTGTCTCCGAGAGCCAGATCAGGATATTTGAAGCCCTGGCTGTTCCACATCTCCCAGAGACTCTGCCATACGTGGTACTCATACAGGACCAGAACCACCTGAACAAACAATGTTGCATCACCCGCGGGTCAATTCACCATCTCTCGAGCAACTGCCGAGTTGCTACTCGACTCATAACAATGAACGTACGATTAGCAAGTCCATTGCAAGACAACGGCAACTTAAAAGTATCTCTCGACGTGTGGCAACTTTGGTAATAAAATTTGGTAATAAAATATAAAAATATTTAATAAACAATATTTTTTTTAAAGTGAATTCCTCACAAGATTCTCAACTGCTCTTAACTGTATAGAGGCAGTAAGACTATGGCATCCTTAATTGGAGGGGAAGGAGATGGAGAAGAGGTAGATGGAGAATTACCTGGATATTCAGATCTGGTCACCGGATACAGCTAAAGCCATTTCAAGCAACATTTCAATTCTTAATAGTGGTCTCACACCACACAGGGCAATACTGAGAGGATCGATCATTCTGAAACGTGCCGCAAATATACACCATAATATTATTTTAAACAAATAAATTGTGAATAATAAAATTTACTTGCGCACGCCGGAACTTGAACCTACTCCCTCTGGATTGCTAGTGGAGGGCCTTACCCCTTGACCACGGAGGTCGTCACAACTTAAAATTAACAATTAGAAATAAATTGAAGTAATTGTGAGCATGTAGGTAGATACATACAACATACATAAATCATTGGCGCTACAATCTTCGGAGAGTCTTGGTCAGTTTTTTATGCCTAAGGCAACCAAAGCTTAGGCCTCCCAACGTCGTCAATTTTGCAAATGTAATTAATAATGACAATAAGGTAACTTACCGCGTAGAAGATGAAACCGGCTACCATGTAGATGATGTGTGAGGATATTCCGTACTGTTTGTGGGAGAAGTAGTCTAGTAGGCCTGTGCATTCTCCAGTCACCTCGTCTTTACCTGTAAACACACAAAGGACTCTGAAAGAAAGTGTATACTTCCTGTCAAGTGGGACACTGGCACCATAGAGAAATTGGATTTCTTCATCCTCTTCCAAATTCCTATACCTATTGGTGCTTTCCACTCCAACAGCTGCACATGTTTCCTATGTAGGACTCCCATACATCCAGATATTTTTATATTTTAGTTTATTAAGGAAACAAACACTACACAAAACATACATATTTTATTAAAATAATTACACATTACATAGTTGTATGAACCAGTGAAGTTTTTGCATAAAATTCATATTATGTATATCTATCTAATATATAAAAATCTCATGTCACGGTGTTTGTGGTCACACTCCTCCGAAACGGTACCGATTTTATGAATTTTTTTTAAATATATTTGATAGGTAAAATAGAATGTAAAGTATATTTCATACCGGGAGCTCTGGCTTTATGAAATTTGCATAAAAAATTTGAAATAGGTCAAAGAGTTTAGCAACAAGGAAGAAAGTCATGAGGGGAGGGGAATCCGGAAGGGGCGGAAAGGAATTAAGGAGGGGGGGTTTGTGTGAGGGGAGACAAGGGAGGGGGAAGGCGAAAAGGGTGGAAGGGGAATGCATCAGGGGGTCACGAGAAGGGGGACAGCGGGAGAGCGGAGGGGGGAAATGAAAGTGGAATGCAAGTGGATCGATAGAAATAGAAAATCTTAAAAAAAAAAAACACAGATTAAAAGTATGTATATAGACAGATAATGTAAAATGAAACTAAGTATCTATATAAAAATAATACTTACATCATAAAATAATGTTCAAAGATAAACAAGATAAAGAAAGAATAACATAATGAAAAAAATAACTTAAAGATCTTAAACACAGCAGGGGGGGGTTTGTAATTAACAATTTGATTTAATTTGGGAGGCGGTTATGGGTACCGCCGCCCCGGGAACCATTTATTGGACGACCAACACCTCTGCCACAGGTCACCCCAAGTGGTTTGCTTCGTTTGGTGACTTAGCAGGGGTGCCCGGGTTCATGGGGTTAGGTTTGTCCGGGATTTGGGGGCGGATGCGTCTGCCGACTACCTACGTGGCAGGGCAGATCGGGAGAGACTAGTTGAGAGAGACCTTTTGATCTCTGCAGCCGGACCCTCTCAACCCATCGCCTTGCACTGCAGAGGGAGGGATGGCTTCACACATCCATCACCCCTGGACATATTTATCCCCAGATTCCTACCCACCCCTCTAACCTTTTTCCTTCCCAGGACTTCCTCTCCTTCCTTTCCCTTAAAAAACCCTCCACACAGCATCTTCAAAGATGACATAGGCCCTGAGGGAATTATTCCCTCAGGGCCTCCTGGATTGGATCTAATGTAAAAAATTTTTTTTTTTTTTCTAATATGCATTTAGTAAATTGACCAGATAAGAAATGGAAAACGTCAATGTCTGAAAAGATATTATTGTATTTTGTGCAAGGCCTTATAAGACATCATATAAATCCACTGGAGTGACAGAGCAATTTAAAACTTTTTTCTCGGATTACTAAAGGAAATTTTCCCACCCACGTTAAAAAAAATCATACCTCCGAATTTGAATATGGAGACATACAAACTGATTATAAAGCCAATGAATTCGCCTATCTTTTCACTATTATCACATATTCGTAGGATTTATAAAAAAATGATTATAAAATCGTTAACTAAATTTTTTTTTTAAGAATCTAGAGAATATTTGCCACATTGTGGCAGCAAAGCAATCCGAGGCTTTGGAAATAGTGCCATAATGTGGCAAAAAGCGTTCGAGTGGTTAAGGACTGTCACCGCTGTTGAGCCCTTTCCCTCTATCCTTTCAAAACCTATAATATCCCAAATTAAACTTGCATAATGCAGCAAAGATGTTTACTAATGAATACTTCCTTTAGACGTGCTCACTACGAGTGAGCAGATACTTTTGCGCGCCCGGGGAAGGTTTCGGCGACTGGGGCGAGGGGTGACAGGCGGCGACCGAGATCTTATGGCACGTTTCTTGTTTTTGAGTCCCCCTCCTATTTTAATAGTACCACTGTTTGTAAGCACTTCAGATTATCTCTGATCACTACCAAAAAAGAGTGGAAGATACTCTCTGTATCACACAGACCCAACATAACCAAATGGGGATGCCATAGTCATGTTGTCTTCAGGCAATTGGGAGCGGTTGGGCTCTTGTGCGGTATTCACATAAAAAATAAATAAAACTAACTTACTGCAGCAAAGTTTTGTGCGATTATGCCGGCTGCTGTATTCTAGACACTGCCTGTTCTCCCGTGAAACGAATCCCAAAGACAAGAGGCCGTGGCACAGCGGGTAGGGAGGCACCAGGAAGGCCACGGCTCCCCGGAGCACCCCGCTTGTGGCCCCCGAGCTATCGTCCTCCATCTGGCCCGTGATGAACACCCACATCGGCATCAGGAGACCTGAAACAACAAGGTTAATATGTACATATCAACAAAATTTAATCGAAAATTACAGTGAAAAAATATATGACTACTATTATTAGAATGTATTGGCGCAAACACTTGAAAAATCACAGGATATTATAATAATTGTAGGATTTGTGAAGCTGAAATATTCTTTAAAAAAAATATTTGCCTCTCGATCAGCTTTTGCAAAAGCAAAAGATGAAAGAAATTAAGCTTTTGAAAGAACACAGTGCCTCCGCTGACGAGGCAACTGAAAAAAACCAGTTTGCAACTAAACTCGCTATCCTGTGTATGTCAATGTGATGGCTCGCACACTACACAATTTCTCAAAAACCCGTTGTCAATGTGTAACGCAAGCAGTGACTCGCGACTCGCCCTGCTAGTGATGACAGCTGATTGTTCTTCGTCTATGGTTAAACAAGCTGAGATAATTATTGAAATCGTAAAATTGAGTAGGAAGTTTGGTTGGAAACCATAGCAACCAGCAAGTTTTAGTTTGGTTTCAGTTTCTTCAGTGAGTGGATCGCCTTAGTAAACTTGAAATATTATGATATCTCCTTACAAAAAATTAAAGAAACAAAATAAACATTTCAAACATGGAAATATTAAAAAATAAAATAATTTTGGTATCTACTTTACCGCTTATCTGAATCGTTTCCATAATCAGTTCCAATTTTGAAAATCAAAGCAAATACCAGTTCAAGAGGTCACTGATCCGGAGTTACACAAAGACACACTACTGAAATTATTATTTTTATCCTTTTGAAACTAGCTATCACTTTGTAGTTATCCATTTTATAATTAAATGAAACAATATAACTTAGTTACAACCACTGATTTATTTTCGTTGTTTGGTTTTGGGGTGTTATGCCGTGTTGCGCTACCTCCTTCTTTAGCGACGTTTCGGACAGTGTTGCAGTGTCCATCATCAGGGCAGATCCGGCAGATCACCTCGTCGGAAGGAGGTAGCGCAACACGGCATAACACCCCAAAAACAAACAACAAAAATGCTTTTGGCCGTGAAAATCTAAAAACGTAACTGATTTATTTAATTAAACACCGACCGAATTCGGAACAACCGGTTTCGGAATAACCGTTCCGAAACCGGTCGGCGTTTAATTAAATAAATCAGTGGTTATAACTAAGTTATATTGTTTCATTTAATTATTATTTTTAACTGTAATCTGGTGGTGAATCTACAAAAATAGTACTCATATCTCGCATGAAGTTTTAAAAAAAAGGTTTTATGAATTTAAAAGATTTCCAACAAAAGAAATTAATTATGGAAAAAAAAAGTGATTTTTCTTTTCATATTGTCTGTTTATTTAACTATGACAAGCAATTACGAGGGTCATTCATAAAATAAGGTTCCCATATTTTTTTTAAATATACAGCTTTATTGTTTTCCTTAGCAAACATCATTTTAAAGCTTAAAATTTACTATATTTTTCTACATAATCGCCGTTTCTGTCTAAACACTTTTGCAGACGATGCTCCAACTTTTGTATCCCCAAGTCATAAAATTATGCCGCCATTCCTCTGAGAAATCGAATACTCTCTTCCTTGACTTCATCATCAGTATGGAAGCACATTCCACCCAAGTGTTCCTTTAATTTTGGGAATAAGTGGTAATCACTAGGGGCTAGGTCCGGACTGTAGGGCGGGTGGGGCAAAACAGTCCAGCCAAAATCTGATTCCGTCTGAAACTGAGAACCTTACGCTCCGGTCTTCATCGTGAATTTTCATGCGACCTTCACTAAATTCTCTACACCTTTTGCGTACATGTTGGACAGATATGCACCTTTCCCCATAAACTTTGATTAACTGACAATGAATGTCAATAGGGGGAGTTCCTTAAAAAACGTATCACAGCGCGATTTTCGAATCTGGCGGAAACAGCAATAGGAAGCTCCATCTTCGATGGCTGCTAGGCCGACACTGAGCAGTGTAGCGTGGTGGGAGCAGCAGGGATAGAGAGTGGGGGAGTTGATGAGTCAGCCAGTGTTGCCAGATTTCTCCCAGCGCGCCGCTATCTTTATTGACAGCACAGGGAACCTTACTTTACGAATTGCCCTCGTATTATCTTTGTACACTTAAATAGAAAATATTGTAATTATGGTAAATTCTTGGTAATGTGCTCACGCGTCGCATGGCATTCCGTTTTTTCCGGGACAATTATGAATTTTGTTATAATGTGGGGCAAGCGAGAGGATAAGTTTAACTGTTATTGCATATAACTCATTTGTTCGGTATTCATACAGGTCTCATAGAAATTGTTGTGTCTCATGGATAGAAAGGGAAACACAATGATTTCTATGAGACATAGAGAAAGATGATCTAAATGGTGTGAGAAAGAGAAAATACCACACTTCATATTCAAATCTAAAAGTTAACCACAAAATAACTAAAATGTACACCGCTATAAATCCAAAGCTTCCGCAATTTGCAATTTGAAAAATTATTATGAAAATTTTTATTAATTATTTCTACATGAAACGACCAAAAAGTGAGTTGACGATAATGTTAATAATACATTTGCATAATAAATTATGTGTGTATTTTATTTTTTTTCATTACCATTAACTTTAGTTAGAAAAAACGTAAGGTGAGTCAATTTAAAAAAATATTTATGTTTGAATTTAAAAGTTTTATATTTCATTATATGTTTAATTTATATTACAAAATTCGAAAGTGTATTTAAACAGTTAGTTTTAGGATACATTCAGAAATATTCGATTTGGATTTTATTGCAAAACAGAAATATTTTGACAAAATACGTTTGAGGTCTGAGGGGTTAAAAGTTATTTGTTGCTGCATCTGAATACAAAACTGGGAAGATTTGCTTCCCCTGTATAATTATAACTGTATAATATTGGTTAAATTCACACAGCGGGCAAGCACAACGACAATATACTAAAAGGTAAAAAAACCCTCTCCCGCAAGTCTATGGATTATGGAAAATTTGCATTTATAATTCCGTTCGCTAAATGCGTTGTCATAAGCGATTGAAGATATTACTAACCGAAAATAATGGTGATCACCAGGACTGTAATATATCCGGCGGCCGGCTGCCTGACGACGAGTGTGACCACGTACACGGCAGCCAGCGCCGCGGGGAGGTGGCTCCACAGCAGCGCTAGCAGTGGCCCCTGAGCGCCCTGCAGCTCGGAGTCCAGCACCCCTGTGACCAGCGTGAGCAGCCCCGCAGCCACGAGCAGCAGAAGCAGATCGGGGGCGGCGAAGCAGAGCAGCCGCAGGGGGGGAGCGGCCCCGCCAGTCCCCAGAAGGGGGGAGCTGCCGTTGGTGCGCTGGATCGCGCTAAAGGGGAGCATCAGGGCTACGAGGGAGTTGCAACCTGAAGCAAGTTACTACATATTAGAGAAAAACTCGCAATACAGTACAAAATGTGCTATAACAAATAAGTACATAATATATTCAGGATGTAACAGCACGTAACCTAAGGATTTTAAAAAGGGATTCCTGAGCATATTAGGAGCAAAAAAGTATCTGTCATTTTGGAGACCAATAATTTTTTTTTCAATAAAAAAAAATTCTATCACATGTTTACACTGCAACACAGTTTGTCTCGTCCGTTGCCGTGCTATAGATCTTATAGGAATATATTAAGACTATAATTTTTCAGTAGAATATATATCACCTGTGACAACGCAGCACGTCCAAAAGATGATATCAGTGAAGCTCTTCCCCTCGTACTTCTCATGGATCCTGGTGGCTGGGTTGGGGGGCCAGGGGTGGGCCTGGGCCCGCACGGGGGGCAGGCCCGCCTCCAGGGCCAGCAGGTTGGCTAGCAGGGCCGCCGCGCTCGGCAGCCCGTGGTACACGCTCGTCGAGTACAGGACCCGGTACTCGCCCGGGAACAGGGACAGGCCGAGAAGCGTGGGGCCAGGGTAGCCCCGCTCGGGGTGCTGCTGCCCAAGCTCTAGGATCGCTGGAATTTAAAGCACAATTATATGTTCATTTATACATTTAATATAATTTCTTGTTTTACATTATCAATCCCTCGGGCCAATTTGTTAGCTTTTCGGAACAACTCATATGGAACAACTCATAGAAATCGTCATGTCTCCCTTACTATCATAGTGAGAAAGATGATATAAAGAGAAAACACCATGCTTTATATTCAAATCTAAAAGTTAACCACAAAAGAAGTAAAATGTACACCTTTATAAAACCAAAGATTGGGATCGCAAATTTGAAATTTTTTTATGAATCTTTAGAAATTTTTTATTAATTATTTTTACATGGAAAGACAAAAAAGTGAGGAAACGATAACGTTTATAACACATTTGTCGAATAAAAAATGTATGTGTTTTTTTTTTCATTATCAGTAATTTTACTTACAAAAAACGTAAGGTGAGCCATTTTTAAAACTTTTTATGTTTGCATGCAAGATTTTTATGTGCTTCGAAAATTATGTGTTAATTTTGATCTATAAAATTTAAAAGCATATTTTATCACCTTTCAGAAACAGTTTTTATATAATGTTCAGGAATATTCCTTTATTTGTTTTTTATTGCACGGAGGAAATATTTTGACCCTCTGACAAAATATGGTCAGCGTTAAAAGCGCTAGCGTTATTGAGCGCGACCTATTCTGTTTATATTTTCTACCGACATACTACGTTATAAAAGATTTCGGGAACGGCCGCCGAATATCATTTCTTTGTACTGGATCTGTCAACTTGACGACTGACAGCGGCTTGAGCATGGCAACTCCGTATTTAAAATGACCCCTCTTACGTTTACGGCGAAGAGGGGATAGCAAAGCTTTTCAAATATCGCATCACCATCGGTTACGGAGAATAACGGCGAATAGCGAAGACCCGAACCGCACTTATAACGCATCATCTTTTATGTGTGGGTGGTTTGTATGGGATTGTATGGCGAGCGCTATTGTGTTATAAAGTATCTTTTGATATTAATTTTGTGTGTGTCCAAAGCAAAATGTCCAAAAAAATCAAAAATCAAAAATCAACATTATTGCATTTTAGGCGCATATTATAGAATCGACCACAGGAAGTTTTTTTAAATTTTTTTTTTTTTATATATAATATTACAGTGTTCACATAAAGTTATTAATATTTATACATAATAGATAATAACATAATTTATGAACTTTTTGTTGTGTTGTGTGTAAGGTAGATTAGTGAATGTGAAACTGTGGTTGGGTAATGTATGTTTCGTGAACACCTCACTAGGAGAACCTGTGCTGAGGTGTTTACGTGGTTATGTTTAAGTGTGACAAGTATTTATGTGTTGTAGTAGAAAGTTTCTTCTTTATTTATTTTTTAAATTAGTGATTATGTTAAACTGATTATTTATAAAAAAATATGTATACATATTTATATTTTAAGTGTGTGTATAGTTGGTATATTCTCGAAAAATGTGTTTAGTTATTTTACATTTTTTTATAGTTTGTTTACGTTTGGTTTGGAGATATTATGTTTTGAATGAAGTTAAAATCTTGATTTTTGATCCAGCAAGTTTTTTGTGAATGTTTGTAGACGTATTTGCAGTTATTAGTTGCTTCAGAGTAATGGGCATACAATTAAAAAGTTTGGTTGCGTAATATTGAAAGTGTCTTTGTCCATGTGTGGTGTGCGTTATCGCCATGTTCAGTGTTTTATTTGTTGAGGAACTGGTTTTAATTGAGGTTTTTGGTTGAATTGGAATATGGAGTTTGTGTTGGAGGAGGTGTAGTAGTGCATATTTGGCATAGAGTTGTCTTATTGACATGACTTCCAATGTTTTGTAAATTTCGCTTGAATCTGTGTAGAATGGTACTTTCAGGATTAGTTTAATTATCGCTTTTTGAATTTTTTGAATTGGGTCAGTTGATTTGAGACATCTATTGATTAAATGGGAAAGTATTATCTCAGCGTTCTACTAACGCAAACTGCAGAAGGTTTTAAAAAATGTTTTATTTATTTTTTATTTATTGGCTCGCCATCAGAATACATCACATAATTTTTGCACTTTGTATATACATATATACATAGTTGTAATGATGTTTCTAATTATAGGTGAGCACAACATTCATCTCAATATTCTCTATGTAATATTTATGTGGTTTTACATAAGGTAAATAAATTTGGTACATTATGGCAGGCGATCACTCAAGATGTTTTGCAAACTTGCCATAATATCGACCCTATGGAATAACAAGGTTCCATCTAGTGCCGACCCTATTTTGAGAAAACGGACTGCAAAGTTTTGAATTACTATATTTCGATACGTAATCAGTAGTAAGCGGCTAGGAAGTGGCAAAACGAAGAATTCCAAGTCGCGAATCCGCAAAAACATCATTCGGAGATATTGAGTTTTGAAGTTTACTTTTAATCAGCTTTATATTGTTTTGAAATCAAACAACAAATAAAATAGATAATTAAAAATAATAAAAATTCATTAATAAACAGCAAAAACAATAACACAAGATCCTTAAATTAAAATTAGGATAGAAGTTTTATATGATTTGAGATTTTTCAGGGCCAAAAGTATTACAGTGATATATTTTTTTAAATTTTGGATGAAATTTATTTTTTTGGATTTTTTTAAAAACATGGGTTGTGCTAAATTTGGTGACTTAGCAGGGGTGCCCGAGCACATGGGGGTGAGGTTTGTTCAGGTCTTTGCGGCGAAAGCATTTCCTCTTCTTCCTTTCCTCAAAAAGACCCCCACACAGAGCATCCCCAACGATGATATTATCCTTGAGGGTAAATATTTTCCTAGGGGCCTTCTGCGTGGAGTTAATGTAAAAAAATAAAAATATTTTGGGTTATAATGAGATGTTGCGCCTCCTCCCTCTGTAACTCAGCGCATGACGTTACAGTGTCCATCATCAAGGCAGATTTGTAGATTGTAGTGAAGTGAGTACGGAGGTAGTGTGTACGTAGAAGTGATACCGTGTTCTATTCACTGATAGTTCAGTACTTTGACTGAATGGACGTGACAACGGAGAAAGATGAATAACCCTCTCAGTGGCACTGTGAGCACTGTCAACCTCTTGTTTGCAGGAATGACCGGGTGTCGAGTACTTCAATTGGGGATTTTCTTTAAGGAAATTTAGAACTGCGGTTCTAATAAAATAATTTCTATTTTCTGGAATATATGAACACTCTGGGTTATTAATTCAGTCAAATTATTCTCAGCAACCTAGCAATTTTAAATGTTTTTAAAGCACTCGCTAAGTAATTTCCTGAGATTCTTTCGTTCCATTTTGCACATACATATATGGTTTTAGTAGTGAGCTGTTAAATTGTACACTTTTCTTCTAAAATAGAAGGAACTTCCGCTCTCAGACATGATTTGAAACAAATTTGCAAATCATACAAACGA
Organism: Limnephilus auricula; assembly: GCA_951813805.1. NCBI lineage: Eukaryota > Metazoa > Arthropoda > Insecta > Trichoptera > Limnephilidae > Limnephilus > Limnephilus auricula. Next base: position 10,315,988 of record OX638402.1, on the reverse strand, counting down.
CAGGTATATCATATTTCTTATCAGCGTCTCTTTCCTATCCCATCGCCATCTTATCATAATCGCCATAATTCAGATTTTTTCATGTGAACTTGAATTAAATTTGGTCAAAAAAATATGCTTCTACATTTACAAGCTCAATTTCTCCGCCGTTGAATTCTTTTCTTCGAAATACTTTTTGTAGAAATCCTACATTTTCACCAGGTCCAGATTTTTGGGTTCAACAGCGCAGCTATGGAACGATTTGCCTGCCTCTGTGTTTGCTCCCTCCTGTTTCTTCAAGACCCATATTCACTCTGTCCTCTCCTCAAAATGACCCTCCAAGTAGCATCCTCAAAGATGACATAGGCCTCGATAGAAATTATTTTCCTCAGGGCTTTCCTATGTGAAGCTCATTTTGATCCGTATCACAGGAGAACACATTTGTCCCAGCTCGCATAGGTCTCATATAAATCGTTGTATCTTCCTTACTGTCACGGTGAGAAATATGACCTTAACGGTATTAGAAAGAGAAAACTCCACGCTTAATATTCAAATCTTGAATTAAACCATAAAAAAAAATTAAGTGTTCCTCTATGTAACCAAAGTTTTCGATAGCAAATTCAGAAAAAATTATAAAATTTCTAGAATTTTTAAATCATTATTTTTTTATGAAACGACAAATATGTGAAGTGATAATAACGGTAGAAATACATCTACCCAATAAATTTTTTTTTTTTTTACATAATGAGTAATTTTAGACAGAAAAAGCCGGAGAAAAAAAAGGTTTAAAGGTAAGTGTGGGTAGATTTTAGGTTATGGATTTTGAATATGTATGTATCGATCCTTACCTGGAATCGACACGTAGGTTATTAGTAGTAGGCGGCTAGGCGGTGGCAAAACGAAGAATTCGAAATTTAAAATCCGCAAAAACATCATTTGGAGATATTGAGGTTTGAAGTTTAGAATTTATTTGTTATTAAAATAACATATCAATTCTAAACTTCAATCTTCAATGTCTCCGAATGATGTTTTTGCAGATTTGTGACTTGGAATTCTTCGTTTTGCCACCGCTTAGCCGCCTCCTAGTTATTAGTGTGATCGCGGATGTTTAAATGATGATTTAAATGAGTGATGTTTGGACAAGAATGGCGAGCTCTTCCGCTCACTTGAGTTTGTCGGCTGTCGATAGGGTTTTCTGATCGAGTGTTGTCATATTAAAAATAAATCTTTTGGTTGTTCAGTGTTATCGGTACTGTCTACAGAGGAGTCATTTTTGAAACTTTTTTATGTTTGTATTAAAAATTTTAATATTTCAAAAATTATATTTTTACTTCTAATAATAACATTTGTAAACTTATTTCATCACCTTTCAAAAACAGTTTTTAGTTTTCCGATATGTTCAGAAATATTCCATTTATTTGCAATTTATTCCAAAGCATTTTTACCTTCTGACAAAATACGCCCGATTTTTGAGATTGATTCGATTTCAATTACTGCCAGATTTTTTTTTTTTTTATAGAGATACCTCACAAGAGTCCCAACTGCTCCCTTCTGAAGCCAGTGAGACTATGGCATCCCCAATTGGAGTATGTTGTGAGGCTGAAGGTAAGTGGGGAAGGGAAAGAGATGGGGAAGAGGAAGGTGGGAAAGTACCTGGCTATTCAGTTCTAGTCACTAAACACGGCTAAAGCCATTATTAAGCAACGTTTCAATTCTGAATGGTGGTCTTACACCAGGGCGATACTGAGAGTATCTTCCACTCTGGAACGTGCCGCAAATATAACATATATTATTTTTATTAATTAATTGTGAAATAACACAAATTAATCAAATAAAATTTATTTGCGCACGCCGGGTTCGAACCCGCGACCTTCCAAATGGGAGTCAAGTGTCTTACCACTCGTCCACCGACGGTTGATATTCGAGAATCACTGTAATCTTCGTGTTCAAATAGGTATTTTAATCAGGAATCATGTTAATTACTTTATCTAACACTTTAAATAGCAACGCGCGGAAATTTGACACTGTTAGATAGGACGCTCTGCATAGAAAAGTGCGAAGTGATGTTTCAAAATAAATTTTAAAGTTGGAGTACCAAGTTTCCATGCCAAGTTGGAAGCTTGTTGCACAAATTATAGGAAATAACTGACGCAGTTGGAACTTTTGACACTTTCTATTTCATTTTAATATGCATTATTTGATGTTTTAAAGAAATAAAGATAAGTACAGTAGGAACATTATTCAATCAATAACTCAATCAATAACTCCAAGCTCAAATGTTGGAACCTCCTTAGGGCCGATATGCCAAAAATCGTTTGAGTGGTTAAAGACATTTTTGTGTTAAGTTTTGCATAATCCCGTTTATTCCTTCTTTTTCATCATAATTTTAGTTATTATTATTAGTGTGTGAGAGCGAGAAAATGTGGTCCATTTTTGGACCGAAAACAATCCTAGAAAAATTAAAGTGGTCCAATTTTGGACCGAAATCGCTCCAGTGGTTATGAGTGGCATCGAAAATAATGACTACAGAATATTTGTCTTTACTTCCGGAGTGAAAGATACTAACCCTGATGAACATCGCTCCCTGTGTTATTGAGCGTCATGTTGAACAGGGCCCCCAGACGTGCCAGAGCCGGGGGCGCCGTGCTCCCGTTGGTGGAGTATGGCAGCAGCAGGGCCCCCGGATAGGGCGGGGGCGCTAGGTGCAGCGGGGGCCATATGCCAGGCTCGGGGCCCCCCTGAAAGGTCAGTAGGGGGAACAGGAACATGCTGCAGGACAGGGCCACCTGAGAACATTGGAAAACTCTTCATACAGTGAAACCCTCTTATAAAGCTTTTTCAAAGATCGGAAAAAAAAATTGTACTCGCACACTCCATTATTTGTGTAAGGAATATTCATATAAAAAATGGTTGGTTGTAAGGTGACTAGATCTGAAAAGCCAGGTGCATACTTACCAACCTTCCTCTTCTCCAACCCATAAAAAGAAAATAGCACTTTTGGAAAGAGAACCAGTTGTTATCTATCAAGGTTTTATAAATACATATGTATCACATAATTCTTTAAATTAACTGCTAAAAAAATCTATATACAGTGAAAATCGCTTAAGAAGTTCCCTCTTAAGAAGTTTTCATATGGATTCCGCATCGAACGTCGGTAGTGAGTGGTTGTGTTTACCGGTGCTCTGTGTTTGACGATCTACCTACTTACTCCTGATTCTACTGCAGATAAGAATTCATTTATTGTTACACTTTTGTTTTGATTATAATTTATTTGTATTATTTTGTTTACGATAAATTCGTGTGTACAGTCAATCAAATAGACTGTTTATTATTTTTAAATCATTATTTTTTTTTGTGTTTAAATAATTTGTAAAAATGGAGGAAGACGAAAATAGACCCCCTGATCCCGAATCCATATTCAACAATGAAGATGGATGTGACTCTGATGATAGCCATATTTCTATAACTCTCCCTTCCCGTAAAAGAAGACCTTCGCTTTCTCTTAATGTACCTCCCAAAATTAAATCTCTTTCTCATACCAATCAAACCTCAAGCTCTCAGGGAAATCATAAAGACACCATTCTACCTGAAACTAAAAGTGCTGATCTAATGTATTCTCTTTCCTCATCTGCCCCTTTCATTGTTAATGTTCAAAGAACTGAACATGGGAAGATTATTCATCCGCTGGATTTTGGGAAATTTATTTTCAGTTCAAATAATAAAAACCTTGGAATAGTTAATGGATCAATCAAACCGGAAGGGCGCTACAAATTATCCATTGAGTTTAAATCCGCCACCCTTGCAAATGAATTTGTAAAAAAAATTGATTCACTTTCAAACCAAAAATTTAAATCATTTATTCCTACATATAACCTTACAAGGATGGGGCGGGTCAGGGGTATTCCACCTGATCTCTCAGAATCAGAAATCGTTGATGCTCTTAATGATTCTCAAGTGACTCCTAAAGTATTAAAAGTACGTCGATTAAATTACAAGGATACATCTACTGGAACCACCATATGGAAACCTTCGCAATCTGTTGTAATAACATTTGAAGGTCAAACTTTGCCATCCCGTGTGTTCATCTATTACAACTCACTTCCTGTAGAAGTATATAAATTTCCGACGATTCAATGTTTCAACTGTTGCCGGTTTGGACATTCGAAACCCGTATGTCGTTCCCCTCCACGTTGTCTTCATTGCGGAGAAAATCACGCTTTTGATAATTGTCAAAATTCATCTAATGATCCAATTTGTATTCATTGTAAGGGCAATCATACCGCGGTTAGTTTGGCCTGCCCAGAATTAACTAGACAAAAGAATATTAAGCAAGCAATGGCTTCAGACAATATTTCTTACTTCCAGGCGTCAAAAATATTCCCCACTGCGAAAAAATCTTTTGCAGAGATAACTTCTACCTCATCTCCCTTTCAATTCACTTCCTCTAAACCTCCACTATCATCTTCTCACAGAGAAACGTTTTTTAAACCGTTAAAACCGAAACCTAAATTTATTCCCTCTTTTGACAAAAAGCAACACAATGAACTTTTGTTTTACCCAAATGGGAACAATAAAACTCAGGAACCCAATGGGAGTGTTTTAAAAAATAATTCTGCTTCACCTATTTTCCCTAAAGTTGTTAATGAAAATTCTTCTTTCATTCAGACATTAATTACCCTCTTAATTTCAATTCTTTCAAACAACAATAATGTACCGTCCAACGCTGCTGATTATATTAAATCATTACTCTCTTGTCTTCCCAATGTCTCTGAAACTGAACAGAATACTTCAGTGGAATAGTAGAAGTCTATTCTCTAACAAATCTGAGCTTATTCAATTACTCAATGTACATGATATTTCAGTCGCCGCCATCTCCGAAACATGGTTAAAACCCTTGTATCAATTTAAGATTCCTGGATATCATTGTCTTAGACATGATAGATTGGATGGTAAAGGTGGCACAGCTCTTATTATTCATGACTCCATTCCTTTTAAACAAATCATTTTTCATACTCTCCCAATCAATTTTCAGATAGTAGCAGCTGTTGTATCTGACATTACAATATTATCAATATATATCCCTCCCTCTACTATTTTTGACGAAAACGAATGGTTATTATTAATATCTCAGATTCGTCCCCCTTATATGATATTGGGCGATTTTAACGCTCATTCTCCCTCTTGGGGTAGCGAATTAACAAACCGTTCGGGTCGTAATCTGTTAGATTTTATTGATACTTTTAATCTTTGTATTTTAAACGACGGATCCCCAACTAGATTCACCCCCCCTCAACAAAGGAAAAGTGCCGTTGATTTGTCCCTTTGCTCATCTTCAATGATTCCTAAATGTTCTTGGGACATACTTAAAGACCCCCTTTCCAGTGACCATTTTCCTATCATTATTCTCTTCCACCAACTAACTACCTTGCGTTCCTTTACTGTAAACAATAATTTTAAATTCAAAACTAAAGACGCAGATTGGAGAACTTTCTCTAATGAACTAGACTCCCTTGTTCACTCGACAAAGTCATCCCTTGGGAACATCACAAGAGAATGCGAATTGTTTCCTAGTCTAGTAATAAAAGCAGCAGAAAAATCCATTCCGAAACGTAATGCTACTATTAAGATAAAACATTCGACTCCATGGTGGGATGAAGAATGTACTAGGTCTGTTAACTCTAGAAAAGAAGCAATTTCCATTTTCCGCAAGTGTATGTCGTTCGAAAATTACTTATTAGTGAAACGCGCCCAGGCAGAAACTAAACGTATATTGAAAAATAAAAAGCGTTCTGGATGGCGAAAATTTTGTGAAAGTTTGTCTCCTGAATCTTCCCAGTCATCTGTTTGGACCAGTTTAAAAAAGTTCGGTTCATCATTTTCTCCGCAGCGTACAAAGCATATTCCAGAAGAAATTTTAAATAGTTTTGCTGACAAGATAGCCCCTCCATCAGTTGCCAGATATGAAGAAATGCCTACTTTTATTTCCTATCCTTCTCACTCTAACTGGCTAGACTCTCCTTTCTTAGTTAATGAATTAAAACGAGTAACTAATTCCCTTTCAGACTCTTCTCCTGGTCCTGATGGAATATTATATAGCTTTATTAAAGCATTCTCTGACACGTCGTTAGAATACTTCTTATCTTTAATTAATAACATGTTTGAAACCGGATTTATTCCGGATATCTGGAAAATTCAAAAAATCCTCCCGATTTTAAAACCAGGGAAAAATCCTTCCGAAGTCTCTTCCTATCGTCCTATCGCTCTTTCGTCGTGTTTAACGAAAGTAGCGGAGCACTTGATAAAGAACAGATTGGAGTGGTTTGTTGAAAATCACAGTATTATCTCTCAAAATCAATATGGCTTCCGGAAAAAGAAATCAACTATGGATAATTTAAGTATATTTACAACAGAAATTCGTATTTCCCAATCCCTTAATTCTTGCACACTGGCCACATTTCTTGATCTTTCGTCAGCTTATGACGATGTATTAATTAATATTTTAAAAGAAAAATTGATAAAAATAAAAATTCCTATGAAATTGGTTCAATTTATTATCAACTTGCTATCAGACAGATCCATTATAATCCACTCTTCCTCAAAAATTTTAAAACGTAAATTATGGAAAGGGTTACCTCAGGGGTCTGTAATTAGTCCATTGTTATTTAATATTTATATAAGCGATTTAGACATTTTAATCCCTTTTTATATCAAGCGACTTTATTTTGCGGACGATTTTCTTATATATATATATAACACACAAAAATTTATCCCATGCTGCTAAGGAGTTAAATTTGGCTTTGCATTATATTAAAGTTTGGTTATTGTCAAATGGAATGAATTTAGTGACTTCTAAAACTAAGGTAGTGGCTTTTACGCGCAAAAGAAAATTGCCCCCTTTTTCTGTCTCATTTGATAATGTTCATCTCCAAACTGTTAAGCAAGTAAAATTTCTTGGTATACTTTTGGACCATAAGCTTTCCTGGCTCCCACATATTCAACACATTTCTGCCAAGTGTGAAAAGGGGCTTAATATGATGCGAGCAGTTTCCAGAGTATGGTGGGGATCTCATCCTACTACCCTGAAACTAATGTATAACTCCCTAGTTCGAAGCCACTTGGATTATGGCACATTTCTTTTCGACCCCCTTCCTAAATATTTGGATAAAAAACTTGAAAGAATTCAATCCAAGGCGCTCAGAATGATTATTGGGGCGATGAAATCTTCTCCTATTAACGCGCTCCAGGTGGAATGCGTAGAACCACCCTTATTTTTGAGAAGACAATTCCTTGCTGATAAGTTTATTTTCAAATCTTTATCTCTGTCTCGTCATCCTTTAGAAGAAAGTCTCGATCATTTGTTTAATAACTTAAACAACAGCAAAAGATTGACAGATAAAAATCGACAGTCTTTCCTTCTAAAAAGTTTTCTTTCATACAGATCTCTCTCTTCTTCTCTCCAAAACGTACAAAAAGATCCAATCCTTCCTATTTACAAAATCCCGTTTGATACTATTAATTTTATCCCCAATGTAATAACTTCCGACTTTCGGACGAACATTTTAACATCATCTAATAACTTTCAAAATGTGGACGATCATTTTAAAAGCATTACGTCTTCTAAGTTTCCTGGGTTTTCCCTAATTTACACAGATGGTTCCAAGTCCGAGCTCAAAGATTGTGGCGCATCTGTGTATATTCCTGAATTCAATCTAAATCTTTCTTATAAATTGCCTAGAGAAATTTCTATATTTACCGCAGAATGCTTCGCAATTGAACAAGCTTTAATTCAAATCCAGCTTCTCAATATTCGTCAAGCAATACTATGCACTGACTCTCTAAGTGCTGTATTAAAAATTTCCTCTAATATCGTTCGATGTCCAGAAGACTACATTATTTGTAATATTAAAAACATCCTCAACTCTCTACACGAATCACAATTTGAGACAATATTGGTTTGGGTCCCTGGCCATCTAGGAATTGATGGTAACGAGAAAGCCGATTCTCTCGCTAAACTTGGAACGATCTCTGGTTCTATCCCTTTAGATTTTAGAATTCCTATCTCTGACGTCTTCTCTATTCTTAAATCCAATATGTCTCGTTCCTGGGAAGAAAATTGGACAAGTACGAAAACCCGAACTGGATCTTTCTATGCTGGAATACAAAGGCATATTCCGAGTAAACCTTGGTTCCACGGCAAAAAAAAATCCAAAAGATTTATTTCCTGCATTTCGAGAATGAGAATTGGTCACTGCTCTATTGCAACTCATTTGTTTAAGATCCGAGTCCTCGATAGTCCACTCTGCGAGTGCGGTGTGGAGGAGGAGACTCTTAACCATATATTCTTTAATTGTAAAAATCATTCTTCCTTCAAAAACATTTATCGTTTGCTTATTAAAATTACCCACAGTTCTCCCCTTAGTATTCCGTATTTGCTGTCTCTCAACAGTTCTCGCGTTTTTTCAGTTTTATACAAGTTCATAGACTTAAATGAGTTCAATGTTTGATTTGTCCTGTCCCCTCGTAGATTAACCTAAAAAATTTAACTATCTTTCTTAAATTTTATGGCACAAAGCACTCTTCTTAGGGTGAATTGCCTATTCCATAAAAAAAAAAAAAAAGTTTTCATATTTAAGAAGTTTGGTTTTTCAGTCCCTTAAGGACTGAATATGAAAAATGGTCTAATTTAACCCACATATCGTCGCTCACATTATAACACAGCATATCTCAAACAATATGATTTTTTTTTCTATTTTTTTTTAAAACTAATCTTGGTTTTTTTTTAACATTAATACCGCACAAGAGTCCCAACTGCTCCCTTCTGGAGCCAGTGAGACTATGGCATCCCCAATTGGGTTATGTTGTGAGGCTGAAGGTATTGGGGAGGGGAAGGAGATGGGTTTAGTAATAAAATAGTTGGTACTTATCTACGACTAGCAGTAAATGTTTAGACAAAAGTTTTATCTTGTAAAAGGAATAAAATGAATATAATTTTTTAATGCTCTTATAATTATTTATATTTTATTATTTGAAGAAAGTTATTTTGGTTCTCATGCGAGAAATATTATATATTTCTCGCATAAGAACCAAGCGAATGTCATTTAAAATACCTAAAAATATTTTTAGCAAAAAAAAATTACTTTTCCAAATAACTGATAAATAAATATTAGTTGACCTTTTTTTCAAAGATTGGTTTTTTTTATTTAATATTTATTTATTTATTTAACACCTATAGTGCGGCTGGCTACATTTGCAGCCCGGAGAGTTCGGGGCCAACGGAAGGCTGGCTACATTCGTAGCCACGTTGCGTGAATGACTTTCGTCGTTTTTTGTAACGCTTAGACAAAAAAAATATATTAACACTTTTACATGGGAGTTTTTAATTTATGAGCTGTTTTTGTAACATGTATCTCACAGAAATCTCTAATCGGAAGACATGTCACGCACACAGTTACGTTAGAGCTTGCCTGTGTATTGGTCGCTGCGCGCCGTCGCCTGTCGGTACATGCATTTGAAGTGTGTTTGTTTATTCTTTCGGGTACCCATTATTTTGTAATGGTTTGTTTTGGAGCGCCGATAACGGGAGATTGCTTATGACATGACTTTTTCGTGTTATATGTTATAATAATAATAATTGGATAATTTGTAGAGCGCCATTTTTGTGAGAAATCACCTTAAGGGCGCTTATGATTATAAACCTTAAGATTTTTACTTCGTGGTGTTTTGTTACGTGAACTTTATTGTTTAAATTAATGTTTTGATCTCAATATTATTGTTTGAACAATGGAAGAGAAAGACGTCATACAATATGATTTATTAGAAATTAATCCCCCGGCAGAAATAAATGGACAGTGTTCCTCGCCTGCGTGGGGAAATAGTAGCAATTTTTGTCCGGTACTACATGAGTTCAACCAACAATCTGGATTACGATATTGCTAAATGAAGAAAGCCGGGAAATTGATTTCTTTGAATTATTCCTGAGTCGCGATGAAACACGCCCGGCTCCACCTAACATACTAATACGTGGTCACCCTGTTCAATGCCGATGCAGCGTAACTTAAATGTGTGTGAGTGAGAGGGGCGATTTAGTTTAGCGTCTGGAAAAATCATTAGTTTAAGTATATTTGTTGAAAAACAAAAATTTTTTGACTTAACAATATGTGGAAAAGTACATTTATGACATAGACTAATTGAATTTTACGATAAACCAATGCCATTACTATTCTGTGAGTGCTTATTTCCGAGAGAGCTACATTTTTCTGGTAAATTCAAGATTATTTATTTATTTCTTAATTAACCACTAATTATTATCTTATTGTTATTTTTTTAAGGAATACGTTGAGCAATTGGTAGTCTTGCACAATTTTTTTAAAGCTTTAAATCGTCAGATTGCAGAGTAATTAAAATGTTAAAATGTAGGTTGCAAAACCGAAAATTCACGCCGTTTCTGGGTAACATTCAGCAAATATTTGGCCCGTCGCATAAGGGTTAAGGAACATAAACAGTCTTAGTAGTATAACATACATAAAAGGATGACAACAAAAAACAGACCAATTATTAATGTTCACAGATAGGTATTTAGAAATATAAAACTAAGTAAACTAGAAAAAAAAAAAAAATTATGCAGAAATTAAAAAAAATATATAAAAATACAAATGATAAGCAATAAGACTGTATACAATAATACAATATACAATAATATAATAATACAATATATACAATAATACAATATATAATAATACAATATAAACAATAATACAATATACACAACAATAAGACTGCGAAATAGTTATTTGGGTTGGGATGGGTAAGGGAGGAGAGGAATAAGGGAAAGTTGCCAAGCAGGTAATATGATTGTATTAGGTACAATTAATTTAATCGTCCTAGAGTGTGATACAAAGAAATTCTGTAGCGATAGTAACTAACTTGTTTTAATTGGATTTTATTTTTATTATTAAGTTTTTTGTAATAGATGTAAATAATCTGTTGATTTTCCTAAATAAATAAACTAGCAGTGAATATGTCAGCACATGTGTCTGTATTTGCAAATTTATTGTTATATTAGTTACATGTCCTTTGCATAAATTCATTTTGATTGGAATTGGTGTTGCATCTATCAATGTAGAAAAGGGTATTTTGTCTGCTATATCGAATCGTGTGTGGAAATTTATTTTGTTTAGCAACTCCCGGCAGTCAGCTTTTGAGTTAATTAATAATTTTGTACAAGAGCATCTGATCAGCGACAAGCCTTCTGTTGAGTAGTTTCGTGATTCGAAAATGTTTCTCTATTTCGTCGTAAGATATGATAGATATGTTGAATGATTTAAAATTGAGGAATTTGAGAAATCACTCCTGAACTCTTTCTAACCTGTTAACATCAACAATATAGCGCGAGTTCCAAACCAGTGAACAGTATTCCAGGTGTGGACGAACATGCGAATTGTAGAGAATCAGATATGTCTTAATGTTTTTTGAAAAATTTGCATGTTCTCAGTACAAAACCTTGACTTTTTCTTGTTTTGGTGACAATGTGATCAAAGTGTTTATCAAAGGTAAGTTTAGAGTCCAAAAGAACCCCGAGATCACGTATATAATTTTTTTTGTTGTTATATATATACTAAATGGTTTTTTGTTCCTTCTGAAAACCTGTGTAAAATGAGATACGCGGTGTTATATGTAAATGACGATATAAGGTTTTCCTACGTAAAAAGTTATTTTTTCCAGACCCTTGAAAACTTCTTAAGAGAGTTTCACTGTGTGTAGGTAAATTAACCAACAAACGCTTTTTGACACATTATGGCACTATTTTCAAAGCCTCGGATAGCTTTGTTGCCACAATGTGGCAAAAATTCTCTACATTCTTTAAAATGTTTTAAAGTTAACGATTTTATAATCATTTTTTTGTAAATCCTACAAATATGTGATAATAGTCAAAAGATAGGTGAATTCATTGGCTATTTAGAACTATAATTAGTTTGTATGTCTCCATATTCAATTCAGATGTATGATTTTTTTAATGTGGGCGGAAAAATTTCCTTTAGCAATCCGAGAAAAAGGTTTTAAATTGCTCTGTCGCTCCAGTGGTTATATTATTAAAAATTTTGGTATCTAGCAAAAGTATCACCTACGACTGTATAGTGCCATGACTAAATAATCAACATGTAAAAATAAATATGTGTTTAACTGCATTTAAATTTGGATAAATTTTACAATACGTTTTCCAAAATCTGTTGAAATTAATAACAATAAAATCTCCCTCACAGAATTTGAACAATTCATCAAATTTTAAAGTTAATATTCAAATTCTGTGATTCAAGTTCTGTTATCATCAAAGAAATGTGAAACAACAACTTGAGTAAAACTTTCACAGAACTTAAATTTAAAATTTGATGAATTGTTCAATTTTTGTGGAACAACCCATGCTTTGATCACGCTCAGATAATATGTTCAAAGTGTGAACGAATGTTCACAAAAATCAATTTAACTTTATGACAAAAGAAAAATAATATTACACAAAAAATATAACTAACCTGTAAGACGAGAGAGGTCTTGATGGACAAGAAGTACAGAGCCTTCCTGACGAGCAGAGCCCCCGCCTGGCTCACTAACAGAGCCCCTCCACCCAGATATTCACCACTGTCACCTACCACATTCGTTACATTATTTATTTTACTTTTACAAAATAACATTATATTTAAAGAGGGCTTGTTTTAATGCATTTGTGCACACCGATAGTCGTTCAAATTGGTTCGAAATAGTATGCAGTGCCTCTTAGAGTGGTCAGCCGCGTGGGTGGCTCGGCTAAGCAGCTTGCCACCTGACACAGTTGAAACGAGCGGCTGGCTGCCAAGGTGGCGAGACGCTTCGGAACCGCTTGGCGCGGTTCAACCGCGGTAGGCAGAAAACTGCGTTGTCTCATCATTAATAAAATGTACGCTGTCGACGTTATTTAATTATACCATATACGACAACGGCGCAAAACAAAGAAAAGTAAATATTGGATTCATCCTTTATTGCAAACACATAACGAATCTGGCCAGTTCGCAATTTGTTTTCAAGAACTGAAGAATAAATAACAAGCCAGGACTTTTTTTTCCATTATCGAAATATCTTTGTTTCCAAAAATATCTACTAGTTCTTCCCATTGTTTTCGTTTCAATTATCTGTTTTTATATGCTGCTCTCAATAATGTAATTCAATGCAATACAATCCAAAATAGCTTGTCGTTGTTAAATTTCAACGAGAATTTTTTTTGTGTCGAAATTTATGGCTGGGCGAACACATGCAAACTCAGCAGCGGCTAGCAGCGAACTAAACCGCAACCGCCTAGTGCGTATAGGCAAGATGGCGGTCAACCACAAAGCGGGCCGGTGCCCTTACCCCACAGCAGTCCACAACACAAGCAAGAATTTCTTTAAAATTATTCTACTGTATATACGGTGTCCGGAAACTCATAGTACAAACGGGAAGCTGAACACTCTACACCACATAGTACCTACCCAAAAAATTAAAATTGTTTCATTTAATTTTCAGATTTTTTTCGGGAACTAAGGGGTTAAACCCCTTATGCTTCGGAACATTTTCAAAGACACAAAGCAGCTGATATTAACCCTCTATCACTTGAAGTGGTGCCAAGCATGAAAATTTCTCATGCGGGAACCTTATGTGAGGGTTTTACTGTGATTATAAAAAATATATATTATGTATACATTTCTAGAGTAAGTCATGTTACAGAATGAATTATGTTTAGCGAAAAAGATTGGTAAGTACCTAAAAATTAAGGGTTTATTAAAAAAACTGAATTAAAAAGTTGTACCTTCTTGAAGGTCCGGTAGAACACCTTCTCCGGGAGGTAAAGGCTCATCTGCAGCACCTTCAGTCACCCTGATGAATTGTAACACGAAATAACAAAGTACATGAGATGGATGATACAGGACAGCCACGAAATAACAAAATACATGATGATGGATGATACAGGCGTGGTAGAGGGGAAAGGCTCCTGACTCCCAATCCAAACCGTGGATTCAAACCCGGCGGGCACAAATAAATTTATTTCACAATTACTTAATCATAAATAATATATAGTATATTTGCAGCACCTTTCAGAGGGGAAGACACTCTCAGTACCGCCCTGGTGTAAGACCACCATTAAAAATCGAAACGTTGCTTGAAATGGCTTTAGCCGTGTTTGGTGACCAGATCTGAATAACCAGATACTTCCTCACCTTTCTCTTCTTTATCTCCTTCCCCTACTACTTTCAGCCTCACAACATAACCTAATTGGGCATGCCATAGTCTCAATGGCTCCAGACGGGAGCAACTTGTGCGGTATTAAAAAAAAAAGGACTTTAAGGACGGGTTATTTCAAATAATTTTAAGAATTCATCAAATTTCCAAGTTAATATTCAAGTTCTGTGAAAGTTCTGTTATTATTAATATTACAAACAGACATATTTATGCAATTAAAAATATGAATAATATTTTGATTTCAAAAATAGACGAATTTGTTTACGATTGATTTGACAAACATGCCAGCATTGACCGTCGATGACTGTATATATTTGGAATATAATTATTAAATATTTGGAAGAGTCTGTGGTAAATTTTTAAGTGCAAATACAAAGTGTTGTGTTGCCTCTTTCTAACACCGCAAATCATATATCTCACAGTAATACAAAAGGAGGTTGGGACTCTTGTGTGGTGTTTACATACCTCAGGAAAACTTCCTCAAGTGTGGTGAGCGCCAGCCCCATGCTCGCAATCTTCAGGGCCGCCTTCTCCCTCTCGAGTGCGCGAAACAGGGCGGGCAGCGCGGCGGGGGGTGAGCCCGGGGACAGGCGCCAGCGCAGGCAGCCCGCACGCCCCGCAGATCCCGCGCAGTCCACGTGCCGCCGCACCAGTCGCCCCACCGCCGCCTCGTCCGCCGCGCTGCTGCCATCTTGGAGCACTATGTTGAGGGTGTAGCCCGTGCCTGGAACCAATATTAACTTATAAAAGCGATAAAGGGACCACTTTGCTTTTTTCCGGCTCTTTTCTTCCACACAGTTTTTATTTGGATTTAACATCTAATAAATGACTAATTTAAATGTATGCATTTCAAAAATACAAAAAAAAATTTAAATACAAAAACAGGTTAGAAATATTAAATTTCCTTAGTATATGATATAGAATCATCTCCTTTGAGGAAGTATCACCAATTTCTGAATACCGTTTGATATTATGTGAAATATATATAATATTAACTTGAACCATAATGCATTTTAAAGTTTTAGTTAGGTGTATTATTTTTCTTTTCAAACATTTAAACGATCGCAGATATATTTTTTTTACAATTTATTGGCAGAACAGTTTAATTTAATTTGTTTAATAATAATAAAATTTTAGTTTAATTAAATTTATTTAAGGTTAAGTAAATTACAAAATTTCCAAACTCGCCAGAATCAAGTTTACCTCAACTGTGGTCAAATTATGAAGGAATTAATATTTACCAAAAGCCTTCTTCAAGAACATGGATGTTCCGTAGCATCTCAGTTGACCATGGTCCAGAATTGCGACTCGGTCTCCAAGAACATCCGCCTCCTCCATGAAGTGGGTGGTTATGAGGATGGTGTGCTTCTCTCTGATCTCCTGATGACGAGGAAAGAAAAGTGGTCAAATTAAATCAGACTCGAACTGTTAACAATCATAGAAAATTGATCATATTTAGACTGTTAACAATAATAGAAAAGTGATCAGATTCGGACTGTTAACAACCATAGAATAGTGATCAGATTCGGACTGTTAACAATCATAGAATAGCGATCAGATTCGGACTGTTAACAATAATAGAAAAGTGATCAGATTCAGCCTGTTAACAATCATAGAATAGTGATCAGATTCGGACTGTTAAGAACTCAGGTCCGGGGCATACGTCATTCCTATGTCTACCCACGCTAAATTGTTGTGAAAACAAGCTTATGTGTCCAAGCAGTTAAGAATCATTGATAAGTATTCAGATTCAGACTACATAATATAATCTATCTAGAAAAGTGGTCAGATTCAGACTGTTATCTCAGTTATATAAAAGTAGTCAGTTTAGATGTTAAGTTAAGGTTAAATAACTCACCAGCAGAATGTCCCACAGCTGGCGGCGGGAATGTGGATCTAGGCCCGTGGTGGGCTCGTCCAGGATCAGCAGCTTGGGTCGGCCCACCAGCGCCAGGGCCAGCTGGGCCCGCCGCCTCTGGCCCCCCGACAATGCTGAACACAACCAGTCCGCCTGAGGCATTCATTACTTCCAATAAATACCCAGCAGAACAAAAAGTGAGAGTTGCCAACTCTGATGAAAATAACTTTAAAATGATGTAGAATATACCTGAATTTGGAAGTGCACTTTGCCTTCAACGTGCCAAGTTACAAAACATAGCTTGACCATGAAAAGTCATTGAGATACTTCACTTATTTTTTAAAAGGAAGAAACATTTCCGGGTTACGACAAAATGGGTTCCATGACAACTCAATAGAGTGGCGAATCAACACACCTTACTACAATTAATGAAATAAAAAAGTAGAATGTGCAGTGTTATTAACGCAAGCGATTCTGAATTTGTCCTTTACACAGATTTCAAAGCATAAAGGTAAAAATTGCATCGATGATATTAGAATGGTCACCGTAACCAACAACAATTTCATTCACAATAAAAAAAATTCAGCATTAAGCTGAAAAAATGGAGAATAATAACTCCAGATTTTAGATTTTAGTTACCCCTGTTGGCAACGGGAAGGTAAACTAAGAGACTTTTCTGTCCGTTTACACAAAGGTTTAAGTTCTACTTTATTTTATTTCATGTTATACCGTACATGAGTTCTAACTGCCTAGAATTAGTGGAACCAAGGTGTTGGGGACAGAAATCGGTCCCGCAAAGCGGAAGGAAATGGATAAGAGAGGAATTGTCGACTTACCGCTTTTCTTCCTTCGCTTTCAATTTTCCGCTGGTTCTCACTTAACCTTTTAAATGCCAGTATGTAGGAGTGTAGCTGTGAACAGCAGGCCATGAATTTTTAATCAAAATAAATCATTTTTAAATCTTATTTTTATAAATTAAAAACATTACACCTTGAAAGGATATTTAAATGACTTACCAAATTTATTCAATGTGCGATGTATTTGCTTCCCTTCACTTAGATAAACATATTTTAATTTTTCAGAAAATGTCAGGGTTGTCACAACTTGTCACGTATGACACATATGTATTAAGATCGA
Source organism: Limnephilus auricula (assembly GCA_951813805.1). Classification (NCBI taxonomy): domain Eukaryota; kingdom Metazoa; phylum Arthropoda; class Insecta; order Trichoptera; family Limnephilidae; genus Limnephilus; species Limnephilus auricula. The sequence goes on along the minus strand of OX638402.1, from coordinate 10,298,770 downwards.
TTTTTTTTTTTTTTATTGTAAACTAAATTATTATTTTTTTTGTTGTTGAAAAGAAAATTAAAAGTCTTCTAATGTATGGTATTGTTCGAAACACGGTTCAATGCAGAGAGCCACTTTGCACTGCTTGCACTGATACCTCGATTCTTTCCTTTTCTTTTTTGATAGGCATACTACACATCTGGCCGTAGGTGCTGCTTTTTTTGCAGTTGGAGGTAGTTTGTCCATAAAGTGCCTTTCGGTTAGACGTGATGGCAGATCCGCCTTTCTTTTCCTATGGGTACATTTCGAGGGTATATTAGGTTTATGTTGTTGGATCAGTTGCCTTATCACCTCCATCTGAAACTGTGCTAGCGGCACACGATTTCCTGTCTTTTGTCGGTGAAGTAAATGGGCATTCAGTAATGCTAGGTCCATTAGGTGAAAGAATATTTTTTTATACCACCTCATTGTCTTCCGCGATGAGTGGACACTCGACAAAACCATATCAAATTGGTCAACTGCACCCATGTTCTTGTTATAGTCTTGAATACTTTCAGGTTTGATTATTGGTTCATTCCGGTATGTGGTTTTGCCTGTTTCGGTTAGAATAGGTGGATGAAGAGTTGTGAGCATACAAACCTCCCTTTTATCTTTCCAAATTTGGGCCGAAATGGTGTCGGTATGAAAAGTTTTCATTTCCCCCGTCTTCAGTTTTTCAGTGAACTTTGGCATACCTTTGCGGTTTCTTCTTACAGTACCACAAGCATTCGTTTTCCGATCATGGAGCCTTTGGAGTAAAAGAGGACTAGTGTACCAGTTATCAATGTACAGTGTATGTCCCCGATCCAAATATGGCTCCATGAGTGTCATGACTAAGCTCCCTGATATGCCTACATGTGGATGTGGTACATATTCTGTCGTTTTCCCAGTATAAACAATGAAGTTCAGAACATATCCCGTAGCACAGTCACACATTACAAAAAATTTTATCCCAAAACGGCTTGCTTTTGATGGAATATATTGCCTAAATGACAGTCTGCCTTTGAATAGAAGCAAACTTTCATCAATGCAAATATTCATGTAAGGATACATGTATTCTCCAAAATTTTTTTTTAAATTATCCACTATGTACCTTATTTTGAATAATTTGTCCCCACCTGCTTGCTGAGTGTTGTCACTAAAGTGGAGCATGCGGAGGATTATTTGAAATCTATTTCGAGACATGGTATCTGAATATATGGGCGAGTAAAGTAGAATGTCAGTCGAACAGTGGTCTTGAATTTTATTTCTCGAATTGCAGGCCATCAAGTGACACAAAGCCAAAAAAATGTATAGTTCCTCAATTGTTGTGTCAGTCCATTGTTTTAGCCTCCAAGACAACTCATTGCAGTTGCTCTTGACATATTGGTACTGCTTATTTGTCTCATCACAGATGTAACTCATTAGGGTATTAGACATGAAAAGTTTGAAGAAGTCTACTTCCCTGGTTCCAACATTTTCAATATTGGAACCTGAACTTGCACAATCGAAAGTATTAATTTTGGGAGTAAAATCATCAGTTTTCCAATCGAAAACTGGCATGGATTCGTCGATTAGAGAAATATCAGGAACATCTTGTTCGTCATCACTAATCTCAAAATCGACATCACTGTCATCGGAATCCACAGTACGGCCGGCATCTTCCATGAAATCTTCATCCAGTTGTTCATGTCCAGATGTATTTGGTTCACCCTCCATTGTCGACGGTCACAATAATTTACGTAAATCAAAAACACAGAAAACACACAGAGCAGAGTTGAAACACAAAAAACACAGTAAAGAAATGTACAAACAACACAGAAAACCCACAAACAAGTTAAAAAATTGATAATTGTTCCGCACAAGTTTCAAAAACTAACAAAAATCAATAAATCATAACAAAATTATTGACGCGCGACAGATATCGGGCATCGGCAATATACGCGCCAAAATTGACAACCCTGTTTTAGTGACTCTGTTGTCTGTCAAACGAAACTCGTGGGTGGATCTCTGTAAAATCGATAATATCAGAAAACTGTAATTTCGTCTGTTTAGTGAAGTACTACAAAATCATCCCAATAGATGTCTCTATGTGTTCCATATTTTAAATTAATAAAAAAACGAGACATATGCGTGATAGAGAGGCTCAAAGAATAGCAAGAAAACTCGCTATTTTTCTATGGCCGGCCTGTTGGGCTCGGCCAAGAATGCGAGAAATCTCGCTCTTGGCACAGAAGCGGTTAAAAAGAGCTCACTAGCACACGATAGAACTTGCTTTCCATAAGCACTTTCCGACACGGTCGAAATACCAGCTTCTTATTCAACACTGCGATGTTGACAGGAAGAAGTGCTAATTTGAACTAACAATTAGTGTGACAATTTTATTGCATTCAGTCGACAATAAAGGTAAGGAAATAAAGGGATTTTGTGGGTAGAATTTATTTTCGGAAAAGGTACATTAGGATGAATGCAAGGCACCAACACAAGGTACCAAGTACCTTCTCAACCAGCTGTATCCTCTCCAGTACATCAACTCCCTCGGTCACCGCCGCCTCGTAACTCAGTCCCTTGATCATGCCAAAGAAAATGAGATGCTCCTTCAGGGTCAGGTCCGGGAAGGTCAGGTTGTCTTGAGGGCACAGGCCCATGGAGAGGTGGCCTGCCTGCCCCAGTCTGATGGTGCCCCGCGTGGCTTGCTGCATGCCTGGACAGAGACAGATCAACATGGTGTTTGTGTTCATTCTTAATGGGAGTTCAACCAGAATTCAAACTATATAATAGGGGAGTAATGATACTTGTTTTTGTCGATCCAGCACTGATAGTGATTATTGTGGTCAATTACAAAATTTTAAGATGGAAGAATAAGATATTTTGAATTTTTTCAAAATGAATTTCTAAAATGAAAAGGACGATATTAAGAAAAACAAGAATCTTGTTGTCATTTTGTTTACGGGTTAATGGAATCATGAACATGAAAAACGAACTGTAAACATCGCAATATTAAACTTTTTATCGACAAAAACGTATCGAATAAGTAAAATATCAATAAATTATTCATTCACTTGAAAATTACAAATACAGTCAGTTCCGCTAAATTGTGACACATCAGGATTCAAAAATTTTGTCCCAAATAAGCAAAGTTTAGGAGGTAAAAAAATTATCTTATTTTTTAATACATTTTTTATATGTATGTATTCATATTACATGTATGTATTCGAGAACTCTCGAATGTATTTTTAAACTTTATTAAATTTTAAAAATATATATTTAATTACACAAAAATAATTATGTACTGTAGGCACAAATAACGTCACCGGGCGTGGAATACCTCCGAATAAGTGAAAAAAAAATATTTTTACCGGAGAGTGTAAAAACAAATTTTGTTGGGAGACTTCCATTTATTTTTATTTGATGTGTACGTTTAATCATTATTAATATAAATACATACTATTTCGAGAACCACCTTCATTTTCCTGCTGTAAAATTGGTTTTTTCACTCTCCTTTAAATTTTGATTTTTCCCATTATTATTTACTTATAACCTATGGACTAACAAAGTGTAGAAAGGGCGTGTGGATGTTAAAAGTGACACCGAAACCAAAATTATTGATTCCAAAAATTGGGTTACGAAAACATTCATCAAAAAGAGAGTTCATCATCTCATTAGTTCAGCATTGCTTTTTGCCTTTTGTTGCTAGGAGAATATTTGTCCTCCAATATATTATGCTTTCGAAGCGAGGCGACTAAATTAAACGGGAAGTTTTGTTATGAAATTACTATTGACTCACCTCACAGCCTGCGACTGACCTTTTTATCTTTTTCATAATTTGTCACCCGCCGCATGCAATCTTTTGCCGCACAGCAAAAGTCGAAAGCTAGTCTACTTTGGCGCTTGTACCTTCAGTCCCCAGTCGAATTAACAATTTACATGGTCAATTTTTCTTGGTCGGCGAGGCCGCACGGCAGAAATCGACTAGTGTAAATTGCACACAAGGAGCACCAATGGGACCACTGTATTCTGAATGAGGTATCTTCATGGTATGATGCAGAACGAGGAGTTACCGGTGATGATGCTCATGAGGGTGGTCTTGCCGGCTCCGTTGTGACCCAGCAGCACTGTGATGCCCCCATCCAGGATCTGCATGTTGACCCCGGCCAGCGCAGTGTGGCGAACATCGCCCCAGCCTCCGTATACCTGAATACATAAAAATCTTATTATAGGTGTAATTAAAAAAACCAATTTTATTATTATAAGAGTAATTAATACACAAAGATAATGTGAAAGTGTTAAAAACTCTGAGATTTAATTGAAGATCTAAAATCAAAAATTCATAAGTTTTATTTTTATTTTGTAACTAGCGAGTTCCCGGCATGCATTGCAATGCAACTTAAATAAAATAATTGTTAGTAGAAGGTCTTGTCCTTTCCCATTCGTCCCCGTTCCCCTTCCGCCTCCTCTGCCTTTCCCGCATTCCCCCTCCACCTTTCCCGCATACCCCCTCCACCTTTCCCGGCTTCCCCCTTCCCTCTCCCGCTTTTCCCTCTTTCTCCCCGTCCAGCAAACCCTCCTCCTTTTCTCCCTGCCGCTAAACTGTATGAAATACACTAACTTTTTCAAACAATTCACGCGCTACCTATTGCAAAATTCATAACGCCCGAGCTAACCAGTATATATAGAAACATTCACCAAAGTTTCATCGCAATCAGATGAATAATATAGGAAATAATTTCATGACGCCTGAGCTCACTACTATATATAGAAACCATCCCAGGCATGCACACATCAAATACCCAAAGTTTCATCGCAATGGTTTAGGAAGGCATATGAGAAAAACAAGAGACATTCATTTTTATACACATATTAAGATTATGTAAATAATAATGTGTCGTATAAATAATTATGTGAAACCCATGTCACAGAATGCTTATTTGGTTTGCTTTTTAGGTCCCTTGAAGACGGAAATGTATCTCATTCAGTGAAACTTTCTTATAGATTTACCTTCCACATATTCCTGATGTCAATGCCGACTTCTGCATTCTTGGCGGGGCTCTCGAAGTAGGCGGGGTCCTGCTCCTCATTCAGCGCATTCTCGGGCTCACACTCCTCCGGTGCCACCTGCTGGGTGGACCAGAAGGACTTCTGCAAGAACAATTTCATGTCACTACTAGTCATTTATTTAAATAATTTTATATTCATAAAAAATAGTAGTTTTTATTTTTTATTATTTCGTTAAATCGTTGTTGTATCAAGGGTGCCAAGCCACAAATTTGGCGAAAATAAATTAAGTACACAAAAGAATTTTAAAACCATCCAAGATGCAGTGATCAAAAGATTTGAGCCACAAAACACCCCATTGGACTTTTTGTAAATTGCTAATAGTTCTAGCACACATTGATTAAAGTAGTCAATGACGACGAGCCGCTTAAGTCTTTTGACTTCCGAATAATTTAATATATGTGGCTTAACGCTTTGATATTGATCGTTGACAACTAAAACTTCTGGCGAAATTTGTGGACAAGCACATGTAGTTTACCAACAGCATTGCTTACTGCCTGACGGCCGTTTCAACCCAACACAATTATGACATATCCACGAGCAGGTATATTCATATCTCATCTCGAATCGTCGAACTTCTCGTTTCCATTTTATGCCACTCCTGCTACTCCTCTTCAAATTCTCACTTTACATATCATTTACAATTATGCAATATAATTGTTTACCTGGAGGAAGAATCCCAAGGGTCGAGCAACCCCAATAGGGCCGGGTCTAACCTGCTCCACATACCAGGCCAGCAAGGCGTACAGAACACAGTGAAGCACCGTTAGCAGCCACACGAGTCCCAGGCTGAGGCAGGACTCCGAGGGGCGCGATAGCAGATTGCCCCATCCGAGGCCGCTGCCTAAACACATAAAAACATTTTACCATAATTATAATATTGTGAAGAGGTGTGGTCCATGGAAGTCGTGAGTGTCGAATGCCAGACGTGTCCCAGGAAAAACCTGGGTGTAACCGACGTGTGCACACCCTCGAATTCTTTATTATCATAATTTTATCGTCGGCTGCATCCTCCAACCGATCGCATTTTTTGCATCATTTTTTATGGCATTTCTGAGAAATTCACCCAGAATTTCTGACCTATCAATGCTTCAGATAAATCATTTTCCCATAGGAATCTATAATTTTAATCATTGTTTCGCATTTTAATCCAATTAGATTTATATCTACATGTAAATTGTAAACTATTATTTGTGTGTAAAATGTACATCTTCCCAGTACAGCAAAAATAAAAGCTATTTTGCATACGCTGTTACTGGGAAGTTAAAATAACTGATATTTACGTAATTAAGTGTTTTCAATAATATTTTTATGTTTTTCCGATTTTAAAAATCCAGAGACCTCGTAGGGTAATAAACTAAACAGATTTTATTACGCTATCCTACGGGGGACCTTGGAAAAATATGATTTACGCCTTGAAACGTAATCTGTCCGTCTGAAGGCCAAATTACGACAAATAATTATCACGTAAACCAAAATATTTCTAAAAACCATTTTTATTGTGAAAAAACAAAAATCTAGTTGTAGCCTCATGTATAATATCATCAATCACACAAATAACTACTTGTAATTATATATTGTGTGACCCACAGAATTAATTGTAGAAAACCAATTCAATCAACCACTTTCGTGGACGGATCTGGCAAAATGAGTTGGCAACAGTTTCCGTCCGCTTATATACTCTCATGCCGAGGCGACCTTTTCCCTCCACTTTTTCCTGTACAAGGACCGGTAACGCTCCCCGGTCCGACAAACAGGATATAAAGAGCGATTTTAAAAATAATAAATCAGTTCACCACTTGCTTCCAAACAAGTTTTTTATTTCAAAACCCCTTGAAATAACCTCATCAGCCCGCTGCCCTCCGCCGAAGTCCTGCCTGACTATCACCTGGTGCCTACCTCCTCAAGAAAAGTCAGCCCAGCTCTTGGACACCGCCAGGCGCCAGGCTCGGCCAGGAACCTAGGCACATCCGGTACCTCTCACAGTACTGGATGCACGGAGGCCAGCGAAGAAATCTACGCAACCACTATCATCATCATCAGCAAAAGAAGTGCACGAGAGCCGGCAGCAACTATTACACATTTACAGTCTTGTAACGACCAGACGTCTGTTACACTGGGCTTTTTCAAAAATGATTTTCACAATGGGTTTTTTAAGTGGGTTTTTTGGGCTTTTCCAGGTTTTTCAGGTTAATTAGAAGAACTGTGTGTTGCATCTAAAACTGCTTACGAAATACAGCTTCAGATGCATTCGTAATGGACAGTAAAAATTAAACGAGACAAAATGATGTGTGCTGGAATTGTGTGATAATATGTGTAGGAAAAACAATGTATGCAAAGGGATAACCAATCACTTACCGCTGTATCTCTGCGAAAGAGCACACAACACAACCACAATATAGTTCCACCGCGATACCTCAAGGTATTTGTAATAATATTATGTACTTCCAAGATGGTCAAATTCCTTTATTTTATTTAAAAACAACATTGTCTATGAAAACTCGGTGTAAACAGTTTAAACCGAGTTGGCAAAACTCACCATCCATCTCCTGCACCCCCATGAGCTGGTACATCCAGAAGATGGGCATATTGGGCAGGCAGGACAGACCAAGGGTGGGCAGCAGCGAGTGCCCCAGGCCCGGAGTCATGGCCACCGCCAGCGTGGTAATCCACACCAGGGAGGCCATCACGCATGCCAGCAGAACTGGTCACAAATAAACAGGTCAAAAGTCAATAATGTCAAGTACAGTAGAAGAGAAAATGATTTTAATAACTCAGGTGCGGGGCATACGTCATTTCTATGTCTACCTACGTTAAATTGTCATGAAAACAAGCTTATGTGCCCAAGCGGTTAACCTAATCTAAGCTACAATATTATGCATTTAAATCTAGCAAATGTTTTATAAGAATCGTTGGAAGTTTTTTCTAAAGTGCGTTTGTGCAGTTAACTCCTATAAAAATATTATAGGAAATAGGACAAACTTGTATTATAATAAATTTTACCAAACTTTTAACAGCGCATCATTCAAATTCCGTGATAATTTTTTTTTTTAAATTCCACACTCCGTCACTGTCCACAACTCCGCGCTACCCCCTCCTCGCTACCCGCACCTATCGCCGCGAGGAAGGGGCAGTGACGGAGTGTGGATTTTTTTTCTTTTTTTTATTGAAAAAAAAGTTAACGGAGAGCAGGGTCGCCATAACATTTTTACTCTAAACATGATCAGGAATTGCTGGTTAAAGTTTGTCCGGTACGTGCCGATACACCCTGTATATGTTAGATTTTGAGATAAGCTGATAAGAACCGAATGTGATATGATGTAGACACCCACCTCTAGTAAACAGCGTGCTGAAGAGAAAAGCGAAGAACACCACATAGTTGGTGTAGAGGAATAGCGATACGGCGAGGATGAAAGTGTTGGTGTGGGGCACCAGCGGGGCTCTGCCCAGCTTCAGTAGGCAAAGCTGCACCGCCAGAACCCCCACGTGCGGTAGGATGCAGTTCACGTAATGCGACACCCACAGCAGGTTGGAGCTGACCCCCATCATCTTCATCAGCTCCTGGTAACCATGAAATTTTAATTTATTTGTCTTATATTAATAGAAACAAAACAGTACATTGGTTACAGTGATGGAACAATTTACAGATATTAAATATTTCATAGTGAGGTATGTGTGGTACAGAGTGGGTACCTCTTTGTAATGTCTTATATTATGTGTTATGTATAGACATCGGATTTTATGCATTTGCATATTTGCATATGCAAATGCATATAACTCTCTAATTACGGCGTTAATGCATATTTTAGCCTTTTTTCCCAATTGTGCATATTTCGTAGGTCAATTCGATAGTTTAGTTCTGAGGTCATTGCAATTCAGTCAATCAAGCTAGCGTTTGAAGACGCATCCATTTAACAGAATATTGCCCTCATCTCAACACATTTACACAAGTTACCAGATGCCATAGAAAAATTGGAAACAAAAAAACCTTCCTCTATTTAAATCACTAGAAATACTGGAAACAATGATTGAACTCGCCAACGCTCTTCCTAATCCAATATCAGAAAAGATTCGTAAAAAGTTAGACGCTATTTTGCTTAAAAACTCGAGTCTTGAAAACATGAAGAACATGAATGCCTACATCCAGCACAGCTCAACAGGTATCTGCAGAAAAAGTGGCAAATTTTAAATTTTGTCCAATGACGTCAGTTGACGTAGAAAGGTCGCTTTCGGCATACAGATTAATACTGGGTGACAAACGTCACAAATATGCGCTCGAAAAAAAAAAAAAAAAACTTAATTGTATATTGTCACAAAAACTATGCATAATTTTAAGAATATTTCGCTGTTTTTGTACCGTCTTTAATTAAAATATATAAAAATAAAAATGGTTTTTTGATTTTGCATTGCAAAGTAAGCTCTTTAAATTGATTTGCCTATAGTTCAGATTTGTATATTGGAAGGGTTGCATTAAAAATTTCAATTTTGTATATGCCCATTTTTGTTTCCTAGGTTATGAAATCTAGGTAAGCATAGTAAACTTTAAACAAATTGTGTAAACAGGAAAATGTGGTAATTGACCTAGAAAATCTAATCAGTTTGCATAACATAAAATAAGGAAACAAATCAGGAAAACAAATTAAAGAGCTAACAATATATTTAAAAAAATTATAAGTCAGCAATAATTAATTTGTCACTAAAATTAATTAACCGTACTGGACAGTACTAGTAAAAACCATAATGAATTATGAACTTCTGTAGTAAAAAGACAATTTTGTAACTATACTGGTCACAGCCAGAGATCGTATGTGACCTCATCGTTCTAGTTTCTTCTGTCTTTTTCGTTTTGAGACGCGTGCGAAGAAAGAGGACAAAGGTTGATGACATCCACACGAGCTCTCACTGGGACTACTTTAATGCTAGTTCGATGGACAAGGTAAAAGAATTAGCAAAACGAACAGTGTTAAAAGTGTGATCCATACCGATTTCAAAGAAAAGTAATGTCGCTAATTCACAAAAGACCTTTGGACTACTATGTCCCAGAGGGCAGACAATTTACCTTGATTCCGGATATCTTCTCCGCCACGAGACGTGCCACGGTCGTCACCAAGGCTGGCAGTAGCCCCAGGACGCTGGCCACCGGGAGGAGCACGCTGAATCGGATCCAGAAAACCTCGTCATGCTCAAACGGAGGGTATGGGAACTGCTGGAAACTCAGAGACTGAAACCGAATAATTTATAGGTTAGGTGAATTCCAAGACTACCGCCAAACCAACAACTAATAAGTGTGATCTATGTCGATATTAAAGAAAACGGTTTACGCCAATTTACATAACTTCTTAGATAGGTCAACAATATTGATTGTTTGTTTGAAGGGATTTTGATATCTGAAAATGTAAATTTGTATGTAAAACTAAAACCAAAAAAAAACCAATGTTTTTATATTTTTATTATTACATTAATACCATTTTAACGTGTAATAAACAACATATTACAATATGAAATAATAACAATTGACATGAATCAACAAACTGACCACAAAAACCACAAATATTAAAAACAAACACAATTATTAAAAATGATAAAAAAGCGTTGTTACCTTATTAATTTTATTTCCAGATTTGGTCTCTATGTATGAAACATCAATAGCAGTCTGGAGAGCCACAAACATTTCGTACTTTTGAGCTGCAAACAAAATCAGAAATTGTTATATTTGCTAAATTAGGACACTCGTCTAGTGCTTTCCCAAATGAGATGTATTTTAAGGATATTTCTGCGGCTTGCTTTTAAAAGTGCCTTTGTCAGTTCTTTTTCAAATTTCACTAGATCTATGTGGAATTCGCTCTTTTTAGCCTGTTTTAATTTTAAGAAAAGCGATTTTTTTTTGTGTAAAATTAGCCCCTAAAAATCGAAAGGTCCTTTTAGAACTCGAAAGATTTCTAATTTTGATTCTAAATCGCAAATAAAAGTATATCGATAACTGATATTGGACCATTTAGAAGCAAGCCATAGAATCAATGTGTTAACTATTTTCTTACACTTTGTAAATGGAAAAAAAAAAAGAAAAGGAAGAAAGGCGCATTAATTTTAAAATTGTAAATTTTTTTTTAAAACTAAGTTATGCAATTTTTCCTATTAAATATTGAAAAAGTTAACTGTTTTCGAGAGTCAAACATAACCTCACATCTGAGTGTACTTTACATTTTGCCATAATCTACCCATTACTTACTATGGAACACCTTCCATAGTAAGAAAAATTAATAGTTTCATATTATTAAATTTCTACATTTTATTGACAAACTAACTTGGACTAATGCCTTATCCGCACCTGACAAGTAGTAAGTCGAGTGGCGAGTAATTCGCTACTTGACTCACCAAAAAGTGTTTGCACTACTATCAAGAAGAGTTCATTAGTAAGCGGCGAGTTGTAACATGACAGGCTGCAAAGCAATAAAGTAAATACACTAATTAAGCTGATTGTAATGCTTATTTTAGAAGAGGTGGAAGAATAAATTAGTGAGACGAAAATAATTAAACTATGGACACGAAAATAAATTAATAGCCGCAAAAATATAGAATTTTAGAGTAGCATTTTCGCTCCAACGGGACAACATATTGCGCGCATACGGATGAACTGCGCATATCACTGCGCAGGGACGCATGGAGGGCAACTCTACTCGCCGAAAAAATAGAACCAAATGAATTCAATTTACTAAAGTGCTGACTAACCCACTCTACTAGAATTGTGGTATTCGGACATGTTTAGTTACTAATATATTCGCTACTCGAATTAACTACTCTCCCAGTGCGAATGACTCTTAAGTCGTTGTCTCACCATATTGTTCATGAGGGCCGGGGAAGTTCACCTCGGGTGAAATTCTGGAAGTATCATAAGACTTCGAAGAACGGATCCGATACTCGAAGGATCCTGGACTGCTGTCTCTGCTTGCATTCTGCAAAATTCACAAAATATTAAACAATCGGAAGCGAGGCTATCACTCCACAATGGAGTTTTGGAGATACTAAGCCTGGCAGTAAGGCGGAGAATGGTTAAAAGTCAATTGAATGTCGTAGAAATCATATTGTGGAGACAAATGTGAAGTGACCAGAGGCATACCAGTAAATAGGTGGATGATGTGTGGAAGATTATTGGAGCAGGAAGGGAAGGACTGAGGACTGCAGGCAAAAAAGGAATTTGAGGAACCCCAGCCAGTGAATATCATTTGTGGAGGAGGCCAACTGACATTATCATCAAACGGGGTGAGTGTGTAGTAAAATCATGCAGAGATGGTTGACAATATAGATAAAGTCATTGGAAGCTGCATTTCGATTCCGGGTGGTAATCTCTCAACAGGGCGATAATGTCCTATTCTCTGAAGCATCTAGGATAGATATTTTAGCAGAATTATGTATTAAGGACCACTTGGTTATAAATAAATTTGTTTTAACCAGTTGAATGAAGACTACCCAAGTGTCTCATCACTTCAGGCCTTGAGACATGGCTGACTAAATTTAGGATGAATGGAACTAATGCCTACCTGGAATATGATGGCTATGGTATTGTATTCGGTTATGTTTTTCTTCTTTTGCATCAAAATTTCTTCACTCTCAAATCCCAGCAAAGCTAAAACAGAAAATGATATCACATTTATTATATATATACATTTATACGACATGGGCGGGTTGAGGGGTCCAGGTGTAGTGGAGCTCAAGTCGGAACGACAGGGCGGCAAGTGTGAACAGTTTCATACAAACCTAAGAGAGCACAAGTTCCGACACGATTTTTAAATGGACACGCGGTGCTAACCATTTTACCGACAACAATGCCGGACCGTTTTTTAATTGGGTTTGACATGTGTGAACAGCTCCATACATCCTCTACACTACTCTACAGCCACCAGAGCTTCCATTTTTTTAAACCGAACAGTCCGATTTTTTAACGGAAGTGAGAACGAGCCCTGACTCCCTCCATTGGTATTCTGGGCAGAGAGGAATACGTATGGTTAGACCCAGAATTTCTACACTGAAAGAAATCCTGACTCTAATATTACGTAGTGGAATCCGAAAGCTGATGCATTCTATTAAATGCATCTTTATACCAATTGTTAATTTTTAGCATAACAGGTGTATTCTTTTTACATTCAAAGTGTTCCAAACAGTTTTTCGTGACTTCTCCAGATTTCTGAAAAGTTCCAGAGCGGTTCCTTTCCACAAATCTGTTGTAGTGAAATTTTATCACATCACATACGCTATATCCGCTCGGGGAAAGTATCCGATGATTCTCATATATAATAATAATAAAATCGTTTATTCATCAATAGATTTTTTTTTTACAGTATACATACATTTTTGAATAAACATTGGTTCTATTGACGAAAAGGTCACTGCCCAGCTGCAATTCAGGATTTCTCATGGAATGCAGCTGGTTTTCAGCAGTGCCTCCAATAAAAGACAGAAAATAAAATTAAGATAAAATAAATACAATTAAATTACATAAAAATAATCAAACCAAATCTGAAATTCAACACACACAATATAAATAATAAAAAAAGAAGTAGAAATAGAAATAAAAATATATAAATAATGTAAATTGCAATTCAAAAGCTAATAAAATCAATTCAAATAAAATATAAAAAATAAAATCAAATCAAATTCAAAATAAAATCGATTCAAGTATATAATATAGTCAAAATAAATAATGTAAAAATAAATAATGAAATCAAATCAAATCAAAAACTAAGTATTCCTTCAATTGTAAATTTTATTAATTAAAAATGAAAATGTTATGCGGTTAACTGTGCAGTCAGCAACCATTTGCCGTAGAGTCTCTTGAAGCTCTGCAAAGATGTCGATATTCTAATAGACAGAGGTATTTCATTCCATAGTTTTGACTATGGCTGAAATATGACAGACTAACAACAGTAAAAGATCTAAAACCTCACCATCATCTCTTAAGTTCAACCGTTTGGCTGCTTTTTGCACCACATCGTTAAGGAACGGAGTTTCGGGGGCCCACAGCAATATGGAGGGATAGGACTCTTCCCAAAGTGCCTGAACTGGCAGCGGGGGTGCCAATGAGGGCTCGGGGGGCCGGGGCAGGGTGGCCAGGCGCAGCCCCAGGGCCATCAGAAGGATGAGGGGGCCCAAAGCCACTCCCACCTCCAGTAGGCCGAGGATCCAGCGCCGGAGACGCACTCGCCCATGCTTCCAAAGCAGCACACCAAGACCAGAGAGAATCATGACTATAAAATAAATAACATACAGATTATTGCAGAGGGTACCATAATAATAAAAACAGAATAGTGATAAAACAGAACAGTGAAGGAACAGAACAGTAAGCGCCTCCGCCCACTGAGGCAACTGAAAACTCTCAACTGCCAACTGTCTTTGTATGACAATGTGATGGCCCGCACACTTCACAATCACACAAAACCCCGTTGTCAATGGTAACGCAAGCGGTGACTTGTGACCTGCACTGCTGATTGCCCTGGCCGGCCATTGATAGTTGCCAGCTGTCAGCTGATTGTTCTTCGTCTATGGTTAAACAAGCTTTTTGACCAATCAAGACAGAGAAAACAGCCCTTTTTATTTGGTTTTCAGTTGCCTCGTCAGCGGAGCGCCTAAGTGCCTCCTCTTATGGAGAAACTGAAACCAAACTAAAACTGGTTGTTGCTATGGTTACAACCGTAAATAAACCAGTTGCAACTACCCGTTGCTATGGTTGCCAGCCAAACTTCTCTCCTGGCGCATGTCAATTTTACGATTTCAGTAATTATCTCAGCTTGTTTGACCATAGACGACAAACACTCTCTAAAACTGACAATAAAACTGGCATATCCTTGGCAACCAGGAATTGGCGTGTCGCCATCCACGGCAATTAGCACGGCGAGTTGCGAGTCACTGCTTGCGTTGCCATTGGGTCGAAACACGTAGAACGCGGGTAAAGCAGTCGGCGCATGGGCAGCCGACGGCCGACAAGAATGTTTGTATGTAAACGTACTAAAGCGCACACAGTGAAGCCAGATTCAGATGTCCGCAACTCGGTACAAAATACCGCCGGCGCGCTTGGGCGCTGTGCGCGGGTAGTCCGAAATACGAAACACGCTTTCTACGTGTTTAGACCCATTGACAACGAGTTTTTGACAAGTTATGTAGTGTGCGGACCATCATATTTACATACACAGGATAGTGAATTGAGTTGCAAACTGGTTTTTTTTCAGTTGTCCGTGAGCGGAAGCACTAACAAAACCGAACAGTAACAAAACTGAACAGTGACAAAACAGAACACTGACATAACAGAACAGTGAAGAAAAGTTTAAAAAATTAAAAACAACAAACCTAACCTATTATATTATCATTTTCTGTTTTGTCACTGTCCTGTTTTATCTGGATACTTTTTCAGAAAGTGGAAGGAAGAAAGTGATGACTAGAAATTAGCTAATTGTCAGCTAGCGCTCTAAATCTCCTTGCCATCTTTTTAAACATTGTTTAAAACTCTTTCTATGGATTAAACATTCAATAATAGTTGAATGATTATTAAATACTCATTTTTGTGAGATATAAAATCATCTCAAAGGCACTTAAATCAATAAAATGTTCTGATAAAACATATTTTCAAACGAAAACATTCGAAGATAAGATAAGGAAGACATCACATATTTAGTGCTTATGTATATAAATGCCTTCCCCACTATTAAAGTAGGACTGAACTAAAGGGTACCCTTCTCGCAAAAATTGTATTAACCCCTCAAGCCTTAACCATATTTAGGTTAAGGGTAAAAATATTTCCGTTTTGCAATACATCTAAATAAATGGAATATTTCTGAATGCATCTGAAAACTAAAAACCGTTTTTGAAAGGTGATAAATACGCTTTCAAATTTTCTAATTCAAAATAAACATATATCTTTGATATATAAAAATTTTGCATGCAAACATAAAAAAGTTTTAAAAAAGGCTTACTTTACATTTTTTCTAAGTAAAATTACTGATAATGAAAAAAAATAAAAACAAATACATATTTTATTTGACGAATAATAAAGGTTATTGCCACCTCGCTGAAAAAAAAACACACACACATATTTTATTAGACAAATGTATTATAAACGTTATAGTCACCTCACTTTTTTGTCGTTCCAATGTAAAACAATTAATAAAAAATTTAAATTTTATTTTTCATACACATCTGGAACTTTGATTTCATAAAGGTCTACATTTTACTTTTCCCGTGGTTAATTTTTACATTGGAATATAAAGCGTGGTGTTTTCTCTTTCTAACACCGTTTACATCACATTTCTCACTATGATAGTAAGGGAGACACAATGATTTCTATGAGACCTATATGACTTGTTCCGAAAATATGACAAATTACCCTGAAGGGTTAATAAAACATTAAAAAAATGTTGAACCAATCCACAAAGCTGGTAAGGGTAATCAAAATAAAAATAACCAGGTGGGAAATTAAAAATTAGAAGAACAAAAAAAAGGAGAACAAAAGAATATTATAAAGAAGTTAGTGTCTCCGCTCACGAGGCAACTGAAAAAAACCAGTTTACAACTAAACTCGCTATCCTCTGTGTGTAAATATGATGGTCCGCACACTACACAACTTCTCAAAATCCCGTTGTTCATGGCAACGCAGGCAGTGACTCGCGACTCGACATGCCAGTTACGTGACAAGACAGCTGATTGTTCTTCGTCTCTGGTTAAACAAGTTGAGATAATTATTGAAATCGTAAAATTGAGTAGAAAGTTTGGTTGGAAACAATAGCGACAAGCCAGTTTTAGTTTGGTTTCCGTCTCTTCAGTGAGCGGATCGCCTTAAAGTTAAAGAAATAACTCATAAAAAGGTTTCAAAATTTGCAATACCCAATAGTAATTTTATTAACTACGTATATAAATAACAATTTATGCGTAGGCACTCAAGCAACTTTAGTTGCGGGCAACTAGAGGCAACAACTGCGTCGCTGCTTCAAAATACATTACGGTACATAGATTTTGAAACAGTTGACAACTGTCGCTGCAACTAAAGTTGCTAGTGTGCACTTGGACAGTTAGTTAAAAGTTTGCGATAAAACAAAAAGGTTAAAAATAGAACCATTGTTTCAAAACATGCTACGGCACGACTCTCCATTGTTCTACAAAACCATCAATTCCACAATAATGTTGACTCAAACCACGGATGTTGTTACTTACAACAAAAATGAACACAAATAATTAATTTATGGATTATTTGGAAAAATTCCTCAACCGTATTTTGTCAGAGGGCCAAAATATTGCAGTTTTGCAATAAAATCCAAATAAATGGAATACTTCTAAATGCATCCGAAAACTGAAAACTGTTTTGGAAAGGTGATGAAATACGCTTTCAAATTTTATAATTCGAAATAAACATATAACTTTTGAAATAAAAAAATTTGCATGCAAACATAAAAACGTTTTAAAAATGGGTCACCTCACGTTTTTTCTAACTAAAATTACTGACAATTAAAAAAAAATAAAAACACATGCATATTTTATAAGACAAATGTATTATAAATATTATTGTTTCTCATTTTTTTTGTCGTTTCTTGTAAAAATAATTTATAAAAAATTCTCTAAAAATTTTTTTTTTCAAATTTCGGTCAGAAACTTGGATTCAAAAAGGTGTACATTTTAATTATTTTGCGGTTATCTTTTAGATTTGAATATATAGCGTACTATTTTGCCTTTCTAACACAGATACCGTTTAGATCCTATTTCTAACCATGGTAACCAGGGAGACACAATGGTTTCAATGAGATCTAGATCTTGTTTTGAAAAACAAACAAATAAGAGAAATAAAATTAAATTAAACGAAAAAAGGCCTGAAGGGTTAAAATGACTCTATAATGTGAATTTGTGAATATTGAAGAATTGTATTTCTGTTTATTTCCGTCAGCACATGACCTATAGATAAGTCACTTATGCGTAAGTAAGATAGTACGCTATAAGGTAGTACGCGGAGCAGATGTGTGTTCGTCTGAAGGAACAATTAAAAATAAAAATATTTTAAATACATAACTACTATGTTTAAAGAATTCATTCATTTTGATAAAGACAAAGCTTCCACTGTTTTTTTTTTTTGGTAGTTTTCGGAAATATCGTTCATGCGCAAAGGAGTGGCCTAAGATAAGATAAGGAAAAGTTAAGAGCCCAATAATAATGTTAGTGTGTATCTTATCATGTACTTTCTGAAACTGTCAATCTTCCATTGTAATTTTAATATATTTATTTAAAATATGTAATAATATTTCCCAGTTAAAATCAATTTAATATATATAAGTCGAGTGGTTCAAGCGCAAATAAATATTATTTAATTAACAATAATTGTAATAATACATATATACATGCAATTGTACCACATGCATTGTAATTTAGTTTAATTAATAATATATAGTATTAAGAGTGGAAGATTTTGAAACGTCGCTTGAAATGACTTTCGCTATGTTTGATGACCAGATCTGAACAGCCAGGTACTTCCCAACCTTCCTCTTCCCCATCGCTTTCCCTCGCCTGCACTATTCAACCTCACAACACACCCCAATTGGGGATGCCAAAGTCCCACTAGCTCTGGACAGTCAGGAGTTGGGATTGGTATTTAGTAAAGTAAAAATTTATGTGAAGTATATTCCTTAAAATAAATTAATACCTACTTACTGTTATAATTTTTTAGTTATTTAAATAAAATTTAGACTTACATTATGATTATGACTTGTAAAAAACAAAAAACTATACTATTTCCATTTTATTGGTTTGATTCAGGATTTAACCTTCCTCCCCAGGGATTAACTAAATTAAGTGAACACCGAAGCCAAAATTACAAATGGATAGGACTTGATTTATTTCATATATATCAACTGCTGTTAATTTATTTTTATTTCTTTATTTATTTACATTTGATACATTTAAAGCCAAAATAACAGAAATAATATTACATAATAAGAGAATATATTTAAAATGAATACAAGTGTTATTACGTTGTTTTAGGTCGATATTAGTTCCTAGCTAGGCAGATTGCCTGTTCTAAGGAACCCAAAGTGTGTAAAGTGCCAAATGCAATTTAAATTATTATTTTTTTTTTTTTAATTAATACCTATATACTAAGTTTTTACTAAATGTGCCATTCATAGGTAACCATGTATCGTTTTAAGTCACATTATATAATAGTTTTTCAGACTCCTCCCTACCCAAGCCAATCAACCATTTAGTTATTATTGAACCAATGCAGGACACTTTGCAATTTTTAATATTTAAGTCAGGGGGGATTTTATTGTATAATTTCGGTCCCAGATACGCATAAGTCTTTTGATACTTTTTTTATAAATATAATTTGATCCAATTTCAGAATATAGAATACATAAATAAAAATAAATTGATATAATGCATTTTCATTGACAACGGGTCCATCTGTCGAGTTACAGCTCGATCGGAAGTCGAGAAGTGGGTTAATTTCCTTTTCCAAGATTCAATTTCATTAATCCGTTCAAGAAAACAAATTGAAATTCAAATAGATGATTTTAAAAAAATATTAATGTGCCATGACTAACTAAACCTTGGAGGAAATATATGCAAGCTCAACAGTAAGTGTGATGAATACTAAATTGAAAAAGTGATAAGTTATGACTAATATTTAAAAAATTACAATAGAAACTATATATATATATATATAATTGAGGCTTTATTGTTTCAAGATGTAAGTTTTTAGACACAAGAGAAAATATTGGAAAGATATATATTATGTTAACAGATAAACAACAAAGAAAATTTTGTAATGTTTACAAACAATACATATATACTTGTGTTAGTTTAGTAGTGCAACATTATATTACATAGGTGGCAAGCAGAACGGGTTTAACGAACTCTAATAACACTTTATTTGAACCCAAATTTAAAAAAAAAGAACACTGCACCTTTTATTATAAAATAGAAAGCTCGAGGCGTGTGATTGTTACTAAATTATGTATGGGCGACAAAGTTTTTCAGACGAGACTTGAGACAGCTTGAAACACATTTGCATTATTTACGAATGCCAATTCTTTATCAATGTTTATTTTCTCGTGACTCACAGACATTCCTGTACCATATCTATAATAAATTCGCGCAAGTGCAACTCGATGCAAAAATATTTTGTTTGTACTGAAACAATTAATAAACCAATATACCAACAGTACACTGAATTCATAAATTACCCAACACTACTGAATTGCACTGAATCATAAATAAACCAATCCCGAATAGAAACCATAAATACAGTTCCATGCAGTTCGAGCATAGTTCGAGGTTCGGGTTCGAGCCATTTTCGAGCTGTCAAATGTCAAATATCCATGGGTACCAGGGTTGCCAATGCTCATGTACCAAAATACCCGCAACGAATGTTTAAAATCCCCGAATCGGGAGAGCAAATTGGCAAATTCCCCACACGTAGGGTTACCAGGTCCGAATTTGGGTTTTTCTGAGAAACTCTTAAATTATCCATCCGGGAGGGCGGGTGGCTAGAGAATTTCAGGTTTTGCCTAGCTCCTTTGTAATTTCACACTTCTTTAACCATTTAAAAAAAACTCCCACAAAGCTCGCGTTATTACGTATTATAAAATATGGATGGCGTGCAAGATGGATCGGCCATATAATACGACAAGAAGGCCTCTTGCATGCCATAATGGAGGGTATGACCGAGGGGACAAACTCCAGGGGACGCCCACGCTGAGAGTACCTGGAGGACCTGCTGGTGGACATGCGCTGCTCTTCATATGCAGAATTCAAAAGAGCCGCACAAGATAGGGAAGAATGGAAGAAGAAACTAAAGGAAATTGCTGCAAACCAATCCCAGGATTGAAACCAGAGAGAGAAAATAAACTTTCCAATAACAAGTCACCAATTCATCAAAACCACAAGACGTACGTAAGAAAAGAATCCTTCTGTCATAGAAGTTCCATGACTGTCCATGACTAACAAATTCATGTGTCTTCGAATCTGGGTCCCGAACTTCGGGAAATAAATGCTACAGTGCTGCCATAAAATAAACTACGAAATCTTCCACCGAATATGCTCATTTTTCAATATGGGTGGAAAATCAAGAAATGCCCAGAATCCCCGCATTTTCCCCACAAAAGTCATTCCCCGCAAAATACCCAATTCTTAAAAAATCTGAAATATTCCCCGCAGTTTGGGGAATTCCCCGCAAATGGGCAACCCTGATGGATACACCCAGTGATGCCATGTCCCAAAAATAAAAATAAACATGTTTAGGGGAAAAAACATGTTTCATCATTGTTTTGAAGGGTGATCAGAATGTTCAGTGGAAACTTTTTAAGTGTATGAATCATGTATGAATATTGAGTACAAACTTTTCATCGGATGTTAATTCCTCACATAATAATTCATCATGTCTCGAAGCGTCGAAAACTGATAATTGGGGTTTTTAACCTTAGGTTGGGTTAGGTTAAGTTATGTTAGGTTAGGTTAGCTTAATGTGAGTTATGATGAGATGAATTATCATGTGAGAAAGTATTGTGTCTGAATAAATTTACTATGGGAATTCAGACGCTGAGACATCACAGTCCGATTAGACATGGAACCGTTTTGAAGGGTTCTTGTGTATGTGTAATATGTAATCTTTGATTATATATAATCAAAGTATGTAATATGGGATCTCACCATCTGAGTTCTCATAATAGATTGACTCATAAACGATACTTCCTCACGCGACAATTCATCAGCATCTCAGTAACGATTCAGAACAAACTACCTCAGAATATACTTTTCAATAAGTAATTTCAAATTATAAATGTTATGATATGCACTTACGTCAATGGTGCTATGTTATGTTTATTCTTAAAATTAACAATTCTCAGTTTTAATCACAATCGTTTTTTAAAGAAAAGAAAAAAACATTTTTTTACTGTACTATGGCGGACCGTCCTATCGTGCATCTGATAGTGTAGGAATAAAAATATTTTTTTTTATAAGAAAAACTCTCTTTTTAACTTTTGAAGGTTATTCCCATCAATGTAATATATCATTGAAGGAGAAAAGAACAATAATAATCTAAATTAAAATACGAAAATGAACAAGACACAGAAAAATAATAAAAAAATAACGGTCGCACTGACGTGAAATATGTATAATTACTATTCAGATTCGGGACCGGTATTTCAGTTGCTTTTTAAGCTTGACTTGAGAGATATTTACGTTCGTCAAGTTGCTCACCAACTGAAAAATTTAAAAATAAAATTGATATACTGGCCCTCCGAATCCAATAAGAAAAAAAAACTGCAATATCCGTAGTCGACGTTCTTTTACCATAACGTTTTTTTTTATTACTTAGAAATAGTGACAGCAGGGCAAGACATTCATGTCTATGATTACGTGTAAAATCTGCGTAAAATTTGACGTTTGCCAGCATGATCATGATTCGCCATGCCGCCATGGAATTCCGATTATACAAAACATCGAGACATTGAATTAAAATTTTATCAATTTGTGGTCCCTAGCTACTAAACGTATTCATTGCGCGCAGCTATGATTTCAGAGTTAATTTAAAATTAACGAACTATTACAATTAGGTTGTAGGTCGACCGGGAGAATTTGAGTTAAAACCAACAAAGTTATAAAGATGTCGACAAGAAGGGCTCGGATTAAAGCTGTGACTTCGCTTCCCGTGCGGAGAAAGGGCCCAGTCAAGGAGACTGATCAGGCGCCCCCAACAAAGGCCCCCATTGTGCTTGATGAGACCCCGGAGCCAGCAGGTGAAGATGTATTATCGTCGAAAAATGAAACTGTAGCACCAGTGGCCCCCGTAGAGCCTGCTGCAGAAACTCCACGGAGAAGGGCGTACCGTCCAGCTGTGCAGACCCCCGCCAGACCCGCCAAGACGCCAGTTAAAGCTCCTGCTAGCCCTGCTAGAACTCCCCAAAGCCCCGCTAGAACTCCTCGAAGCCCTGCTAGAGCGCCCCAGAGTCCCACCAAAGCCTGTACTAGAGTTAAAAGTCCTGCTAGGGCTCCTCCTAGCCCTTGTAGGACGTTTCAAAGCCCAACCAAGTCAACTAATAAGGGTCCGAAAAGCCCCACTTGGGCCCCTGCCAGTCCTGCTCGGGTTCCTCAGGGCTCCGCCCGGGGCCCACCGAGTCCCGACAGGAAGAAAGAGTGCTTTGAGAAGGGAGAGGAGCCTATGGACCTGACGGAAGAATGTCTCTTCGATCCGATCATCCCTCTTCCTACTAACAACAAGAACCGACCCAAACTTAGGCCAATACCGAAGCTAGCAATGCGGAGGAACAGTCTGCAGGTATTTATTGTTTAATTCAACTATTACTGAATTTGGGAGGCGTGCATGGGTACCTCCGCCCCACAAACTATTTATTGGATAACCCAACACCCCTGCCATAGGTTACCCCAAGTGGTTCCCTACTTTTAGTGATTTAGCAGTGGTGCCTGGGTTCATGGTGAGAGGTTTGTCTAGTTCTTAGCCCACATATTGCGTGGCTGGCCGGATAGGGAGAGACTGGTTGAGGAAGACCTTACCTAGACCTCTCCCATCTCTCTCGACCCATCGCCTAGCACAGCAGTAGGAGGGATCGATTCATACGTCTGTCACTACTGGACACATTGACCCCAGATTCCTACCAACCCCATGTACCTTTTTTTCTTCCCAGAACTTCCTCTACTGCCTTAAAAAGACCGTCCACACAGCATCCCCAAAATTGACATAGACCCTGAGGGAATTTTTTTCCGCAGGGCCTTCTGTGTGGAGCTGATTTAAAAAAATTAAGTATTTTCATACAAATACAATAATCAATTCCCCTGTAATTTATAACCAGAATATACCTTTGTCAGTTCTAGGGGCTTTAACTCTTACAGGTATTTCCTGGCTTTCAGTAGAGGGTAAAAAGAGCGACATTTCTCAGTGAACCAAGAAAAGAAATTACACCAAAGCTACAGATAGAGAAAATAATAAGGTAGACAGCAGGTACCAAAGGCGTAGCCCAACGTCGGGGCTATATTGTAATTAGGGATGTTACAAATGTGATATTTTTCACATTCGCGAATGTTAAGGAATCACATTAAAAAAAAACTTTAGTCAACATTAATCATCGTTTTAATAAAAAAACCAAAACATTAAATCAATTCTTATACAGTAAGTTATAATCGTAATTAAGAAATTTAATAATCGAAGTTCATAAGAGGCATATTATATTTCATAAAATAGCAATTTTGTAGCCTTTTCTCCCATGAGGCGGTTTCTAAGGGGCTCGTATATAAGGCCGGCTGCACGTTCACTCGGAACGCTGGCCGGTGGAGCGCTCAGATATTTACGAGCCAGATCTGTCAATTTGTCGTGTTTCAATTTAGTCTTCCACCAGTCCAAAGGGTTTTCATCAAGAGAGGCTCGTTTTTCTTTAAGATATGCCTTCAATTGAGCTTTGATTTCACAGCTTATAGTGTCTCCAGATTCTGCACCGTCGGAGCTTGCACGAAAAACAAAAGACACGTGGACAGTGGGCGAGTCAGTCAGTAATTTAATTTACTTGTATAATAATATATTTTATATTATATAAAAACAGAAGATACTTAGATCATAAAAATATTACTCTAAAATTATATGATTACCTATACTCAAATCCAGTGGCGGTCTTTCCCTTCGGACAATAGGACAATGACCTCCCAAAATTATAAGATGACAATAAAACAATATTAGAAATATTATACTAATCAAAACAACAAACAACTGATATTATTCTAATTTATTTGAAAAATCACCGCGAGATAGCCAGCCTCGGCAAGTGTGACATCTAGCGTTTTAAGTAGAAGCTTCCTTTCCAAGCACTCTGATTGGCTAGGTCAATGTATAATTTGTCCCAATGCAAACAGAAGGCAGTGCCCGATTTCATATCTGCTGTCTCTTTACTCGCCATACAATAAAAGAAATGGTGCTATTTTGCCTACAAAAAAATGCTTTCGCATTCGTAGACAGCTTCGGTCAACGCCGTGAGGGAGACAATGAATAAATATTATGCGTTTGAAAGAGATGGTTTGATAAACGTAGGTTGAATTTGCATATTGCACGCCTGTCGCATGAAATAATTTACTACCTATTCTATTCTATTTGTTTCTTTGGGACAACTGAAATTGGTCTCATAGAAATCGGTGTGTCTCCCTCGCTATCATGTTTAGAAATATGATCTGAACGGCGTTAGAAAGATAAAATATCATTCTTTACATTCAAATCTAAAAGTTAACTGCAAAATAAATAAAATGTACACTTTTATGAATCCAAAGTTTCCGAGTTTCTGAAAAAAAAAATCCTTGAGAATTTATAATTATTATATATTAATTTACATGAAACAATATAAAAGTGAGTTATAGATAATGTTTATAATACATTTGTCTAATAAAATATGTATGTATTTATATATTTTTTCATTAACCAGTAATTTTAATTAGAAAAAAAGTAAGGTGAGCCATTTTTAAAACTTTTTTTGTATGCATGCAAAATTTTATATTTAAAAAACTATATGTTTATTTAGAATTATAAAATTTGAAAGCGCCTTTCATCATCTTTCTAAAGCAGTTTTTAGTTTTCGGATACATTCAGAAATATTCAATTTATTTGGATTTTATCGCATAACGGAAATATTTCGACCCTCTGAAAAAATACTGTCGAGGCCTGAGGGGTTTGAAATTTCTTTAAGTAGTTCGACTCTCAAATTCGTTCCTACAAATGAATATTGATAATATCAACTTACACCATCACACTATCAAGTAAATTTTAGTTGTACAATTTTTTTCTTAATTGACCTTCCACTTCTGGACCCCTAGAGCCGCCTCTGCTCAAATCTCAAATCTATCATGCATTTTCATAAAAACACAGCCAAACATTCGTATGTAGAAATATATCAAAGAAAGTTTTTATTTTTCTGTTTCATGCATCAATGAGTTTATTTTTTCTATATGGCCTTAATATATAATTTTTTTGTTTACTTGGCATTCTCACTAGCTTTTTTTTTACTACCAATACTCTATTTATTTTCTTTATCACTTTTAGAACATACACTTGACTGTGAATCTGAAAAGTATGTAAATGTAATTCATTTAGTATTAAGTTCTATAAATAACAGCATATACCTACCTAGTGTGAACTAAACCAGGCAATTTGACTGTCCTAAATCGCGAAACCTTCCTAGTTAGTCTCGGCGAAGCAGCCATTCGCAATGGAGTTTCCACTCACCGCACCCGCCAGATGTGAGTTCAAAAAATATGCGAGTGCAATAAATATGCGCAAATGGTGCAGAAAATTTAAAAACGGACGTACCGTCTGTCCATGATGAAAAGCGTGCTGGACGGCAATCGGTTTCAGACAACACAATTGCTAAAGAAGAAAAAGCAATGCTTGCACATCGACGGGTGACGGTTCGGAAGCTCTGTGACATGATCCCTAATGTCAGTAAGATTGATAAGATTTTGACAGAACATTTGGGATACCACAAGATATGCGCAAGCTGGGTCCCAAAAATGCTCACCAACGTTCACAAACAACAATGGGTTGAAGCAGCCTGCGAATTTTTTGGGTGCTACGACATCGAAGGCAAGGAATTCTTGGACTCATTTGTGACTAGGGACGATCCATCTGTTTTTCTTTGCTTTGCACACAAAAAACGAATTACAGAGCGTAATTCATACCTGGCGGGTACTGCAAATGGAAGCTCCGTCGCAGACGGCTGCCACGCCGAGACCAAGTGTGGTGGGGATTTGGCGTGGGGGAATCAGGCTATACGCCAATGTTGCCGAATCGTGCGTAAAATCGTTCCTCGTGACCACAGCACCTTGGAGACCTTATATTACGGACAACCCTCGTATATGTATTTTTTGTATCAAATAAATAAAAATAAAATAAATCTTGCACTGTTTAAAACCATTAATGCTTTAATTTGCAAAGAAAGTTGTTTCTAAAAACTTTTCTATAGGTACTGATAATGCATTGATGGCATAATCAATAAAATGAAAAGATTTGACATTGCTTATTATTCTTAACACAAATGGAAAGATATATAATATAAATAAATACGTACTGAGATTCAAACAACTAAAGTTTGCATGAAATTATTGCAATTCTCGCATTAATAAATTCGCTTCCCAGAACTCATACAGATGTATTGCTTGCATAGGCACAAAAGAAATTTAAATAAGTACATTTTTAATATACCATTTTTAATGAAAATAACGTACTTAACACAATTGCAGCGGGTAGAATAGTTCTACCATTTTCGTCCAGTCCGGTAATAAATCCTTTCACTTATGGCACTGGAGATGCGCAAATTGTTGTTTTTTGTAATGGTTTGTGCTAAAGTGAAAACCAATTATTCGACAGTGTAGATACATTTGTTACACATAAAACATCACTAAAGGATCCAACACTGACTTTAACTTCAGTTTGTGGGATCATATTACAAAGTAGGCCTTAATAACTCAGGTACGGGACGTACGTCATTCCTATGTCTACCTACGTTAAATTATCGTGAAAACAAGCTTATGTGTCCAAGCGGTTAATTTTAGACAATACTTTTACAGTTTTTTTTATTTTTTATTTTTTTTTATTTCTATATAATATTACAGCGTTCACATAAAGTTATTAATATTTATACATAATAGCTAATAACATAATTTATGAACTTTTTGTTGTGTTGTGTGTAAGGTAGGTTAGTGACTGTGAAACTGTGGTTGGGTAATGTTGTTTGTTTCGTGAACACCTCACTAGGAGAACCTGTGCTGAGGTGTTTACGTGGTTATGTTTAAGTGTGACAAGTATTTATGTGTTGTAGTAAAAATTTTCTTCTTTATTTATTTTTTAAATTAGTGCTTATTTTAAACTGTTTATTTATAAAAAAAATTATTAAAAAAATATGTATATATATATATATTTTTTTTTTTTAAGTGTATGTATAGTTGATATATTCTCGAAAAATGTGTTTAGTTATCTTACATTTTTTTATAGTTTGTTTACGTTTGGTTTGGAGTTATTATGTTTTGTATGAAGTTAAAAATCTTGATTTTTGATCCAGACTGAGATAAGTTTTTTGTGAATGTTTGTAGATGTATTTGCAGTTATTAGTTGCTTCAGAGTAATGGGCATACAATTAAAAAGTTTGGTTGCGTAATATTAAAAGTGTCTTTGTCCATGTGTTGTGTGCGTTATCAGTATGTTCAGTGTTTTATTTGTTGAGGACCTGGTTTTTATTGAGGTTTTTGGTTGAATTGGAATATGGAGTTTGTGTTAGAGAAGGTGTAGAAGAAGTTTTGGTATTTAATTCAAATACATGTATTATTTTCAAAGATATAGCTAAAAATATATAGATATAGCTAAATATAATTAAAAAACAAAATGTATTTTATTTTAAATAAAACAAACACTTAGTATTTAACCACGTATAT
This sequence comes from Limnephilus auricula, assembly GCA_951813805.1. Taxonomy (NCBI): domain Eukaryota; kingdom Metazoa; phylum Arthropoda; class Insecta; order Trichoptera; family Limnephilidae; genus Limnephilus; species Limnephilus auricula. Next base: position 10,270,273 of record OX638402.1, on the reverse strand, counting down.
TTATTATTTGATATATCGACCGGTTTCGCTCCGACCGAGCTTCATCAGGATATAATAATAACATTATTATTATATCCTGATGAAGCTCGGTCGGAGCGAAACCGGTCGATATATCAAATAATAAATATACGTGGTTAAATACTAAGTGTTTGTTTTATTTAAAATATAATGCCTAACCACAAAGTGATTGCTTCTTACGAAAAAAAAAAAAATGTATTTTCACCGACGGGCCCTTAGTTTTGGCCCGTGTTCATTCAACGAACGCAATTGTACCTTTTTCGCTAAAACCAATAAAAACTTATTTTCCTTGTGTGTCTTATACATAATAATGTTCTTCTAGGGCAGTGCAAGCGAGACAGAAGAAGCGCCGATGGAGCCCCCGCCTGTGCCCCCCTCCCCCCTGCCTATGCCCCCCGGAGCGCCTCCTCCTCCCCCGGCCCGTGCCCCCCGCTCCCGGGGCCCCCGCGGTGGCCGCAGCAATCAGGGGGGCTCCAAAGCTCGCCTGCCCGCCACTCACAATGCCCTCACAATGTACGACCTGATCTTCTATAACCCGCCAAATAATGCTATCAAGTGAGTACTATCATTTTACTACATTTTATCTTTACAATGCTTTTAACACCTTTTCAACGCAATCTATCTCATCGAATTTCACACAATGTATATATGCATAGTTCCTACTGGGATATCATTTTACCCAGTACCTACCTCACCCCATCCCTAACCACATCAACTAGCTAGAAGAGCATTTTCTGAACTTGGAACAATGATTAGCAAATTGGAGTGCTTTTGTTCTGGAAGCACTGAGAAGGAATAACTAGGTAGACCTTGGAAGCAATTTCCCTCCGAGTCGTTGGAGTTTTTTGTCGTTTATTGAATAAAAAGAAGGTTTTTGAATATATCCAATTAAAATAATATCGTTTTATAATAATTTGTGTTGTGGCGATTATACCTCAACGTATCGCGATGAAATAAACTATATTTGTGATTTTTCTCCTAGAGGTAAGTGATTGGTTTTCCGTCTCCTTTGTATCCCTACTAAACGTCATATTATCACCCAATTCCAGCAATCACCATTTCGTTTAGTCTTCGTTTCGTTTATTTGCAGTCCATTTACCAAGTGCATCTGAAGTTGTAATTTGGAAACAGTTTCTAATGCAGCACTATGTATTTTAATTAAACTTCATGGATGGCATATGCGACATCCGCGTATGGGGATAGTTCACATATTAGTGACAATACCTCTCACTTTTGACATTCTGATGGCTACAATACTAGACTAGCACCTCCAGCGGCGTGACTTCCGCGGCTTGTTTTTCTTTCGTACATTTTAATGGATTTTATCTGGATTATTTTATGTTAATAAATTATTAGGTCCTTACATATGAAATTGGCGTTTTGCCGTACTGGCATTGATCTCAAATATCTTCTCTTTGGTTAGGAATTCCAAATTCAAATTTATACAGCTATTTACTCATGTATTTGTGTTTCGAAAATTATAATTTATTTATTTTTTCATTAATTGTTTTTTTTCTTTGCTTCACTTAGTTTACAAAATGGAAAACTTGAAATATCGCGTTATTTACGAGTACGAGTTCCACCGTGGCATCAGTGCTGCAGAAACGGCTCGAAGGATTAATGATGTGTATGGCGACGGTGCCGCAAAAGAAAACACAGTGCGTTTTTGGTTCCAACGTTTTCGTTCTGGAAATTTCGACCTGCAGAACAAGCCCCGTGGACGGCCGGAGACCAAAGTTGATAATGAAGAATGGAAGGCTATTGTGGAAGCGGATCCATCGCAAACCATATTCGAGTTAGCTGCAGGCTGCGGTGTTAGTGATAAAACTGTTTTAATCCACTTGAAGCAAATTGAGAAGGTGAAAAAGCTTGAAAGGTGGGTACCTCACGAATTGAGTGAAGCAAATCAACAAACGCGCGTTGACTGCTGCGTTGCATTACTCAACCGGCACAATAATGAAGGGATTTTAAATCGAATCATTACCTGTGATGAAAAGTGGATCCTGTACGTTAATCGGAAGCGCTCATCGCAATGGATGAACCCTGCCGAACCAGCCGAACCATGCCCCAAGCGAAAATTGACTCCAAAAAAGTTACTTGTGGGTGTTTGGTGACGTAAAGAAAAAAAAACAATTAAGGAAAAAACAAATGAATTATAATTTTCGAAACACAAATACATGAGTAAATAGCTGTATAAATTTGAATTTGGAATTCCTAACCAAAGAGAAGATATTTGAGATAAAAGTTGCCCGTATGGCATAACGCCAATTTCATATGTAAGGACCTAATATATTTTTCTATCGATTTATTACAAATACAGTGAAACTCTTATGAAGGTTTTTCAAGGGACCAAAAAATAAAACTTCTTTCTAAATTATAATGTGCTCAATACAATGATTGTCCCCAGACATGAGCCTCCGCAAGTGGCGCCCCTGGAGCCCACCGTGGTGGAGCTCCCACCACCGTCCCCTCCACTGCCTGAGGCTCCCGAGGCAGCCCCCGTGCCCCAAGTAAAGCTGGGACCCAATGGAGAAATTGTCATCGATGAGCAGAGTTTGGTAAGCACAAAATATGACTTTTTCTGACTATTATTCTTGGCCATCGTTTCAATAGTTAGAGACAGGGAAGGCGAATTTAATGCCTAACCTGTCATCTGTGGTTCGGATTTTTTTTTTTTAAATACGATTTTAACCCTTATGTATAAATAAACTGTGCAAGAACAATTTTCGTTGTTTGTTTTTGGGGTGTTATGTCGTGTTGTGCTACCTCCTTCTTTAGCCGACGTTTCAGGCAGCGTTGCAGTGTCCATCATCAGTCCATGATCTGCCGGATCTGCCCTGATGATGGACACTGCAACGCTGTCCGAAACGTCGGCTAAAGAAGGAGGTAGCACAACACGGCATAACACCCCAAAAACAAACAACGAAAATGCTTTTGGCCGTGAAAATCTAAAAACGTATCTGTGCAAGAACAAGGTCAGAATCGCTTGCGCCAATATCATTTCAGACGTTGCTTTTATTTTTAGTAATGTAGCTTCTCAGAATGCTTTCAAATTATTTTTCTATGGTAACACGGCCATCATTTGGCCAAATGTCACCAAACATTCAAAAGGTTAACCTTTACAACGCTGACCTTTTCAATGCTGTATATCGCATCATGTGTTACATTTTGACACAACGTATGTTTTAGCAAAACTTTGTGGATCACATACGCGATTTCCACACAAAGGGATAATGTAATTTAGATGGGCATATTTAAAAATAATTTGGAAAATCGAAGTCTCAAGAGATTTTGAAGAGAGGGACCGAATGGCGGGGAGGCTATTCTAGATAAGACTTGATAGAAAATAGGTTATTGGTTTAAACAGGGAAAACCAAAAAATATGTAATCTAAAATTCCAGATAACCACAATAGGTCGATACAACCGGGGAGTCAGGCTTATGAATTAAAAAAAGGTAAGAGGAAAAAAATCTTTTCGTCAGAACAAGTTTAGTGAGGAAAAAAGAAAAGTTGAAAGTGTATGGAACCTGGGCCCACTACTTTTTTAACTCTTGAGTGTGACATTTCGATGCTAGGTTCGCAACACAACTGTTGTTATGCCGCGCACTGATGTCAAAAATGAAGACAGGTGCTTTTGTAGGAGTTTTTTCCTATGAAACTAATATTTTTTATCATTTTAATTAAAATCTACCCACCTTACTATCTCCCGAACACAATATAAAATAACACTAGATAAAACTTAAATAAGCACTTCCCACAAAACCTAATGGAAACCGAAAGAAATATTTCTAATTCCAAAAACCAAAGAGATTTTATTAAAAACTATTTATTTTTCACATGGAAAAAAGTTTTTTTGAAAATGAGCGTCCTTCTATTTAATTATTGGTCCAATCCTTTCTAATCTCAGTGTTTCCGTTTATAACATTACGTATTTGAATTCCAAGTCGGTTGCTGTCAAATACCTAGCTGTCATTCGTATAAAATTAATAACTCCATTAATTTCCGCGCTTAACGGAACAAAAGTGCTTGGAGAATTGTTTGTTTCAAGCCAGCTTCTATTTCAAAACTTTATTTGGGCCTTTTCATCTTTATTGACAAAATCGCATTAATTTGACAGCAGCAAATCGTAGTTGACAGGAAGCCATCTTACCGCTAATGAATTTACAGATGTAAATGGTCGTTATCGTGCTATGAGCACTGAGTACATAAGTTGAACTTCCGAACAACTTCTGTGAGTATTAATTACCATAAGTCGGATGCGTATGTAAAGGCTCCTGTGAATAACTTGTCAAAAATTAACATAAGCCGTAAATTTTACTTACTAGTGTAAAGCTAGCCTTTCAATTTTCCAATACTTATGTTTTAATCCAACTCTACAGGTGATAGAGACTTCGGAAGCCGTGCGCAGCCGTCAGCGCCTGTCGCAGCTGTCAGTGGTGTGGGACGGGGGCGCCGGGGGCCGAGGGGTGTACGGGCGGGGGCGTCGCTGTAGGGAGTGGGGCAGTGCCGAGACTCTGCGCTTCTACCGCGCCCTGCACACACTCGGTACCGACTTCTCCCTCATGCTGTCTCTGTTTCCAGGCAGGTCAAGACGGGACCTCAAAGTTAAGGTAGGCTGCTTTTATTATATCTTATTTTCACCAAGAATTGGTATGTTTCGCACAGATTCAAATGTAACAATGTCATCAAATGGTCATTCAGCACCATTTTGTTTTTTTAACATTTGAGGGGTCCCTGTTAAACACAGATTCTAGGTTAGTTATAAAAATCTTTTATCACAAAAGTTAATAATCTTAAAAACATGTACTGCCATGGTGTTTTTTTTAAAGTTACATGCTTTTTCCTTTGAGCTATCTTGATTGTCATTTAAACAATCGCAGCACCCCTAACTTTTTTTATGACTACCCCCCCCTACTTTTTAAAAATTTTACACAACTGAAAAATGAGGCGCTCAGCGGAAGAGTGGCCCAACCCACAAGGATTTAATCTGCAAAAACATAAATATAATAAATATTTTCGTCAAACTTTTTTGTCGTATCTGTGACGTCTGAAAGCTGGAATTTGGCCACTGTGACATCATTGATGTCAGAGTGACCAATTTTAGTTTTCAGACATCACAGATGTGACAGGTATGTTTAGCAATGTGATGTTTTCGCTGATTACGAATTTTTGTGGGTTGGTCCATTCTTCCGCTGAGCGCCTTAAATAATCATTTGCAATACATTAATGATTGTTTATCAGTTTTGTAAAATATAAAACACGTTTATTAGTAAGGCCCTAAGGCCCTTCGTATACAGAGATACTTACAAGCGACTTGAGTTTTGTGCGAGTAGCATAAGCGCCGCTTGTATTTTTTCATACTAATGGATTTATATCAACGCTGGAAAGGAAAAATGGCTAAAGCGCCTTACTGCTGTGACATTAAAGATGAACCAACACAATAAGCTATATTATTATTTTGTTGTGCTTCCCACATGTTCTGGGAAACTCTAGAAAACTTGATTTGATGAAGACAAGCCCAAACAAACAATATAGATTTAACCGTTTTTCTTTTCCAGCATCAATATATTCGCGCTGCATGTTTCACACTAATGGATTCACGACCCTTCTCCCTTATCTATTCTTCTTTCGTTTAGTGGTAGGCTCATCAATCTCGTCTGCACAGCACCGCATACAATTCTGACTCTTTAAACAACTCATGTGGGCATACCAGCAGTGGGAGCGAGCACCTTACTGCCTTATTTCTGCTTTATGCATAGTTTAAATGGTAATTTGTTTGTGGCAGTTCAAAAAGGAGGAGCGGCAAAACGGCGCGCTGGTCGACCGCGCACTTATGAACCCGCTGCAGTTTGACATCGGCCACCTGGAGGAAGAGGCGGCTCTGCTGGCCTGCAAGGGAGACGAGCAAGAGAAGCCACCCAAGAAGCGCAAGGAGAGGAAACGGAAGGCACAGAAAACAAGTAAGTTATTTTCGATCAAAACTTTGCCCTTGTTGCACACTGTTTTTCAATTAGATCTATGCGCCTGTCGCACACTGTTTTTCAGGGGTTGGCTGACTGCCCCCTTTTCAAGGCAATTTTTTTTATCTGAGCCCCATTTCTCTTCCCTCTAACAAATTTATTGCTTTTATTGAAGATCCTGGATTTGTCCATGCATTTGTGATATTTTGATGATCAAGTTGCCTTTTGATACTCTTATACGATTCGTTCACGGAGCTACTTACAAGCGACTCGAGCTTCATACCCGCCCCGCTCAGTGCCCACCATACTATTTACCATACGATGCGCGTAGCATTGTGTATGAACATCAGCAAAATAGTATGGTGGGTACTCATGAGCGGCGCGGGTATGAAGCTCGAGACGATTGTAAGAAGGTCCGTGAACGAATCGCCTTACGATTCATAACCTACATATGTTACGAGTCGTTCTGGAATTGGTCAAAAAACTGTTGAGAACACCTCGAAAATAAAAAGATTTTACATTATATGTATGCCAAATATCTAAATAGAATTATAATATTTTCATTTCTTACACCCCTCAAGCCTCGGCCATATTCTGCCCCAGAAGGTGAAAATATTTTCGTTCCAATAAAATCCAAATAAATGGAATATTTCTAAATGTATCCGTAAACTAAAAACTGTTTTTGAAAGGTGATGAAATGCACTTTCAAATTTTTTTCTTAGGAATAAACTTGTAATTTTTGAAATGTAAAAATAATTATTAAAAATTTCACAGTTTAATAATTTATTTTCAAATTGCGGCAGAAACTCTGGTTTCATAAAGGTGTGCATTTAGAATTATTTTGTGGTTAACTTTTAGATATGAATATAAAGTGTTGTGTTTCCTTTTTTTAACACCGTTTAGATGATATTTCTCACCATGTAGGGGAGACACAACAATTTCTGTGAAACCTATGAGTTGTTCCCAAAAGCTCAAAATGTCAGAGCGAATGGTTATCAAGTGGATAAACATTTTAGCCGACATTACTTCGGTAGATTCATGTAGCCGACTTAAATATAAGTAAAAGATTTTCATAAACATATTGTTGATTCCAGGCGCAGCCCTCGACAGTATAACAGAAGATGCCGAAGAAGCACCTCCAGACGTGTTAACCTACGGTGGCAAAAAATACAAGAGCGTCCGTCCTAAAAGCCTGGCCTCCGACGCCCTGGCGCAGGAGGCGGTCAACCTGCTTCGGGCCTCCGGGGGCCAAGGAGAGGTGGGGACCAGCCCCGGGGACCTGGTGCCTCCCAATGTGGAGCCCGGTTCGCTGGTCATCCTGTCGGGGGCACCGCCCAAGCGGGAACTGAGGGCGTTCATCGTCCAGCTGGTGGAGGGCAAGCCGCGCCTGTGCCCTGCCAATTTGCCCGCAGATGTCGTCAAGACTATCGCAGCGCAGGTTGGGGTCACGTCGAAGCCTGACCCAGCGTGACACTAAAGGTCGGTTGTTTTGCACTAATTCAAATGTAACATTATCATCAAATGGCCAATCAGCACCATTTAAAAAAAAAAATTATTTGAAAGGTCCCAGTTAAACATCGATTCTAGGTCCATTTTATCAAATTGCGATCAGCTGACAAGCATAACATGAGAGTTGTGCTTTTCTGCAGATCACAATTTGTTTAAAAGTTTAAACCTGTAATTGGCATTTCGACCCTTTGGAATAACAAGGTTCCATCTGTTGCCTTGGCGTCGGGTGATAATGAACTCTAAAGTAGCTAACTATAGATCCCAGTATCGCATGAAGCTGTCGCCACAGATGGAACCTTGTTATTCCAAAGGGTCGATTTGGCAACGGGAATCTTAAAAAAAAAAAAAAACAAAATACCTGTGATTTGACGACAACGTTACATTGAATTTCTGTAAAACAACAACTGACGTTGTGATTAGAAGATTGTGATTTTGTTAATTTTATATCAATATTGAGACTATATTCTATTATGTGCGTAATAATTATATTGACCAAGTAATAATGTTTTCAACATTATCAGGTTTCTCCAACTTTAGTGATCACAATTTTAAATAGATATTTTTTCTTTTGAAGCAGGCATTTGTTATGCTTTCTTTTGGCCAGTACAAATAATAATTGTGTTTAAGACATACTTGAAAGGAATGTATATAAGCTGTGGTCCATCCAGAATGAACTGTGTATTTAATGACAAAAGTATTTTTCTTACTTTGTTCGAGATATCAGTCTCTCTTCGTTTTCAAACCATTTCATTTATCCTAATTGTTAAGACGCTGTGCATTTGAATCTTATTGAAAAAAGTTTTTAGTTTAATTAATTTAAATGACCTTTTGTATTTATTGATAATTTAATCTTATGGATAATCGATGTTTGAATGGAAAAATAAAAATTATTTATTGAAAATACTTTATTCTATCCTAAAATTACATACCTATCATAATAACACAATTTGCAAACATTTTCAATTTTTACATTTGCATGTAGAGATTTAGGAATCTTCTAGCAGGCCAATCCAGAACCAAGATAAGAGATGCCTAGAAAACCCTACTAGATAGTCCCAAACCTCTACCACTGTGCTGGTGTAGCGATGCTAAGTGTGCCGTCGTGGCAGAAGAAAAAATCAATAATTTTTCCTTCTCAGTAATACAATAACACAAAACATTACATTTTTCACAGCATTTAGACTTAAATAGGGTTAAGCCAAGGGTGAAGACTGAACTTGCAATGAATCATTATTTCTTTCCATTTAACCATTCAAGCGATTGGCGTTCAGTTTTTAATTTGGCCATTCGATTTAATTAATATCATTCCTCAATATATTAATATGGAAACATATGACTGCGGTCATATTTTTAGATTCTATATGTACGTTAGGGTATCTAGTAGCACTATCAAGACGATTTGCAAACTTGAAATAATATTCCAAAAATCGCTCGAGTGTTTATCTATGTTGGCTATCCCAAGGCAAAGTCAAATAGAAAAAAACGAGAATTGTTTATTCCGGAGTTAGAATGTGTTTATCTAAAATGTAAATAACGGGGGTAAACATCCACTGAGAGTCCGTATGTTCCTTTACAAATACCATTTTTTTAAACATGAATAGCCGCAGTCAGAACTCCAGAATGGTTTTTCTGCACTATGAATATGAAATTTTTAAATTTGGTTTTTATAACTTCAATAACAAATTAATATAAAAACGCTTTTTGCTATGCCTATCTCACTAGGAGGGTTCCTTCTTCAAGACAAACATAGAGTTTTGCGCAAATGTTCCGTCAAATAAATAAAAAATTGTGAATCCATTTTACATATATATAGTTTTACTTTTGGTGTTCTGAAGAAATCTGGGAAGAACTCTGTTGTGTCACGGGTGAGAAAAGGTTGCAGACCACTAGAAGACCCCTGGAGAGCTGTACAAAGCCCTTAGAGCGGCGAGTTACAAAACCCAGAATAACAGAAAAATATCCCTATTAGATGGTCACAATCAGCAGATGAGCTAGTACACCTCCATGATGTCATTGGGCAGCCACCTGGAGGCGTCGAGGGCATCCCACAGGTTGCAGTCGGCTTCCACAGTCTCCCTGTTGAGCTGGTCCACATTCAAAGGGACCTTGTGATCTGGAAGAAAAGGTTAGTGTTAATTACAAGAGATGACAGCAATTTTAAAAAAGATACACAGCGATTAAATGAAAAGATTATGCAGGGTGGAGCAAAAGTCATCACCTTATAGGAAGATGCAATAATTTTTGCAAATGGCTGCAAATGTCAGTTCTGCTTTGATATTTGTAAACAGATACAAAATACACATCAATATGACATGAATCACTATACCCTCAAGAATGCGGATTTTTTTTGTTTTCCGGCCAGTGCAAATCACCAAAACCCTCGTTTGGTGAGTTGTACTAGCTGGAAAGATCGTCCGATTTAACCGTTCCAGAATTCTTTTTGTGGAGTTTCTTGAAATCACGAGTCTATGTTAACAAGACTTTTGAAACCCTCTAAGAGAATATCTGTCAAGAATGCGAGAACCTATCGCCGGAAGGGTGATGGAAAATGTGATAAATCGGGCTTGTACGTCGCAATTCTAATTTACTTAACCTCTTGAATGCCAGGTGTTTTTGGAAAAAATCGCGCGAAATTATCTTCCCGGCTTTTGCTCAAATATCGTATAAAAACAAAGGAATTGTTTTTTTTTGTGATTGTTTTCTGTTTGCCAGATAATGTACCTTACTATTCATATATATTTCATGATAATATCGTTACAAGTTTTCCCAGAATAGCTATTTTTAACAAAAAAATGTGAAAATATTTCCCATTCGACAAAAAAATGTAAATAAAATATATTCATAAGAAAATGATAATTTTTTTTTATTTCTCTACAAACCTGAATAGACACCCTACATGAAAAAAACCAATTCAAAGGTGTTTTCGAAGAAGTAATGACATAAATACTTGTTTGAAAATGAAATGACAGTTGAAAACCGTTTGTAAAAGTGACGCCAAGTTGACCATAGATATTTATTATAAATTATTCAGATGGGTTGGCGCTATGCGGATTTTTGCTATGTCAAGACCGAGAACGGCGCAAGCGATTCTGACCTTGTTCTTCATACAACTTCTTTATACATAAGGAACAAAATCGCTTCAAAAAAATTTTTTTTTTAAATTTCGACCCGCGGCCACCGGTGGACGAACGGCAGTCGAGAGGTTAATGGAAAAGAAATTAAGACATCGAATAAACAAAATCCAAAAGTAGAACTTCAACACAGCCAAACAACATCGGGTGACGACTTTTGCGCCACCCTGTACTATGTCATTAGAACGAGATGCCACACATTCCTGTATGTATTTTTCAGATTTAAATGCATTTAAGTATCAAATTATCTATTACGTAAATAGTAGGATGCTTTTTTTACATTTCTGCAATAGGTCACCCCCAAGTGGTTTGCTACATTTGGTGGCTTGGCAGGTGTGCCCAGAAAAGTTTTAAATTGTTTTAAAATTTTTATCATTTAGTAATGATGTTATAAAGGTAATATTTTACAATTCATACGCTCCGTGATAATATTAAACATTATAAAAAAATCAAAGTTTATTTAAATTTAATACATTCGTTTTAAATTTTCGACCTAGTTGATCCATCTCCTGGGCCGTCTAGTAGCCAATTTTGTAGAAATGCATGTGGGTTAGCGCCACCAATAGTTGATTAAATGCATTGTCTTCAACAACGAGTCTATCTGCCGAGATTCAGCTCGATTGGATGTCGGGAAGTGGGTTAATTTCAACTTCCAAGATTTGCATTCATTCAAGACAAAAAAATATGTAAATTCAAATATGGAGATGTATTTAGAAAGAGCTCTGATAGATTTAAAGTTTGTTAACAGTTGTAGAACAGAGTCAGTCAGGGTACCTTCTCTGCATTAACCTGTTGAAGGCCAGCATACAAAAATATATTTCAATACGACGTAAAATATTTGACAGCTCTCACCTTTCTTACAAATTCAATTTTTATAACATTTCTTTTGTGATATATTACAAAAATTACATCAAAATAATGTAGATACAACGAACTTCCTAATAATCACTCAAATCTATGCTTTCCACAATGGATTTATATAAAAAAAAAAACAATGAATAAATATAGACTTCGAATGTGACAGCTATCATATTATCAAGCAACAGCCATTTTGTCCGCCATCTTTGGTGCCCGGCGTATTTTTAGCAATTAATATGAATTATTCGGAGTGTCTAAATGCTATTCAGTAATTCGTAATGTCAAGAACGAGAATGGCCCAAGCGATTCTGACCTTGTTCTTCATACAATTTTTTTATACATAAGGGCCAAAATCGCTTCAAACATCCGGACCCGCCGGGGGGACTAAGGCCTACGGTAGGTTAAAGATGGCAAACAAATGGACCACCCTCCGTAGCACAGAACCAAGCAGGTTCATCAAGTATTCGGCAGCTTCATCTCAGGTGGCTCCTAAATTCAACCGTCGGATGAACTTGAGATTTATTGTGGGGGTTAGTGGTGGTTAACGGAATGTTAGTGGAGTGGTTGGTACCTATGAGAGCAAGGCTGTGGTCCTGCGTGGCGGGCGGGGGGTGCGAGGTGTCGGGCGCGGGGGCTGCCGCTTGGGGCTCCTCCCCACCGCCGGTGCCCCCATAATACCCCGACCAGGCTGCCGAGTAGTTCTGCCAGTAGGCTGACGGGTCATAATACTGCTGCTGGCTGTAGTCCTGGAATGTGACAGGTTTCAGAATATTGTCATCAGAAAAATGTTTTTTTTTAATGTTTCCATATGGATATGCTGGCGTTTAAGAAGTTAAGGATGAATTACAAAAATTCATCGATTTTCAATGTTAAAATTCAAGTTCTGTGAAAGTTCTATTCAAGTTCTGTTCTTATTTCAACATGGGTCTGTTGTTTCACAGTACTTGGATAGCTTCGAAATTTTATGAATTGTATAAATTCTGTGAAACAACCCGTCCCTACAGTGCCTACAGTGCCCATCAGACAAAACCACACATTAAACCTACCTAAATTTGACACACTAACTCAAAACAAAACACATTCATTCACCGCGCTTTACACATTTTAAGCACCTCATAAAAAGTTGTCAAATGTTGAAAATTACAAAATATACTGAAAAACTGATGGCCACCGTCAATGACATTACAATACAAATAGATATGATGCTGTCTCACAAAAATTAACCCAAAAAGTGGCAAGTTACAAACACTCTTATGTTTCTAGTAAATTCTTAATTTAAACATTGTTCAGGTATGACAAAGGTAGAAATTCAAAAAACATGCGTGTGTGAATGAAATAGATATAGGACCAGGAAAAGTTTACATACTTAAAAGTTGCGGCGATTACTACATTCTACATCACAGGTGTGACTGAGAAAACAAAATACGCTTATTCACTTACACCAAAAGAATACAGAACGCTGCATGAGATGACCTACTGGCTTTATACTTATTACTAATACTTTATTATTATTGCTTCTTTTGCTATTTCACATTATTTTATTTTGACATTTACCATTTTTGGGTAGCTAAAATGCAGCCTTGGGAATAATTGTATTCATTGAAATAACAGTGAAGCACTCTTAAGAAATTCCATCTTAATAACTTTTCATGCTAAAGAATTTTGGTTTTTTCGGTTTCTTCGCCCAATTTATCCCACATACATATTATATGGTTTTCTCGAAAAAATTCCAGTCTTTCCGATTGATTTTGCACCTCTCAAAAGCACAGGAAGGCATTTTTTCATAAAAAAAATAGCGCAAGTTAAAAATGGCAGTAGTTATGTGTGATACTAAACACAGTAAATCTCATGTATGTCCACTGGACCTAGTTCAGTGAGACCATGCGCGTTGTCTAGGTAACCTCTTCACTTTTTAACCGCCCTAGGCCTACGAACGTACGTGATACGTTCATGTTGATTGTACCATTCTGCACTATCCCGCATCACAAACGCATTTTTTAAAAAAAAATTTTTTTTTTTTTTTTTTTTCAATATTTTTTTTTATGTTTTAAAAACTTTTATTTTAATAAACCTATTTTAAATGCATATATTTTGGCAAAATCTTATCAGGTATGAGTATTTTGCACAAAAAACCCGAAGGTAGGGCGTTTATTTATCTAAGGCCACTGTACGACACCATAAGATATACAAACAGCGTTGAAATCATTCAAATCATTCCGGAGAAAGGGCTCGAGAGAAGTATTTTTTATATAGGGTTTGAACAAGATGTGGTTATTAAAGGACTTACGGTAGGCACGGTTACGAACTGCTGAGAGTTCCCGCCAGTGTTAGAGACGCTCTTGGGTTTGGGCACGGCGTTGCAGATCTTTAGCAGCTTGGAGCCGAGGCCCGAGTAGCCGTTCATGGCCCACAGCGCGTGCTTCTGTTCCTCCTCACTGCCGAACCGGACAAAGCCGTAACCTTTGCTGAAGCCTGAGCTGTCCAGGATCACTGTAATCGTTATGTGTGCAATAGACCCAAATTAGAGGAAGACATTCGCAATTAGAACTTTCAATAACCCACAGTGTGCCAGGGTAAAATGCAGAGCAGCCGGCAATGTGCCAGCTGACACTATTTTCGTAATAACTTACTTGTTTTTTGCAAAATTATGTTTAATTAACATAAAATGTGCCTTTTAATGTACCGTCTTACCACATAATGTGTTTATTTATTTATTTATAAAATACATATACATAATATAATATACACACACTTAACACAAACAACTACACATCGTCGGATCTGCCGGATCTGCCCTGATGATGGACACTGCAACACTGTCCGAAACATCGGATAAAGAAGGAGGTAGCGCAACACGGCATAACAGCCCAAAAACAAACAACGAAAATATAAAATACATGATTATACCCATTGAAACATTTACATATACATACATATGTGATACATTAGTATGTTTATTATATGTTTACAAAAATCATATGTACGTACATATATCTATCTTATGTCTTATGTAGTTTACCCGTGATAGCTAATAATATTTAGAGAAAAAAAAAATTATATATAATGAAGAAACACAAAAATATTTTTGGTTTCTATTATATTTTCCAGTTAAGGCGATGCACTACAAAAGTAGTGTAAATTTCGGGGTCAGCCCGCAAACAACAGCTTACCTTATGTAAATGGCGATTAGGTTTAAATGCCCTGTTTTGATTTATTCAGGAAAAAATCATTGCCAAAAAGCTTATTTTATTTTATTTTACAAAGTTGAAGCACAAATACATGTTTTACAATAATTTTCTAAAGAAATTAATTTTCTACATTATAAAATAAAACCATGACTGAAAAGTAGGAGATTTTGATAGGACCCAAATAGGACAAGGGGAAGAAGACTATATGAGTATTATTACCTTTAGCTGTTTTGATGGAGGCATACTTCTGCGAGAAGACTCGGTACAGGCTGTAGTCATCCACGTCCGTGGTGAGGTCACCAACCCACAGCGAGAACTCTCGCTCGGTTGGGGCTTGGGCCTTGCTCTCGCGGCTGGCATTGTTCAGGCGGAAGCGCACCACGGGGTTGGTTCCCGGGATGGGCTTGCCATTGAGCTTGTGCATGGCGTCGATGGCCGCCTCGTCCGTGCCAAAATGCACGAAGCAGTATCCGGCGGGCTCGCCTGTGTACTTGTTCCGCATCACCTATAATCGTAATTTTAATTATCAATTACGTTTTTAAAGACAACTTCCTATTTTTATTGCGTAAATTAGGCACAATATATTTTGGCATTTGTTAGTGCATATTTAGGCCAGCGCCATTTTGATAGTGTCTTGATATAATCTGACGTCTAGTAATAATAATAATGTTTTTATTCCAGGATGTGGGGAGTAAAGTACAATCCAACACATCCCATATAAATGAAGTAATAATTGACCGGTCGGTGGCTGAGTTGGCATCGCGTTTGGATCCCACCTGGGTGTAGCTTGTTAAATTCCTCGGCAAGCAACATTATCCTTTTACTGTGGTGGTAGTAGGAGATATTCAAATATTGTCAGGTTATTCGTAACCTGGGAATGTTTGTCTTTCTTAAAAAAAAAAAAAAAAGTATACCTTTACATTCTGAGGATGTTCTCCCATCTTCTGGAAGGCGGCCATTATGAAACTTTCCGTCATGTTAGGCTCCAACTGGAAATTGAGAATGGTTTTAGCATCACAAATAAACCATATCGTGGACAATAATTGGACTCTTAACCTCTAGTTTGTCGTAAGCCCGCCGGCGGGCGGGTGATAGATGACAGATTAAAAAATAAAATGTGATTTTAACCCTTATGTATAAAGAAACTGTACAAGGACAAAGTCAGAATCGCTTGCGCCAATATCATTCCAGACGTTTCTGTTTATTTGAGCACTCTAGCCTCTCTTAATGCTCTGATATTAATTTTCTATGGAATTTGGCCACATGTGGCGAAATGTCATCCGACATTCAAGAGGTTAAAACATATGATAGACAATAAGTCGACCGGTCAGAGGCTGAGTTGACATCTTGTCTGGGTCTCACCCAGGCGTCTGAGTTAACTTCCTTGGGTGGCTAAGTCCTACGTCATGAACTGATGAAGATACGATTGTGCTAAAACTGGTTGACATGTTCGTATAATTGAAGAGATGTAGGTATATGAACGGTAGGTGAATGTACATTCGTAATTTTTTTTAAACATTGCTTGAAATGGCTTTAGCTGTGTTCGGTGATCAAATCTGAACAGCTACTTAACCCGTCGCCGGCCGCATTCCTCCCGGCGGGTCCGGATTTTTGAAGCGATTTTGTCCCTTATGTATAAAGAAATTGTATGAAGAACAAGGTCAGCATCGCTTGGGCTATTCTCGTTCTTGACTTAACGAAATACTGGATAGCGTTTAGACACTCCGAATAATTCAAATTAATTCCCAATGACGCGCCGGGCATCAAAGATGGCGGAAAAAATGGCTGCCGCTTGATAATATGCACGGAGTCATATTCGAAATCTGTATTTTTTCATTGTTTTTTATATAAATCCATTGTGGAAAGCATAGATTTGAGTGATTATTAGGAAGTTCGTTTTATCTAAATTATTTTGATGTAATTTTTGTAATATATCACAAAAGAAATGGTATAAAAATTGAATTCGTAAGAAAGGTGAGAACTGTCAAATTCCTCTCCCCCATCTCCTTACCCACTCCCTTCAGTCTAGAGTGGAAGATACTCTCAGTATCGCCCTGGTGTAAGACCACCACACAGAATTGAAAAGTTGCTTGAAATGGCGGTAAATGTTTACTACTCCGCTTACCGGATAATACGGAATTCGAATTTCGATACACGGATACGCACAGATAATACGGAGCGGAACATTTCCTTTGCCGCCATTTCTTTAGATTTGATATTTGCGATTTTTTTCAATCTAAATACGCACGAATTACTTTGGTTACCCAGCCTAAGAACCTAATAACCTATTTTGTGCACGTAAATAGTTGTATATTGTAGTAATTGAAGTTGTATAAGTCCCGTTTCACTTGGCCAAACGTGGCTGTCAAATATTTCGCGTAAGTGAAATAATCTTATAAAATTGAAATATAAAATGCATGTTTTTTCATCTCCCCTGACATAAATACTCAATTTTCGTAATAATAAAGCAAAATCCAACTGTTTGAATAAAAAATATTCCGTATTAACCAGTAGGCGGAGTATGAAACTATTAATGAAATGGCTTTAGCCGTGTTTAGTGAGTAGATCTGAATAGCCAGGTACTTCCCCCCTACCTTCCTCTTCCCCATCTCCTTCCCTTCCCCACTTACCTTCAGTCTCACAACATGAAATTATCAATAAAAAACCAAAAAAATCTAATATAAATAAAATCTCAGATATTGATAACACAATTTACAATGTTAACACAGATCCAACGAAATGTGCAAATATTTTAAACAATTATTTTGGGTCAGTTGGTGAAAAATTAGCACTTAAAATAAAAAAACTACGATAATGATAATCTACCATCACCTTCCAATTCTTGTAACACCCTAACACAATTTCAACGAATTAACGTTGATGAAATTAAACAAATTATTAATGAATTAAAAGGAAATTCTTCCCCTGGTTATGACAATATTTCTGTAGAAATACTTAAAAGAAATTCAAACTCACTTTGCAAACCATTGGCACACATCATAAATACAAGTTTCGAAAATGGCAACTTTCCCTTAAATTACAAAAAAACTATTATTACCCCAATTTTTAAATCTGGGGACCCCCATCTAAGTAGTAACTATAGGCCAATTTCTCTTACCTCAAATATTGCAAAAATATTTGAAAAAATTGTAAAAAAACAAATATTTAAATTTGTAAAAGAAAATAATACATTAAATGCACATCAATATGGGTTTAGAGAAAATTTGAGCACTCAAGATGCGATTGTAGATTTAACATCTGAAATATATAAATCTTTAGATAATAAAAAAAAATGCATTGGAACATTTGTCGACCTAAGAAAAGCATTTGACAGTATATCACACTCTAATCTCATCTCCAAACTAACGAAAATTGGTATAACTGACAATGCTTTAACTTGGATCAAAAATTACCTATTTAATAGAGAGCAATTTGTTAAGTTAAATGGCTTTCTGAGCGGTTCACAGACCACGAATTTTGGCATCCCGCAGGGAACTGTACTGGGACCAATCCTTTTTATCATTTATGTCAACGATATGTTCAAACTCAACATCAAGTCTAAACTCATTTCATATGCAGACGACACAGCAATTCTAACCAAGGGATTAACTTGGAATGAAACCCAGAAAACAGCAGAGTTAGACTTAAACATACTAAAAAAAAAGGTTCGATAAAAACTTTCTGTCACTTAATACGGAAAAAACCTTTGTAATACCGTTTACCATTAATAAACATGCATTCCCTGAAAATTTAAAGATTAGTATACATTCATATAATTGTAATAGAAATTTAAATTCATGTAAACCTGACTGCTCTATACTCACTGTTAAAACGAATGTAAAATACCTCGGTGTAATTATAGATAGTAACATAAAATGGAAACTACAGATCAATGCAACAGTAGAAAGATTAAGAAAATTATTGTACATTTTTCTTAGAATCCGAAACATATTAAATTTTTAACTATTAAGAATCATTTATTTTTCACTGATTCAATCTGTATTACAATATGGAATTGTTGGCTGGGGTGGTGCATTCAAAACTTCTCTCTTGCCTTTATAAATCATCCAAAGAATATTAATAAAAATAATTAAAAAAAAACCATATGATTACCCCACCATAAGATTATTTCAAGAATTTAAAGTCCCTTCACTACACATTATTTATAAAAAAAATTCACTTTTACAAATACACAAAGATTGTTTCAACAACGATACCTCAATATCTATTTCAAACAGCAAAAGACCAAGTATTCTTGGCTCTATAACTATCCCGCGTTGTAATACCACCACAGCCCAACAATTTTATAAATATTTTGGAGTCAAATGGTTTAACCAATTACCCCTTAACTTAAGATTGGAAACAAACTATAAAAAATTCAAAAGGTTAATTAAAACAATATATCAATAACATATTACAATCATTGTGACTGTGACTTTGGAAATCCCTTTACTTTTATACTCTTTTTTATTTTCTCTCTTCTTCTTCTTTTATATCTTTTCTTTACTCAATTCTGTTTCACGTATAATGTATGATATACATATATAAAAAAATAAAATATTATAATTTTCATTATCCTTACTACACATTTTAAAAATATATGTTGAATTGTTTTTCGCTGCTCCACCTTTTTTACACGAGCATTGCTCAAAAAAAAGGTGAATCACGATATTTAAAAAATGTATTAAAAATATATATATACAATGTATAATAACTGTATTTGTAAAAAAAAAAAAAAAAAATACCCCAATTGGGTATGCCTTAGTCTCACTGGCCCCAGACGAGAGCAGTTGGGACCCTTGTGAGGTATATTCATTATAAAAAAAAGCCTTACAACATATCCCAATTGGGGATCCAGTCAACTAGACTAATGAGGGATGTTCACAAGCAAAATAAAACTTACATTTCCCATCCATAGCTGACAATGCACCATCGGATTCATGGTGGCTGGCGCACTAAGATGACTTCACAATGTGCCAAGAAATCCAACAACCGTATTGCTAAAAAGGAAACAAAATATTATAAACAACCGGCAAAGCATCAATAATACTATTGTATATATGTATGTAGTATGCATAAAGAGTATGTTACCTTGCAATGAATCTGATTCCTGATGTTTCAAAAACGACTTAATTAATATTCAGAACTTCAATGTCGTCTAATTTCAAAACAAAACAGTAAAAATCGTACACCGCGAGTTTGGCAAACTGACATAACAACCACAGATAAACTATGCCATAGACATAAATAGAATAGGCCATAAATATACGCAAAGACCAGTGGTTAAGGTTAAAGCGCCATTCACACGGTTCACTAAAGCTGGAATCAGACGGTTCACTCGAGGGAAGGTTTCCGCCATGTTTTTTCGGCCTAATCGTCCATTTTGTTTCATTCCATGTTCACACGGCGCTATAGAAATAAGCGTTCCCTCGTCCATTCCGACCACAGCGTCGCCGAGCGAGGTCAACCGCGCTGGAATTCGTTTGTTTTCCAGCGCGGTCCGGCCCCGAATTTTAAGGAAAAACATGTCAGATGCATCGATTTTTACGCAATTTTGTTGACACAATTAAATAAAAAAACAGTATTTTGTCGTCTTATAAACCATTTTATTTTTTATGGCATAATAACACAATTTGATTTCACTTTTTTTATTACGAACATTTTCCTACAAATTAATAATCTTACATATATTAAAAAACATATAAAATACATGGATAATAAGGGAGACCCAAAAATTTATATTTTTTATGACATAATAACTGTAATAAAAAAAGCAAAATCAATAATTAGATCTTACTTTTTTTATTACGAACATTTACCTACAAATTAATATTCTTACATATATTAAAAAAATATATTAACACATGGATAATAAGGGAGACCCAACAATTTCAATGAGACGTGTTCCCAAAAGCAAACAAATTAGCCGAACGAATACCATTTTGACGTTTTGCGTGCGACAATTTATCCCACATACATATATGGTTTATATATATAGCGTCCTTCCAGTACAGGACGCGAAACGGACTGATAGAGTGTTCACTCCGTGTTCAGAAGTTTCACTTTGCTCTGTTTCGCGAGCGAGTGAAGGATGCCGAATGAAAATATCCAAAATTGTTGGATCGGTTCATTTGAAGATTTCATTCGGCAGTATTCGGCACTTTAGTTTCATTTCATGTTCAGACGTCTCATTCCGAGTAAAATAGACCGAATGAAATACAGAAATTAACGATTACTGAACCGTCTGATTCAGCCATTCGGATTGGTTTATTTGATCGTTGTCGTTATGGTCTATGGTCTTTGGCACTAGTCTATGGTCTTATGGTCTATTTTGTCCAATTTTGTCTACAAACTATAAACCACTGATTGGTTTATTTATGAACCACTACAAACTGCAAACATCTGCGAAAAATGTCTTGTTTCTAAACAAAATTTCTACCTGCAGTTGTGCAGTTACGGTTCTGTGTTGGGAAAAATCATTAACTACTGCAAATAAGGACAGGGCTCTGCCTTGCACAAAGTCAATCTTTGTTTTTTTAAACATTGTTTATCGCTCTTTCAAAGTTAACACATGTCAGCCATCCATGCCCACGTGCCTTTGTTTTCCCCCAAGCCATTCAATGCGAGTGGTATAACAATAACAATGTTAGTATCGTTTTGACCGGTGTACCACGAGCGGTTAATTTATGCACGTGATTATTGATGATGGAGCCTCAAAGGATAGCGGTCGGTGAAGGTGCCCCCGACGAGATGTTGTCGGAGTTGCCCCCCTTGGGGCCCGAGCAGCACGAGGCTCTGCAGCGGCAGGGGAGCCGCCTTGTGCCCGAAGCTCGCGCGGCCATGGCCATCAAGGACTCGGCACGCCATTGGGATATTTTCTACAAACGGAATGGCGACAGGTGAGAATAATAAATAACGAATTGTTGAGGTTGTTATTTTAAATGCGAAAGAATATGAAGATTATTCGCCTGTTCCGTTCAAAATTGAATATGTGATTGAATTATTTAACCTACATGTTTGTGATATCAGTGGATCTATAAATGTCTTGTATTTACTGAGATTTGACTTGAATATTCGTTTGAGATGTTAAACCGAGTGAACCTATATAAAAAAGTTACCTTAATTACTATAATGCACAGTGCAGATGCGAAGTTCACATCAAAAGATACTTTATAACACAATAGCCCTCGCCATATAATCCCATACAGACCAGCCAGACGTAAAAAGATGATGTGTTATAAGCGCGGTTCGACTCTTCGCTATTCGGCGTTATTCTCCGTAACCGCTAGCGGCGCAATATTAGAAATGTTATGCGACCTCCCCTCCACGGTAAACAGGAGAGGGGGTCATTTTGAACACACGGAGCGCTGTGCTCAAGCCGCTGTCAGCCATCAAGTTGACATATCCAGTACAAAGAAATGATATTCCCTCGGCCGCTTCCGAATTCAACTTACCCTCTCTCCTGCCGTAGGAAGAAATCTTTTATAACGTAGTGTGTCGGTAGAAAAGATACTTTATAAAACAGTGTCTTTTGATGTGAGCTTTGCGTTTGTCACCCGCTTAAAAGACAAGGTTTTGCATTTGGGGCGGTGGGAAATAGTGAATTTAAATTAAAAATACAAATTTCAATTCCGTAAAATGAAAATTTGCTTTTGACATATTATGAAACCACGGCAGTTCAAGGAATTTACAAGAATATCTGTCATTTAGTTATATTGGTATTCCTGACAATTTACGAAGAACTATGGTGCTAGACCGTAGCCGACTTCACGCGAGACGAGCTTATTTAATTACGTATTTTTTAGGTAAAAAAAACATGCGCGTGCCTTAAAAAAGGCAAAAATATTCTATACTAGCGATCTGCAATTGGCGGCCCGCTCTCCAGATGTGGCCCGCGAAGGGCTCCTTTCTGGCCCGCGTGCGCCGGCGGGACCTACTCGCTAATACATTATTCCATATAAACAATGTAAAATTACACATTTAAAAAAATTGATCTGGGCATGCCAGTTTTCAATTCCGCAACAATAATAATACTTTTGTTTTATACAATTCCACCTTTGTTAATAACTCAGGTCCGGGGCATACGTCATTCCTATGTCTATCTACGTTAAATTGTTGTGAAAACAAGCTTATGTGTCCAAGCGGTTAAGTGCGCTACCATTTTTATTCTGAACACTTATTAAATTAACATTTCAGATTCTTCAAAGACCGGCACTGGATAGTACGTGAGTTCCCCGAGCTGTTGGAGCTGAAAGGGGGCCTGCTGGAGGCGGGGTGTGGTGCGGGGGCCCTCCTGTTCCCTCTGTCCCAGGTGACCCCCGGCCTGGCCCCCCTGCTGGCCTGCGATTTGTCCCCCCGCGCCGTGGGTCTTGTGCAGGCCAACCCCCTCTATGAGGAACCTCGCATGAAGGCTTTTCAGGTTCGTTTATTACGTTCTTCAGCTGTAGAATAATAATTAGAAATTATTTATCTATTGTTGCATCCGAAACTGTTTGCTTCAGATGCATTTGGTGAAATGGACTGTAAATAATACGAAACGAAAAACTAACTAAACGAAATGGTATTTGTTGGAATTGGGTGATAATATGTGTTGGGAACAAAAATGGGAAACAAGGAAAAGGAAATCAATCACTTACCTCTCGGGAACACGACACAAACTTACAAGTAGGTACAGTTTATTTCACTAAGATACCTCGAGGTATTATTGCCCAACAACACAAATAAGTAAACACAATATAGTCTACTTTTATATGATCTTTTCAGTTAATACAAGATTATATTAACACAACAAAATGAAACTTGCTTCAAAAAACTCTTGCTAGATTCCTCTTCCAGTCTCTGTTTTTCCGGAACAAAAGCCCCCCAATTTTCCAATCACTGTTCCAAGTTCAAAATTTCTTTCAGCAAGTGATGTGGTAAGGATGGGGAGAGGTAGGTACCGGGTAAAATGACATCCAGGTAGGAACCATGCATATTATCATTTCAAAACCAAACATCTATTATGGGTAGGAAAATGCGATGGGATCTTATAATAGATAGTTCTAACAGGTTTAACCTCTTGAATGTCGGATGACAGAGGTTAAGGCCGTATTTCATAGAAAATGAATATCAGATCATTCCGAGGAGCTAGAGTGCTCTAATAAAAAGCAAAGTCTGGAATGATATTGGCACAAGCGATTTTGACCTTGTCCTTGTACAGTTTCTGTATACATAAGGGTTAAAATCGCATTTTATTTTTTTAACCGCTCAGGTTTTACGACAGATGACTCGTTACTCTACCATTGATTATGATTATTATTATGATTCAGCCATTGCGATCTATCATGAGACTGTCGTATTTGTCAACTTCATATTTCAAATTTCAGAATTAACAGTATTATCTTAACGTGTCTAATGTTTTTTTTTTTCCATATTATTGGCAGCTACCTTTATTCATTGGAAATAAGTATTCAAAGAATGTATTTGTTAATAATAAATATATCCGAATTTATTTTTATGCAATGGCTGAATCGGTAGAGCACCGTCCCGGTAAGACGTAGATCTGGGTTCGAGTGCCAGTTGCGACAATTATGTTTTATTATTTTTCTGTGTCTTGTTGATTTTCGTATTTTAATTGAGTTTATTATTGTTGTCTTCTTCTTCAATGATATATTACATTGATGGAAATAACCTTCAAAAGTTAAAAAGAGAGTTTTTCTTATAAAAAAAAATATTTTTATTAATATATTTTTTATTCCTACACTATCAGATGCACGATAGCACGGTCCGCCGTAGTACAGTAAAAAAATGTTGGTCAAAAAACTTATTTTAGGTCTTCAATGATAATTAAAAATGAAAGAAGTTAATTAATGCTATCATTTTTAGGTTCCCCAAAGCGATTGAAAATTAATAAAATAACAGTAGATTGTCTTTACATTTCCAAGAACAAAATTTGTTAATGTCCTAACATTCAATAAAAGGTAACAGAGCTTGTTACCTTAAATTGAGACCTTATTAATAAGATTCTTTATTCAGGCTGACCTCTGCACATCTACCGGTGCCAACCTCCTGGCCAGCCACGTGGCCTCAGCGGGCGGGGGCCTGGCCGTTGTGACCGCCATCTTCCTGTTGTCAGCGCTCAGCTGGGAGGGCGGGGCCCTGCAGCGCTGCATAGGGGCCCTGGCTGCCAGCCTTCGACCCGGGGGCCTGCTGCTGTTGCGCGACTACGCTCGCCACGACATGGCGCAGATCCGGTTCGGCCCGGGACACAAGATCAGCGATAACCTGTACCTGCGCCAGGACGGTACTACGTGAGTCTCACACTCCTGTTTCAAATAGTTTAGTCATGTTTGTTTACCAGATCTGAACTGAATAGCCAGGTACTTTCAAATCTTTCTCTTTTTTTATTTAGGAAAATACAATTGTTGTTTTGAGCTTGATTTCATTATACTGAAACAAATTGTCTTTTACGTCTCCCGCTTTATTGAGGCTGACAACATACATATTATACAAACAATTGGCGATGCCATGATCCCTCTGTATCGTATTCATATTTAAAAATATATTTTTTAAATCTGCAGCCCTTGTGGGATCTACCCCACCGGTTTGGTAGTCGTCAGTAAAAACCCCTTTTCTCTTCCCCAGGAGCTACTTCTTCACCTGCGAGGAGATCCGGGAGTTGCTGACGGGAGCTGGTCTCCGCGAGGTGCGCTGCGGTTACGTGCAGCGTCGCACCACCAATGTGAAGGAGGAGCTCGACCTTCCCCGTACCTTCCTGCAGGCTTGCTTCGCCAAGCCCCACTGAGACTACACATCCCTGCTCTAAAGTATGTCTATGAGACTCCCTACTGACCAAGTGTGTCTTACGCACTACACTGTGAAACAGCGGCAACGAATATTGCCTATATTTATTACATTCACTTGTGGATTAGTGGCATTATAAATGATGTGTTGAATGATTTTATTTTTAGACAGTTCCGTAGGTTCTTCTAGGGATGACGATAGGATTAGGCCGAACACAGATTTCTTAAAATACATAATTCACAAAAAATTTTTGTGCTCATGCCAAGACTTAGAGATAAAATTCAAGATGGCGTCTTAATTTTAAGGTATAGGGATCTAAATTTCTATATTTAAATACTATACTAAATCTTTATTTACCAGATTCCTCCCACAAATGAATTTAAATTATCTCTTTATTTATTTTTCTCGCCCTATTTGGGCTTTTACATTTTTATAAGTATTACACGTATGATATGTGCCTACATAAATAGAAAATCATGATATTATATTATTAAGTAATGTAAATAAATATATTATAAAGTAATAAGGAACGAGTGCAGAAAGTAATATCAAGGAATGTCACGAATGACAAACAATTTTGATAATATTATTTTTATAAGTTGATAGGCTTTCAATACGTGTGGTGTTGATGTAGTACTTATTGCCTGAATTATGCAGTCGATCCATGACGGAATTTAATTTTAAATTATTAGTCTCTACATCATATTTGTTGGGTTCGATGTTCGTTCAGAAACATTTTTTTTTAATACAGAAAATAGATTTTTTTCAGTTTCCATTATACCTGCAAAGCTTCTGCAAGTACCTTGTCGGCAGGAAAACAGTGTGGACAAAAACATAGTACAATATAAAATGTCTTAAGGGGATTTTCATTGAAAAAATATATATATAATAATAATCAATAAATTTAAAAAAAAAAAATAAAAAAAAAAAAAAATAAAAAAAAAAAAAAAAAAAAAAAAAAAAAAAATACATGTACATTTATTTACATTTTTGGGCAGCACCGCGCTGGTTGTTCAGATGCATTGTACATATAGTTTTGTATCGCTGATCAAAGAACCGGTGGATTTGCATCCATTGTTTTAGCCATAGGTTTTTTATATTTTCTAGTGTGTAGTTAGAAGTAAGATTGTAGAAATTATTGAAATTTGTACAGCGCCCTTGAGGTGATTTTTCACAAAAACGGCGCTATACAAGTCATCCAATTATTATTATTATTATTATTATAGTCTAGAGGCACAAATTTCAGGCGTTTTTTCGAGCACTGTAAAAAGAAAACAAAGTATATTCTTACCATCCATTTGTTTATTTATATTTTAACCAGTCAGGCCAATTTGTTCGCTTTGAGGGACGAACAGCTCATATGGTCTCATAAAAATCATTGTATTTCCCTTGCTATAATGATGAGAAATATGATCTAAATGGTGTTAGAAAGAGAAAAGACTACGGCTACATATTTAAATATTCAAATTAATCATGGCAAAATTTAAATGTACGACTTTATAAAACCAAACTTCCGTAACGCGCTTTACGAGCGCAATGTGTTATGGGAAAATTATTCAGTTTTCTGAGTTAATTCTACAAAAATTGAATGGTATCTATTTGATTATTATAAAACTACGTATTTGCTACTCATTTGTATTATTTTTTTTTGTTTGTTTATGTGGTTTATTCTGGTAAATCTTATATTTCATGTACAAGTGTCGTGCTATCGAGTGTCGTTGTCAATTTAGAAAGACATTTTGAACCACAAAATTGTGTAATTTGAATTGTGCATTCTTATGCTCTATTTAGTAAAAACATGTAGCCATTCCATAAAAAAAAATCTGATTTAATTTATCTTTCATCTAATTCTGGTAATCAGTCAACAAGATGTACGAAGAAAAACAATAGAGATGTGTACTTCTTACTTCCGAGTTTCGACTTCCGGCTTCCGACTTCCGAAAATCGAAACATTGTCATTTGATTATATGAAGAGTTTTGGGAGACCCTTTACAAGCAGTTACCACTGTCCTGGAGCTTACAAAAATCGGCAGTGCGTTAAAAATCGTGTACATAAACCTACCTACTCTAATTAAAATAAATTTAATTATGAAAATATCCAACTTATCTGTGATAAGGTCGATTCTCCATTGTCTCTGAATGGCAAAGACATCCTGATCAGCTCCCTGCTGCTCCTTAATCCTCTGGCTGATTCTTGTCTTCACGTACACTGGCTGTAGACCTTCTTCGTGGAACTTCGGTTCGCTCGGCTCCCCGCTGATTGCTCTGGTCCCGATTGTCTCCGCTCTTCCAGTTCTTCTTTGAAATTCAGCTCCCCACTGAATAACTCCTTACTCTTCGAAATTTCAGCTCCCCGCTGAATATCTTCCTTAATCGTCCACGATCAAAGACACCCACGGTCCGTTTATTGTTGCGAGACTCCCCGTCTGTAACTAATACATCGTACCGCCATTAAACGAAATTCTTTCAGAATCTTTATAACTGCTTCTATTTCTCGATTGCCGCGTAAATTCTTTTTTTAATCCTCGTCGCCACTGTAGTATCTTGGTGATTATACTATTTTACTTTCACGGGAATTAGTGATTAATACTCTTTTTGGTGTTATAAAAAGTAATCGTTTATTAGCTCTTAACTGGAGTCGTACAAGTACAAGAATGCCTTGCTGTTCAAGCCATAGACAATCGCTCCCCGCTATTGTCTACGAAGGAGGTGGCTACCACAGTTAGTAATATATTTCTTAGGCGTACTTCCTCTTCTAACACCTTGACAATATAGTAGCTAACAGAAGGTATGCCCAAGCAAAGTTGTGGTTCCAGTCACCAGTGTCGCACATACCATGCGCTCCTGGTATATCTCCAGCTCCTGGACGTATTCCATTTCCGACGGCACATGATTAGATGAGTTATCAATGGATAAGTCGCTGTCAGTATATGTAATATATTCACCTTTGAAAGGTGATAAACCCGCTATTTTTTACTTCTTTTTTCATATGTGAAATAGCAATGCTCTTTGTTGTAGATGGTAGGGTGTTCCCACTAATACTCCGGAACTTACATCTAACAAACGCCTTTAGATCTTTGTCCACATATTTACCTCGGGTACCGTTTTTTTTCAGTAACCGTTTCTTCGTCGACAATCTGTTGGCTGTGCCCGGCTCTAGAAGTAGACGAATGCAATTCAGGTTCTAACAAATCTTTGATGATTTCCAAGCGACGACATCTTGCTCCTGTCGTCCTTTTTGGGATGGACTGTTGACATTACAATGTGTGAGGTAGAACATCCTTTATTGCTTTTAATGTTCGGTTTCCGAGACCCATTATTTTATGCTTCATAAAATTTTGCACACTAGAGATGCCGGTAAGAGCGCTCTGCAGGAAGTCATCGTCAGTCTGTTCACGGGGAACATTAAAAAATATGACTCTCGGTATTTTTTTGGCTGGTGGTCAGACACCCAGGGCTGATGAATTGACGAGAGCTGGGGCATTTAAAATTTTGTTACGGTCTTTTGTCGCCGTCTGGAGTAAAACACCATTATTTTTTATTTTCCGGATGCCCGTCATGCATACACCTAGTTCTGAAGGTCGAAAAGTGTCCTTCATGAGCTGCTTGGTTTGTCCACTATCTTTGGCCTTGTTTAGCTTGGGAAATATGTATACGGAAGGCTTTGGGCTTCCCACATGAATTCCCGTGCGGGTAATTGGCGGAGGTCCTGCTTTTTCAGGACTATTCCGGGCAATGTCTGCAAATGAAAAAGCTAGCTTCCATTCCCACAGCATGACAGGTCCAAGGCCCGACTCCAGCTGAAGGATTTTTTCATATACTTTTTCATTTTCTTCTCGCTTGCTTCTTTTTTCTCCTCTCGCTATGTGAAGCTGTGCAGTGACCGTTTAACTGCTGAATTTTCATAGTTCTCAATCTCGTTCTTCTGCTAGTAAGAATGTTTCCAGCTTTGGAGAACATTCATTCGCAAGGAACAAATGTTGCGAGAATTGGACACTTGGTTCTGTATACAGTAAAATCTCACTAATCCGGCACTATTAAAAACCAGAGGGTGCCGGATTATTGGAATGTTCGGATTACTGGATTATATAGAGAAAAAATCATAATAAATAAAACAAAGCATTTCATAAAGAGAAATATAATAGAAGAGTTTGTATGAGAAGATGTGTGAATGCGAAAGAGACAAAGTGTGTGTTCCAAGACCGAGTTGGCCAAGGGAAATGGCGTGATGGTTGGTTTTTTCATAACATTGTTCCCATTCACTCAAGATATTTCATTGTAAGTACTGACAAAGTCCTTTGTCGGAGGCTTTTCTTTGAGGCATTGGTGTTGCGGAGAGAGCTTTCTCGCAAGGTAATTGATGCTGGCCCTGGACCTCAATTTTGTCTCTTTTATTAACTGAAAGTAAAATATTAAAAATAATATCATAACATCACGAAAGATGGGAAGGCTGATAGAGATATCGAAAGAAGTGTAAATGTAGGTAACTCCATTAATGGAGGACTGAATGAAGTTGCCACTAATAAAAAACTGTCAAAAGAAGCAAAGCTAGTAGTCCACAATGGAGTCCTGTTGGCGGTCCGTCATCTCTGCCTTCCCCTTCGGAGAAACGGCGTGATGGTATGTTAGTTCTTTCATAACATTATTCCCATTCACCCTAAGATATTATATTGTACGTACTTACAAAGTCCTCGGTCGGAGGCCTTTCTTTTGACGCCGGACGGCCCAGGCGTTGCCGGGAAAACATCTTCTTCATCCCAAACACTTACTTCATCAAGAACAACCAGCTCGATTTCATTCTGCAAGAAAGTAAATAACTATCTATTAGGTTTTCACCATCCATATTAAAATATAATTATAATATAAAATAATAGTCTGAAACATACACGCTGAAAAAGCGTCTCCTTTGTCGGCATTCCTTCAATTGGGTCTGGCCCCATTATGGCCAAAATTTTCTCTTCGAGTGGAGTTAGCGGCGGGCTATTAGCCTCACAAATCCGCCTCCAGTTCGGCATGACTCCACTCGATGCAGAGATGCCTTCTTTTTTTGCATTATTTTTAATGTCCCGCCAACTCTGAAACGATAAATGGTCAAACTATAATAATATATATAATAAGATTATTTTGAGAAAGGAGTTTGTTTCAGTTTCAATAAAGTATTATTATATTAAGTACATACTTAATGCGACTTCTCGCCCGTTTTAACGGCTTCAAACCCGATGGCGTTCAGGGTTTGGGCCAATCCGTCCCACTCCCTCTTGCTGGCTATTCTAGCCTCAGGTCCCTCACACCTGCCAGATTCCATGGACGGCCTATCTGTGACCCATGTCACCAGCACCTTCAACTGCTCGCTCGTAGCCCGTTTATTCTGTAGAAGAATTATTAATATACATTTATTAATACACGCTTTTCTAAACCGGCGATTGTCCATAGATATAGGGGGTACCATTTTCAGTCCAATGTGATAAGACACGGACTTTTACGACTGTGAAACCTAAACATATTGGCTTGTCTGTGAGAGATAGAGAGTAAGCCCCCTGGTCTTACATGGGGATTCCTTGCTTGTGAATCTTCGCTAAACCATACAGTTTAGTTGGCTGAGGATTGGTTAATACTAGGTTATTATATTTTGGTGTACCGCATATTAAAGGACAGCTCTTGATTGTCTTCTTGATGTCTTCTTAAAACTTATTTGTAGGGTCTTTTGAAAGTGTTGTAAAATTATCACTATTTAAAAAATCTTCTACTTTTTGAATATAGTCCAATTTGGTTAAGATCACTATGGTGTTACCTTTATCAGCTTTGGTTAGAGTGAGATTATTTTCTTTTATGGCTTTTTTGATGTTGTTTAAGGTTTGTATTTCAATGTTTTTTTTGTAATCATTGTGATTAATTTTAAGATTTTTTTGGATGATTTCAGAAGATTTATGTTTAATGGATTCTAGACATTTAAAGAGGCTTGATCCATATTTTATCTTTTGTTTCCATTTCAATCAATATTCTACCATACAGCTTGCCGACTGAACTTAGCAAGCTAATAGCCCTATGATTCCCATATTCCATGCGTGACCCTTTACCTTTGTAGATCGGCACGATCACAGCCCTTCTCCAATCTAATGGTGTGTAATCCTCCTCTAAACACTGGTTAAAAAGTTTGCACAACCATGTGAGAATAATACGGCTATCTCCTTTAATGTATTCGGCAGCAATATTGTCGAAATCAACAGCCTTCCCATTCTTCATACATTTAATTTTTATTTCATCCATGCTGATTCTGGGTCCCAATTTTCATTTCAATAGATAATTGCTCGCATGCGATAATTATCTGCATTGTCTATGGTTTTTCTATCATCGAGTAATTATCTGCTAATTTTCGATAGAAAGCGTATTTTGGAATTTCTAATAGATCTAATCTATTACAAAGCAGTAGATAATTTGACTATTGGTTTTAGCAGTAGTTCAACTGTCAAAAAGTGTTACTTGTACGGTTTGCATGTGTCGTATTTTTGTTAATTATTATAAAAATGGTGAGTTTTGAAGATTTGACGTACAAAATAGAAAAAAGTTTAATGGTACTACTTTTTGCTATTTTCCATAAGTTGTACAATTTTTTTCAAGTATAGATTAGTTTGCCTTATTGATCATTTTTTTCTTTTAGCCACATCTAATTGCTGCTTTTGTATCTCAACCTTCTCCCTTCTTCATGTTCTCTTCAGAATATTTCATAATTTTTTTTGCTGCCATAATGCTCCCTACTATTTTTTTTTAAATAATTTGGTGTTGATTGTCCTAAGATGCAATCTTGTAGGTCTTCTATTTCAATATCACTTTGATCACCACCTATGGGACTGTTCACAGTCTTAACATGATCTATGGAAACCTCTGTATTGTCAACTGTATTGCCAGCAAAATCATTGGAATTGTGGAGTGTTGTGACTGCATCTGTATCATCTATCCCCATATTAAATGTCGCTATAGATTCGGAGACACCCACTTGTCCCTGTATCGATGCTGGGTTTATTGTCTCCAGGATTCTGGCTTTGTCTTCCGTGAGGCCTTCTTCAAGAGACGGTCCTCCACCTGTGCCCCTCGCATACCGAACTAACTTGGCCTGTTTATTTTTAGTTTTGGCTTTTAAGTCTTGCCGACACTGAAACATAATAAAGTTAAAGGTTAATAATGTATTCAACACAACAAAGGAATTCTGGGACAATGGAAAATAATAAAGATTATTCCACTAGGTACTCTCCAACCTTTACTGATTTGGACGACACATCTCTTGATCAGTCTGTGTTCAGCCTAGGGCGGTTTCTGGATCTCTAATGTTTCGAGGCTGTGCAACCGTTTATATAGGGCCGCCCGTGGTACTTTATTCAGTAGATAGCGCAGAGGCGGACTGTTGGGAGATCTGTGGTTTGCGTAGCCAATTGTGCTTCAACGTTTGACCCGCGTTCGTAGACAAGGATGCCGTGCTAGGTGTGAGCGAGAAAGTATCCGAGCCCACGCGGTTTAAAAAATCTTCTACTTTTTGAATATAGTCCATTTTGTTTAAGATCACTATGGTGTTACCCATAAATGAACTAACACTTAGATTGATATCTTCGTGCTTTTACTATAGCCACTGATTGGTCCTTAAAACCATAAAGCAATGAACGGATTTTATTACGATGACGTCACAAACCACCGACAAAGATAGAGGAAAGTAAAAAAAAAAGGTACTACCATAGACAATATAAATACGGTCCAAATTTTTTAGCCTAAAATAATATTTAAAAATGAAAAACTTGTAATTACATGAATTATTTTATTTCTTAAATACAGATAACCTAAAAAATGGACATACAAGCTTGTGGAAACACAAAAAACACATTTAAAATGACAATGAAATGTAAATCACACAAAAACAAAAATTTATAACTCAAATATGATTGTGCTTCCTAAGACTGAATCGAATTTTGACATTTCTCTGTTTAATAACTGAAAAAGAAAGATTATTACATGTTTAAGTATTTTAAAATGGACATACAAGCTTGTGGAAACACAAAACACATTTAAAATGACAATGAAATGTAAATCACACAAAAACAAAAATGTATAACTCAAATATGATTGTGCTTCCTAAGACTGAATCGAATTTTGACATTTCTCTGTTTAATAACAGAAAAAGAAAGATTATTACATGTTTAAGTATTTTAAAATGGACATACAAGCTTGTGGAAACACAAAAGACATTTAAAATGACAATGAAATGTAAATCACACAAAAACAAAAATGTATAACTCAAATATGATTGTGCTTCCTAAGACTGAATCGAATTTTGACATTTCTCTGTTTAATAACAGAAAAAGAAAGATTATTACATGTTTAAGTATTTTATTTATGTATTAATTTTCACGAGTGTAAGATGTAGAATAATTTTCTCGGTTTACCCGCGTAATGTAGTCCTTAAAAGGACTTTTGAACTCCTGACGTTTCGGACAAATCTCACTGTTCATCTTCAGGCTTATATCTTGAGTTTTGTATCAAACTGATCGCTTACGCGTGTCACTTTGATACAAAACTCAAGACATAAGGCCTCTGAAGATGGATAGTGAGATCTGTCCGAAACGTCAGGAGTTAAAAAGTCCTTTTAAGGACTACGTTAAGCGGGTAAACCGAGTAAATTATTCTACATCTTACACCCGTGAAAACCTTAATCATAACGTATATATATTGATACAGATAACACAGGAAACACAAGAAAAACAAGAATATATAATCAAAAATCACATTTTAAAGAAGATGTTAAAAGATATTCATTATGGTGTCGAGTAAGTAATAAACATGAGGAAAAATACTCATCTCATCAAACATTAAAACGCAGAATTTGTTTTTATCCCCCATAGAATCTGCTTTCTTTTTCAAATAGTCAAATAAATTATCATTAATTCCCGGTTTAAGTGATAAGCTTTAATGCAAAAAGTTTGCCTAATAATCTATAAGCTTTTGGCCCACCCTTATACAGAGCAAGTGCCACTTCTTCGACCTTTTTTTTGACGCGGGCTAAGTTTTGCTTGGGAGAGAATGAATTTAGAGAGCACCGGATTAAAACTTGAAAGAGATTCTTCCAAGCAGGTTTCATTTCTGTGTCGCGTTGCCATTGCAAGGCGATTTTTAAGCGTACTACTTTTACGTTGGGAATATCTCAGCTGACGCCTTGTTCCCACTATCTCCAACCGCATTTTCCTCTTCTTGAGTTTGAGCGCCGCCATTGGCCCAATGTAAGAAATCGATTTCCTCTTACCTGGAAAAACAAAACATTCAATCCATTCAAACATTTATTCAAAACAAAAGGTACCAAGCAATGCTAATCACACAAAAAGCTATAAATATGCTGACGTGGAGAGCCTTTATTTTTTCGTGAAGCGACTAAATCGCTGCTGGGTCTGGGGAAGACATTTTTATCTGAAATAAATAAATTCATCACATTAAAAAAGTTCTCAATCAAAACAACGAATATTATTTCTTTTAACGAAAAGTAAAACAGTTGTATACCTGCATCCACTTCTGCATCCATTTTGGCAGCAAAAGGCACGCTGCTGGGTCCAGCGAAGACATTAACATCTGAAATTAATAAATTCATCACATTACCCAAAGTTCTCAATCAAAACGCAGAATATTTTTTCTTTTAACGAAAAGTAAAACAGTTGTATACCTGCATCCACTTCTGCATCCATTTTGGCAGCAAAAGGCACGCTGCTGGGTCCAGCGAAGACATTAACATCTGAAATTAATAAATTCATCACATTACCCAAAGTTCTCAATCAAAACGCAGAATATTTTTTCTTTTAACGAAAAGTAAAACAGTTGTATACCTGCATCCACTTCTGCGTCCATTTTGGCAGCAAAAGGCAACGCTGCTGGGTCCAGCGAAGACATTAACATCTGAATTAAATAAATTCATCACATTAAAAAAGTTCTCAATCAAAACAATGAATATTATTTCTTTTAACGAAAAGTAAAACAGTTGTATACCTGCATCCACTTCTGCGTCCATTTTGGCAGCAAAAGGCACGCTGCTGGGTCCAGCGAAGACATTAACATCTGAAATTAATAAATTCATCACATTACCCAAAGTTCTCAATCAAAACGCAGAATATTTTTTCTTTTAACGAAAAGTAAAACAGTTGTATACCTGCATCCACTTCTGCATCCATTTTGGCAGCAAAAGGCACGCTGCTGGGTCCAGCGAAGACATTAACATCTGAAATTAATAAATTCATCACATTACCCAAAGTTCTCAATCAAAACGCAGAATATTTTTTCTTTTAACGAAAAGTAAAACAGTTGTATACCTGCATCCACTTCTGCGTCCATTTTGGCAGCAAAAGGCACGCTGCTGGGTCCAGCGAAGACATTAACATCTGAAATTAATAAATTCATCACATTACCCAAAGTTCTCAATCAAAACGCAGAATATTTTTTCTTTTAACGAAAAGTAAAACAGTTGTATACCTGCATACACTTCTGCGTCCATTTTGGCAGCAAAAGGCACGCTGCTGGGTCCAGCGAAGACATTAACATCTGAAATTAATAAATTCATCACATTACCCAAAGTTCTCAATCAAAACGCAGAATATTTTTTCTTTTAACGAAAAGTAAAATAGTTGTATACCTGCATCCACTTCTGCGTCCATTTTCGCAGCAAAAGGCACGCTGCTGGGTCCAGCGAAGACATTAACATCTGAAATTAATGAATTCAATTCTTTACCCAAAATTCTCAAACAAAACGCAGAATATTTTTTCTTTTAACGAAAAGTAAAACAGTTGTATACCTGCATCCACTTCTGCGTCCATTTTGGCAGCAAAAGGCACGCTGCTGGGTCCAGCGAAGACATTAACATCTGAAATTAATAAATTCATCACATTACCCAAAGTTCTCAATCAAAACGCAGAATATTTTTTCTTTTAACGAAAAGTAAAACAGTTGTATACCTGCATCCACTTCTGCGTCCATTTTGGCAGCAAAAGGCAACGCTGCTGGGTCCAGCGAAGACATTAACATCTGAAATTAATAAATTCATCACATTACCCAAAGTTCTCAATCAAAACGCAGAATATTTTTTCTTTTAAAAGTAAAACAGTTGTATACCTGCATCCACTTCTGCGTCCATTTTGGCAGCAAAAGGCACGCTGCTGGGTCCAGCGAAGACATTAACATCTGAAATTAATAAATTCATCACATTACCCAAAGTTCTCAATCAAAACGCAGAATATTTTTTCTTTTAACGAAAAGTAAAACAGTTGTATACCTGCATCCACTTCTGCGTCCATTTTGGCAGCAAAAGGCACGCTGCTGGGTCCAGCGAAGACATTAACATCTGAAATTAATGAATTCATCACATTACCCAAAGTTCTCAATCAAAACGCAGAATATTTTTTCTTTTAACGAAAAGTAAAATAGTTGTATACCTGCATCCACTTCTGCGTCCATTTTCGCAGCAAAAGGCACGCTGCTGGGTCCAGCGAAGACATTAACATCTGAAATTAATGAATTCAATTCTTTACCCAAAATTCTCAAACAAAACGCAGAATATTTTTTCTTTTAACGAAAAGTAAAACAGTTGTATACCTGCATCCACTTCTGCGTCCATTTTGGCAGCAAAAGGCACGCTGCTGGGTCCAGCGAAGACATTAACATCTGAAATTAATAAATTCATCACATTACCCAAAGTTCTCAATCAAAACGCAGAATATTTTTTCTTTTAACGAAAAGTAAAACAGTTGTATACCTGCATCCACTTCTGCATCCATTTTGGCAGCAAAAGGCACGCTGCTGGGTCCAGCGAAGACATTAACATCTGAAATTAATAAATTCATCACATTACCCAAAGTTCTCAATCAAAACGCAGAATATTTTTTCTTTTAACGAAAAGTAAAACAGTTGTATACCTGCATCCACTTCTGCGTCCATTTTGGCAGCAAAAGGCACGCTGCTGGGTCCAGCGAAGACATTAACATCTGAATTAAATAAATTCATCACATTAAAAAAGTTCTCAATCAAAACAATGAATATTATTTCTTTTAACGAAAAGTAAAACAGTTGTATACCTGCATCCACTTCTGCGTCCATTTTGGCAGCAAAAGGCACGCTGCTGGGTCCAGCGAAGACATTAACATCTGAAATTAATAAATTCATCACATTACCCAAAGTTCTCAATCAAAACGCAGAATATTTTTTCTTTTAACGAAAAGTAAAACAGTTGTATACCTGCATCCACTTCTGCGTCCATTTTGGCAGCAAAAGGCACGCTGCTGGGTCCAGCGAAGACATTAACATCTGAAATTAATAAATTCATCACATTACCCAAAGTTCTCAATCAAAACGCAGAATATTTTTTCTTTTAACGAAAAGTAAAACAGTTGTATACCTGCATCCACTTCTGCGTCCATTTTGGCAGCAAAAGGCACGCTGCTGGGTCCAGCGAAGACATTAACATCTGAAATTAATAAATTCATCACATTACCCAAAGTTCTCAATCAAAACGCAGAATATTTTTTCTTTTAACGAAAAGTAAAACAGTTGTATACCTGCATACACTTCTGCGTCCATTTTGGCAGCAAAAGGCACGCTGCTGGGTCCAGCGAAGACATTAACATCTGAAATTAATAAATTCATCACATTACCCAAAGTTCTCAATCAAAACGCAGAATATTTTTTCTTTTAACGAAAAGTAAAATAGTTGTATACCTGCATCCACTTCTGCGTCCATTTTCGCAGCAAAAGGCACGCTGCTGGGTCCAGCGAAGACATTAACATCTGAAATTAATGAATTCAATTCTTTACCCAAAATTCTCAAACAAAACGCAGAATATTTTTTCTTTTAACGAAAAGTAAAACAGTTGTATACCTGCATCCACTTCTGCGTCCATTTTGGCAGCAAAAGGCACGCTGCTGGGTCCAGCGAAGACATTAACATCTGAAATTAATAAATTCATCACATTACCCAAAGTTCTCAATCAAAACGCAGAATATTTTTTCTTTTAACGAAAAGTAAAACAGTTGTATACCTGCATCCACTTCTGCGTCCATTTTGGCAGCAAAAGGCAACGCTGCTGGGTCCAGCGAAGACATTAACATCTGAAATTAATAAATTCATCACATTACCCAAAGTTCTCAATCAAAACGCAGAATATTTTTTCTTTTAACGAAAAGTAAAACAGTTGTATACCTGCATCCACTTCTGCGTCCATTTTGGCAGCAAAAGGCACGCTGCTGGGTCCAGCGAAGACATTAACATCTGAAATTAATAAATTCATCACATTACCCAAAGTTCTCAATCAAAACGCAGAATATTTTTTCTTTTAACGAAAAGTAAAACAGTTGTATACCTGCATCCACTTCTGCGTCCATTTTGGCAGCAAAAGGCACGCTGCTGGGTCCAGCGAAGACATTAACATCTGAAATTAATGAATTCATCACATTACCCAAAGTTCTCAATCAAAACGCAGAATATTTTTTCTTTTAACGAAAAGTAAAACAGTTGTATACCTGCATCCACTTCTGCGTCCATTTTGGCAGCAAAAGGCACGCTGCTGGGTCCAGCGAAGACATTAACATCTGAAATTAATAAATTCATCACATTACCCAAAGTTCTCAATCAAAACGCAGAATATTTTTTCTTTTAACGAAAAGTAAAACAGTTGTATACCTGCATCCACTTCTGCGTCCATTTTGGCAGCAAAAGGCACGCTGCTGGGTCCAGCGAAGACATTAACATCTGAAATTAATAAATTCATCACATTACCCAAAGTTCTCAATCAAAACGCAGAATATTTTTTCTTTTAACGAAAAGTAAAACAGTTGTATACCTGCATCCACTTCTGCGTCCATTTTGGCAGCAAAAGGCACGCTGCTGGGTCCAGCGAAGACATTAACATCTGAAATTAATAAATTCATCACATTACCCAAAGTTCTCAATCAAAACGCAGAATATTTTTTCTTTTAACGAAAAGTAAAATAGTTGTATACCTGCATCCACTTCTGCGTCCATTTTCGCAGCAAAAGGCACGCTGCTGGGTCCAGCGAAGACATTAACATCTGAAATTAATGAATTCAATTCTTTACCCAAAATTCTCAAACAAAACGCAGAATATTTTTTCTTTTAACGAAAAGTAAAACAGTTGTATACCTGCATCCACTTCTGCGTACATTTTGGCAGCAAAAGGCACGCTGCTGGGTCCTGCGAAGACATTAACATCTGAAATTAATAAATTCATCACATTACCCAAAGTTCTCAATCAAAACGCAGAATATTTTTTCTTTTAACGAAAAGTAAAACAGTTGTATACCTGCATCCACTTCTGCGTCCATTTTGGCAGCAAAAGGCACGCTGCTGGGTCCAGCGAAGACATTAACATCTGAAATTAATAAATTCATCACATTACCCAAAGTTCTCAATCAAAACGCAGAATATTTTTTCTTTTAATGAAAAGTAAAACAGTTGTATACCTGCATTCATTGTCCAGCGAAGACAATAGCATCTGAAATGTATAAATTCAACACATTACCCAAAGATTTCCTTGATGAAAATATAATATTTGTATACCTGCGTTCACTTCTGCGTCCATTTTGACAGCAAAATGCCCGCTGCTGGGTCCAGGGAAGACATTAGAATCTGAAATTAATAAATTAATCACATTACCCAAAGATTTCTTTTAACGAAATATAAAACAGTTGTATACCTGCGTTCACTGCTACGTCAATTTTGGCAGCAAAAGGCACGCTGCTGGGTCCAGCGAAGACATTAGAATCTGAAATTAATAAATTCATCACATTACCCAAAGTTCTCAAACAAAACATACAATATTTTTCCTTTATGAAAAATAAAAAGTTGTATACCTGCATTCACTTCTACGCCAATTTTGTCAGCAAAAGGCCCGCTGCTTGGTCCAGCTAAGACATTAGGATCTGAAACAAATAAATTATCACATCACCCAAAGATCTCAAACAAAACATAGAAAATTATTTCCTTTATCAACACATATATTATTTCCTTTGACCAAATATATACATACTGGATGCACACACAAACATACATACACAATACATACATTTACATATACACACAAATTCACACATATTTATTTATTTATTTATTTATTTATTTATTGAATCTATATAATAAGGTTTACATTTTTTTTTTGGCCTTGCCTGTCTCACTAGGAACTCCTGTGTCGAGACAGACTAGTTTACAAATATTTTCTAATTATAATATGAAGTACATTTTTCAATAAAGCAAAAATATTTGACAAAATTTTCAGGTTGGTAGGTAGTGGTAACAATAATGAGATATACGATTATATTTGGGTGAGGTGACTAATTATTGCACGACCTTTTTCGATGATCCATTGTTTGATCAGGATTTTGTATTTTTTAATATTATTCGATTGTCTTGTTTTGTCAGGTAGGTTATTGTATATTTTAGACGCAATGTATTTGTATATATAAACAATAAATACTCTCTTATTTTATTGTGTCTCTCGTACTCTATCTGAGTATCTTAAACAGACTGATAGCACTATCACATGCACTCATCAAAATAGTAATTCAATTGCTGTGTTGGAAGAAATAATAAATAGCTTTATCATAATAACGACTCAAATCAACTATTCTTTCATTCTCTCTACCAACCTCACAATCATATAAATAAAATTAAGGACGATGCCATATAGAGATTTATACCTTTAAGACTGTAATTGTGATCTTGGAGGGCACCACAATTTGTACAGTAGTATACTTGGTATACATGTGGACGAATACGGTCTGAAAAAGAAAATAGATTAAAATCTGAGGTTTACAGTTAACATTATTATTATGTAATGAGCAGGCAGCATTCTGCTGATGCGCTCATATCTAATTTCACAATGAGTTTCACAGTAATTGAGTTATTAGTACAACACTGAACAAACAAAGAGATTCGCACCTGTATTTTGGTTAACACCAAGGGTCCAACGTGCACCTGGTAAATCCCGATATTGCCCGATATCTGGAAGATTAAGGGTCGGAAAAGCATCTTTTTTCAACGAGCCACAGGACGTTTTAAATCTTTTTGGGAAATGCGAACTACAAACATATCCATAAATCCCCAAAACCGAATAATAAATGTAGTCTACTCTGCCAATTCTCGACGCCCATTCCCGAAACAGACTCTCGTGATTTTCGAAACACGGAAATTTGTGTCGCATCGAAACGACATCCTTACAGCCTTCGACACTACAACGATATTTTGGAGGCATTTTAACAAATATTTACGTCGGCGAAAAACAACCTGAACAACGCACGGCTGATTTGAAGTTTTGGGCATTTATTACCATAGATGCCTGATGCCATAGACGCCAGATGACAAAGATTGGTCATTTCGATGATATTACGATGACGTCACGAACCAATTAGTTAGGACCAACATTATGGTCGGAGTCGACCCCCCCTGGTGTTACCTTTATCAGCTTTGGTTAGAGTGAGATTATTTTCTTTTATGGCTTTTTTGATGTTGTTTAAGGTTTGTATTTCATTGTTTTTTTGGTAATCATTGTGATTAATTTTAAGGTTTTTTTGGATGATTTCAGAAGATTTATGTTTAATGGATTCTGGACATTTAAAGAGGCTTGATCCATATTTTATCTTTTGTTTCCATTTCAATCAATATTCTACCATACAGCTTGCCGACTGAACTTAGCAAGCTAATAGCCCTATGATTCCCATATTCCATGCGTGACCCTTTACCTTTGTAGATCGGCACGATCACAGCCCTTCTCCAATCTAATGGTGTGTAATCCTCCTCTAAACACTGGTTAAAAAGTTTGCACAACCATGTGAGAATAATACGGCTATCTCCTTTAATGTATTCGGCAGCGATATTGTCGAAATCAACAGCCTTCCCATTCTTCATACATTTAATCGATCTTTTTATTTTATCCATGCTGATTCTGGGTCCCAATTTTCATTTCAATAGATAATTGCTCGCATGCGATAATTATCTGCATTGTCTATGGTTTTTCTATCATCGAGTAATTATCTGCTAATTTTAGATAGAAAGCGTATTTTGGAATTTCTAATAGATCTAATCTATTACAAAGCAGTAGATAATTTGACTATTGGTTTTAGCAGTAGTTCAACTGTCAAAAAGTGTTACTTGTACGGTTTGCATGTGTCGTATTTTTGTTAATTATTATAAAAATGGTGAGTTTTGAAGATTTGACGTACAAAATAGAAAAAAGTTTAATGGTACTACTTTTTGCTATTTTCCATAAGTTGTACAATTTTTTTCAAGTATAGATTAGTTTGCCTTATTGATCATTTTTTTCTTTTAGCCACAGCTAATTGCTGCTTTTGTATCTCAACCTTCTCCCTTCTTCATGTTCTCTTCAGAATATTTCATAATTTTTTTGCTGCCATAATGCTCCCTACTATTTTTTTTAAAATTATTTGGTGTCGATTGTCCTAAGATGCAATCTTGTAGGTCTTCTATTTCAATATCACTTTGATCACCACCTATGGGACTGTTCACAGTCTTAACATGATCTATGGAAACCTCTGTATTGTCAACTGTATTGCCAGCATAATCATTGGAATTGTGGAGTGTTGTGACTGCATCTGTATAGATTCGGAGACACCCACTTGTCCCTGTATCGATGCTGGGTTTATTGTCTCCAGGATTCTGGCTTTGTCTTCCGTGAGGCCTTCTTCAAGAGACGGTCCTCCACCTGTGCCCCTCGCATACCGAACTAACTTGGCCTGTTTATTTTTAGTTTTGGCTTTTAAGTCTTGCCAACACTGAAACATAATAAAGTTAAAGGTTAATAATGTATTCAACACAACAAAGGAATTCTGGGTCAATGGAAAATAATAAAGATTATTCCACCAGGTACTCTCCAACCTTTACTGATTTGGACGACACATCTCTTGATCAGTCTGTGTTCAGCCTAGGGCGGTTTCTGGATCTCTAATGTTTCGAGGTTGTGCAACCGTTTATATAGGGCTGCCCGTGGTACTTTATTCAGTAGATAGCGCAGAGGCGGACTGTTGGGGATCTGTGGTTTGCGTAGCCAATTGTGCTTCTACGTTTGACCCGCGTTCGTAGACAAGGATGCCGTGCTAGGTGTGAGCGAGAAAGTATCCGAGCCCACGCTGTGCAGTGTCTCTCATTACACTCTTTCTTTTTGTACTTTTAAGGTTAAGTTCAACCGTTAAGGCATATCTCACATGTTTCATCCGAAACTGTTTGCGAATAACAGCTTCAAATATTCAAATTGCCGATTATATCAGCCGATATATCGGCATAATAATTTTTTTTTTTTTTTTTTAAAACCATGTAGTTACAGCTCAAGAATAATATGGAATAAATGGCCCCATAAAAGCTAGGTCTAGCGGTTGCATCTTATAAGTCGAATGTAAACAAATTATTATTACGCCATTGTCTCGGGCCATGTTGAGTACTTCAATATTTCGTGTAGGCGAGTAATAACCTTCAAGAATAAGAATAATTTGATCCCCTTTAGAATGCCTGGTGGATTTAACGAAGTGGCGAAACCAATCAGTAAAAATATTTTGCTGAAC
Organism: Limnephilus auricula; assembly: GCA_951813805.1. Lineage (NCBI taxonomy): Eukaryota > Metazoa > Arthropoda > Insecta > Trichoptera > Limnephilidae > Limnephilus > Limnephilus auricula. The sequence continues at coordinate 10,226,229 of OX638402.1, read as the reverse complement.
CCAGCTTGAAGGATGGCAAGCCGATATAGCTACTGGAAGAGCTCCATCCATGAGTCCTGCTTTTCCTGTTTTTGCGGGGAAATATGAGCATCAGAGGTTCGTAGTTGCCTTACTTGGCTCTTAGCCGGAACACCAGCTATATTACTATATCAGCCCTGTCCTTTGATAAGGTTTGAATTCATTTTGTGTTTGTGGGCCATTTGGATTGCACGTAAAAGTGATGAATAGATCAGGGTGACCAAACTTATGTACCATTGAATCATGATAAAATTTATTCATGCATCAGGGATTGTTTGATTATTTCCTTTCCGATACGCATTTGATCTGTCTTCTCTCATTGTATTTCATAAATAAGTTTTTTCTCCTTTTCAAGGTAGAGAAACACCTTTCACTCTCTACAGTTGTCATCGTGATGGTGCACACAATTTTAAGAAGCTTCATATGTTCAGTGAAGGCATCAATTAATCCGATTTTGTAAAAGAGTAAAATTGATACAGCACCATCAGTAGTCGCAGCAGTTGCAAAGTCTTAGCGGGCGTAAATTGTAAAATGTCAGCTCTTCAATTTTCATCATAGGTTTTTCTAACTCATTTCTCTGGTTTAACACAAAATCATGTTCATGAAAATTCAGTTTATATTTTTCAAAATTTTCACCCGCTAGTAAATTTTTAGCTGTGAGATGGTTGATAAATTCGAATCTTCGTTTCATTTGAACCAAAATTAAATCAACTTGCAATCAATCATTAAATCAAAATTAAATAAACTTTGCAAATAACTGACTTAGTAGTTTTAACTCGTTTTGCAGGGAGCTCTTGAAAACAATTGTTGTATCGCGCTCTTTTTAATGTAGTTAGCGGAAAGCAGCCAGCCATAAAAAACTCAAACTGAGATAAAAACGTATAAAGATAAACTTTCGTATAAAGATTGGATAATCAAATCTATACAAACCCAGAATGTTCTTTACTTCAAAAAATTAAAAGGTGTATCATGTTCCAGTATTTTATTTATATTATACTAGCTGATACCCGGCATGTGTTGCAAAGTAAATAAATTGTTTCTCCCTTCGTGTCATTTCCCATTTGTCCCCGTTCCCCTTCCGCCTCCCCCTCCCCTCTCCCGCTCTCCCCTTTCTCGCGAACCCCCCCCATTAGAATGTTACCATGCCCACTTTTATGGAGGATTTTAGCACCGGTGCTGTGACAGAAAGTGTGATCCTTATCAATCAGGTGATTAGAGAGTTCTGAAAATCCATTGTTATTTATACAGCGAAAGTGTTCTTTTATCCTAATATTGACATTATGCATTGTCTTGCCGATATAAAACGCTGAACAATTATTAAAGTCCAGTTTATACACTCCCGAATGACTCAGTTTGTCATCTGCATCTTTAGAATTACTTAGAAATTTACCTAAATTATTATTTGTATAAAAGGCCGGTCGAACTTCAGAAGGAAGGCTTTTTACACTTAAGGTAGAAAAATTATTGACAAATAAAATCCGACGGTCATTAAATTTATTTATCAGTGATTTTAGTACGTGGACTAGCGAATAAGAATTGATTAGTAGCTATTTGTTTTAAGTTTTTTTATTTGGGATGATATCTATGAAGTCTGAATCATAACCATTATTTACAGTTTTTTTTTTATTAACTATTAGTTCTTTAACGAAATTATTATTAGACATTGGATTTGTGACCAAGCGGATGGACCATCGAATGGAATGCGGGAATACTAAAAAATATTACTCAACATAATATATCAGGAGAACACGGAGATAAATTGTATCCATTTTGTTGCATTGTATGTTTTACCTTCTTTTTTTTTAAATTTTTTTTTTTCTGTATTGTCTTTTAGTGTGGTAGTTTTAAAACATGGGTACATATATGTTACACAGAGCCAAATTATATTCAATGCACATGAATCTCATATCTTTTTCTCTTTTTTGGCTGAATTTTTGTGTGGCTGCACACATGACATTTTTGTTTAATTTATTTGGGCTGTGTCATTGTCACCAAATTCACCTTGTTCAAATCTGGATTTAAGTGAGGAGTTATTAAATATACTCGAATATTAGCAGAACCTGGCCATCTTGCTACTACATTCCTAAGTACAAGTTTTGCATCACACACAGCTTGCACATTCAAAGAAAAATAACCTTTGCGGATACGGTAAGTTTCAGCTTGGTTTCCTTCGGGTGACTGGATCTTGACATGGGTGCAGTCAATGGCACCGATGACCTTTAGGAATCTTGCTATCCTGTAGAAGTCCTGAACTCCGTCACTATTCATGTTTATGTACACCTTTCTCATGGAGGCTATTACTTGCGTCACTCTCCATTCAAGAGTCGTCGACTTGGAGACTCCTGTAAAATCGCTGCTTGCAGAATTGATCCCAGAGCGTAGAAACGTAGTGTTATTAATAACTTCTAGGCTGGCGTAACTGGCTGATTTCGATATGTCGCCGGCATTAATTGAGCTCCAATTGTGTTTAAAATTGTAGGAAAATAATTAGTCCACCCCAGCAGAGCCCTGAATGCTGAGGTAAGGTCTAAATACTCTCGAGATTCAACCTGTGTCTCCGAGGCACCTTTCGTGACACTGTTCCCCAGTGTCATTCAGCCCTAAGCACGGTAGCTTACACCTTAGCTTTGGATGACTATTGCAGGTCGTGTTTCCACTCCCTGAGCGATGGGTTCGCCACACTCCCTACGCTTTATATATCATGTATAGTACGTTCAGTTACTTCTAAAGCTACACCTGGAGCCATCGGTGCTTCATCCTGTTTTATAATATCTACTTCCATTATAATTTCCGGTTTTTAATGTTGTATTATCCTCTAAATTAAGGGATAAATTAAAAGTTGTATGACACGTTACCCCTTTTGGAATCAAAAGAGCAGCAATAACTGTCCAAGCAACTGATAAAACTTTTTTACCTTCTCCTCTTAGGGTGTGAATTAAAGTTTCGTAAAGGAATGTTTAACCAGTTCCACTGGGACCATCAATAAAGAAACACTTATTGTCATCTTTTACATCTGAAGAAAACTTATTCAAAATAGAATTATAAGCTTGAAGTTCATCATTGAGATTTGCAGCCATTAATTCACCTAAAGTGTTTTCAGACATTACATTAAAATAAACTGGTCTGAAACTGCAAATTTCATCGGGTTCAGGTAAGCCCTGCATTCTGCAAGATGAATTCTCCTGCTTAAGCATATCCTGTATGTTTAAAAGACAATAGCTGTTTCTTCAGCAACACCATGATGGAAAAAAATCTTCAGACATGTATTTGTTGAAATCGTTCTAAAGCTGCAACAAATCTGAAGGTATACATTGTATTAAAATTAAAACAAATAGACGACGATGAGTTTTAGGCATCAAATATAATGAAGCCTCCATCATGCACTGTTTCCATTCTCGTATGTCGTCAATGAGCTTTAGTTCACGCGCCGCATCACGAAAAGTAGCTAGTAAATTGTTGCCAACAGTTCGCAAAGATTCGAAGGATATAGCTCCATCAACCTTTATAAGGATTAATCGTAAATGATACAGTTCTATATTTCTAGGAGGTATTCATCCAATAATGTTGCTGCCTCCCTGCCGTCGCCTTGTCCACTTTTTATTACCTGAAAAGACATAATTATTTGTTACATCATGATATAGAATAAAGCGTACCTCAATATCTTGACCATTCAATTGGAACCACGTTAAAGAGGTGTTCCTTGTAGAAGCTTCCCTGAAAGCCTCTTCCTCCCGCCCCTCTACATAATAAACAGATTAGCTATCGGTAAATGAAAAGCCAGATGTAAAATTGATCATGTATAGGATTTTCCATAATTTTCCAGACAGCTACTGGGGTACTTACATATCGACAATTGATATATTGCTCAATTTAATATTCTCAAATCTAATTTTTTAATAATGGCATTCTCTTCCAAGTTTCCGGCTTGTCTTATTTTGATCCTAGCACAATCAAAACCTTTAGATATATATTTATGAATATAATTAATACTGACCACAGAATATCAAATTTCAACATTAACCTGAGCATCATATTGATTGCTAAGGAATGAATTATACGAAACAACAAATCGATTGTCGATACGCATTTTCCAAACAACACGATTTTCAGAAAAATGATCACGTGTCCTGTACTCGGTAGCTGCAGAATTATTATCAGTAGCATCTTTAAATGATTTAGGAAACTTTTTTTGGAGGACTTACCGTTTATCATGCACACTGATCTTGGATTAAGTACGCCACATGGTCCATGAATATTTTTTTAAATAATACGATACAAAGCCGAATTCTTTGGGATGGGGCAGTTCTACAGATATGGCATTATCAGTATTAGAAGTTGTGTATAAGATATTCTAGCTGCAAAGTGTAAACACATGTAAATGAGGGAGTCCTCGTTTTTGCTGTTCACTTGTATATACACAACAAATTACCTTTCCAAAATCATGTTTCTCAGTCATATCATGAATAAATTCCTTGACTTTTAGCTGGAAAACCGTTGCCACTATATCAGGCACTATATTTTTACTCTCCGTGGCCAATTGATAATGTTCCGATTCATTTTGTATTTCTGGCCATTTGGGATTGCATGTAAAAGTGATGAATAGATCGGGACGATTAAACTTGCGTACCATTGCCATTGAATTGTGACAAAGTTTATTCATAGGGTGTGGTCCACCAGTAAATGAAGATGGTAGAATGACTATATTATCTGAACGTTGAAATGATTCTTCTTTTCATAGCTTGGTATTTCTCACGATATTTATCAGTTTTCTTGCTCTCTTCTACACTTCGTTTCCTAGGAAGTCGTTCCTCCGGTGAAAATACCATATTGTCTAACTTCCTGAGCAATTCTGAAGCTGCTATCTCGTCGCCCATCTCTCCTGAAAACCAAAGTGCTTGCGTTTCCTTCGGGAAATGACGCATTATTTCGTTCACGACATCCATTGAAGTATCCGTGATTTTTAAAGCTTTTGCCAACTCCCAATATGATGCAAAATGTGTGAGCATCGATGTACTCTTTGTTACGTCAAAAACCCCCTCTGCGAGACGACGTCGTACTGCGTTTTTCTTCACGTCTCCCCAGTAGTTTGCAAGGAAATCTCGTTCGAAATCTTCAATCGATTGCCATCTCTTACTATATAATTTCATCCAACTCTTTGCTTCTCCTTTTAAATTTTCCCGGACGACAACTAATGGATCCGTGCGTTTCACTTTCCTGGTGTATTCTTTCAAATCCTCCAAAAAACTGATCGGATTCTGATTCCCTCCCGAAAATGAAGGTCTTTCCTGTTGTGGTAGCATTTCTACCACTTGAAGTACATTCCTTTGCTCGATATCACCAACCTGAGCTGTTATTACTTCTGGCTGTGTTAATTGTCTCTCCAAGCATTGTATCTTATTGACAAGTGGTTCCAGAGCCGCTTGAATAATCTGGGTTACCTGTCCAATATCAACCGACGCAACCGTTGACGTAGGATTTTCTATCACCGCAGTAATCATTACTTCTTCGGCATCACTTCCCTGTGCACGACGTTTTCCGACCATTTTCCTTGGTATTTATAGTTTTTTTTTTTTGTTTTTTTTTATGATTCTTTACGCACTGATAATTTTCTTATGATCTAATTCTTATGTTATATATATGTTCTTCTTTAAACTGTTCTTATCTATTATTTCTTAGAATAACCTTAGGCTATTTTATATCTAAAGTTTCTTCTTTGTTTTGATTTTTCCGATTATATTTTTTTCTCTTTTTATTTTTCCGATTATTTTAGATATTTTTCTTTTTTTTCCGTTTTTTTTTTTTTTTTTTTAAATTTTATTTTTATTTTATTTTTCTAATTCTTTTCTGTTTCAATTTTGTTTTCTTGATCCTCTTTGTTATCTCTTCCTGTAATAAAGGATGTCTCGCGATTAACTTCACCTTCGCTTTTTTCACGTACTTCTCCTTCCTGCCCACTCGACGACGCGGATACGAATGATGTTTGTGATGCGTGAGATGAAACTATAAACCGACCCACTTTCCGAGATCTCCGAAAAATCTCTTTCAGTTCCTCCTCGGAAGGCACATTCTCAGAATGCTTCATAACCTCATCTTCCTGATTTTCTGTATCCCCCACTTCTGTCTTTGAAACATCTTTGTTTTCCATTTTACGAGCAACTAGAACTTAATCTTTTCCTTACCGTGGAACTTTCAAATTCAATCACTTCAACGACGACGTGACGCAAGGTACATTATTGAGATCTCCCGACCGACAAACGACGACTGCCAAACGACGACTGCCTGAATTTTCCTAAGTACCCGTATAAATACCACACTGAGATCTAGAAGAGCCTAAACGAATTTTCTTTGATATCAGATAATGTACCCTATCAACTCGTATATTCATATATTTTTTTTTCATTCTCGCATCCAAGATCTTAGTACAGCCCTTCATGGCTCGTGAAGCTATGTGTCTCTCTCTCTCTCGTTCTATCAGTACCGAACCTACAATTCTCCATCAAATTGCCCAGATTCCTTTGTTCATCTGCACTTAGAAATTTATGTAAAATTACATAATTTTCTTGTTTTCTTTTTAATAATTCGAGATAGGTCCATACTTTGCTTAAACCGTTTATGCCCCCACAAACATCTACGCTTGTAAAACACGATTAATCTCATACCGAAATGTTTTCTATAAAATTTTCATGTTTATTTCATTTCGATTTTTCCGAATTTTAATGCCATTTCTATGAATAATTCCATTTGAAACCGTATTCACTCTATTTACGTTGTAAATTTGAACTTTATTTATAATGTCGTAATTTTCTATGAAGTCCTGTCTCCAACCCATTGATATGTTATATTATCATATAAATAAATATCATCCAAGACTGTATTTATTCATTCACTTTAATTTGGGACTTTCACAAATAACCCTTCCCGTATCTTATTTTCTCTCTCGTTAAATTTCCAATTATCCTATGCATTTATAGAATATCATTTTCCATGTCTATTTAAACACATGTTTTCAAGTAACTATACCTCTATATTTTGTATTGTCAGATAAATTTTCCCGTCTTTTATTCAAATTTTTCTACTAATTTCACCAATTCAACCCTCGAATTCCTATCAAACCGAAGACCCTCCCCTCGTTTGATCAGTTTTCTCTCCTCCTTGCTCATGTAAAGCGATTAACTTTTTGTGTTGATGTTAATTTTTGTACGTACTCGGTGAGAACTCTGAACTAATCGCTTCCCCATTAAATTTAATATTTTTTGTATAATATAAACACTGCCATATGAACCATGTAAATTTTACGACAATATTCCAGCTAAATTGGTCTGTTATAATGTTGAAGTCATGTAACGAATATTCTTTGAGAAGAACAATACCCTCGTTGTATTTAATGTCAGCGGTCAATAACAATTCGCTATTCTACCCGTTATTCTGGACCATTTCACAGACTAAAATTACTGTTTTTTTGTGTTTCATTCCACGCTTTTTTTGACAGATATACATTTACTATGTAATTCTCAGTTCAACAATTTTCTTCCCAAACTCATCTAAAGTTTCTTCCTTGATGTACGTCACTTTGTAATAATTTTCTGCTATTTGATGATATTTGTTAATCTTATGATCCTTTTTTGAAGTGCACGTAGTTAGATGAAAAGTCTACCCGTCTTCCCAAGCACTTTTGACTCCTTTTTTTGTAATTTTTTATAATAAAATGTGAAAATTTTTCTCCACCAAATCGTTGGTTCTTGATCGCTTAATTCTTTCGTGAGAACCAGACTATTAAGCAATCAATGACCCCCTCGGACACGTGTGCTTTTTCCAACCACAAATCAAACGTATAATTGATAGGCGTAAAGTTCAAATCCTTTGTCTGACTTCCAACACGCCCACATAACATTTCCATTGGCTTATTCGATTTTTTATCGTTTTATGACACAAAACAAGATCTGTCGTTGGTTGAGATCCCTCTCTTAAATGATTTGGCTATTGTCTCACTCCTATGCACGTCACCCCTTTCTCTCCTTCTATCCGTAAAACAGTTTCCGCTCTACTCCGCAGCTTATTCAAGAGATGTCACCCTCGTGATGGTTTTCTCAATTAAGTGAAAATCTCCAAACTCATTTTTAATTATTGTCATATCAAATCATTAATTAATTTCTTTGTGGAAAAACCCATCTCATCACAACGTGCTCCGCTTTCAGTGGCTAAATTTATTGCAAACCTTATTAGTTTTCCACTCTGAGGCGTCATTGGTTTTTCCTAATGTAATCTAGGCGATCAGACTCATAAATAATATAAGCATGAATTAAATACTGTTGAAAAAGTTTACCTGCTTAATGAACTGGATTAATGATGTTTCTTTGCACTCCTAATTTACTTGCATAAACCTGCATAGCAGTTACAGTACGATGTTGAGCAGTTCTGAAATCAGCATGATGTTGAAAGCCTGGGGTCCAACCACATTCACCTGATGGAAATAAAAATGGGAAAACCAAAGGATCTAAATGCTTTGATAAAGTTGCCACCCCTTGAACATTTTTAGGATAAACAGCGATATCTATACCCATTGGTAAGTTCTCGTCTCTATCTGATACATATATTATAACGAAATCTTTAGAACCGGTTGAAACATTATACCTCTGTTGGTCATCAGCCAATAATTGTGTAAATAAAAGACGAATATCTCTCACCTGTCCACCGTTAGCCGCAGTGCGTAATTCTTCTTTCTCAACAGCTTCTTTTGTTTCTTATACTGATGGGCATAAGGACTTATTTGGCTTATTTCACTATCAATCAGATGGATGAGTAATACGCAGTTTTACAGCCTCATCAGAATCGTATACATAAAGCTGCGCAGAAGGTATTTCTCATTCAACTTGCATACTTCTGGAAGTCAGGTGATAAACCTCACCAGAAATTTTTAAACAATACGGACCATTACCTGATATATTAACTATTTTCTCTCCAATGATCCAAATGTGTTAGCACTGTTGTATTGACGGACAAAGTTCCTAAAGTTCTTAGATTGACTACAATCTCCCATCAATAATTTTTTTTATTTTGCAGACTTTTTATTGTGCACAGAGACTGAAAATAATTTCTTAAAGTCCTCGTACTCGGCAGAGATGAAGCTAATGAACTCTTTTATATCTGGTAGAATGTCGAGTTTCGTTTGAATTGATTTGCTCATTTCTTGAAATTTTTTGTCGATATACATGATTATTTTGTTATATTTGTTGTTTTCGAGTGCATTTATGAATTTAGACAAATCGGAAAGATATCTATTGGTTCCAATAAAATTGGTTCCACAATCGCTGTAGATGTTTTGGCATACACCGCGACGAGAAATAAATCTATCTAACGATGCAAATGCTTCAGTAGATAGATCTGACACCAACTCCAGATGAACGGCTTTGGTCGATATAAAAACACAATCTAATAGACATTCGCAATTCGCTTCACATATATTTAGTTTTACAGTCCACACAGTGTCATTGGATTTATATTATATTACCTCATCTTACTAGATGTCGTTGGTATTTTTGTTTATTTCTTTGTTTATTCATATTGGGTTGTTTTCAATTTTAGAGTGTTAAATTTTAGATTTTTATAGTATCTTTAATAGTAGGATTCAAACAGTCTTCCTTCAGATATCAGCAGAGCAGCTTTTGCGGGCGTTCTCGCCACTGGGCCACCAGCCGCCTAGGACGTACCGCGACGAAAATTTAAGGAAAAAATTCGGTACTTGGGAAGCACTCCGAAAAAATAAATTGAATTATTTTTATACTAACTTTGGGCTGGAAAATCCGAATCTGAAGGAATTAGGTCAATATCAACTGAGTTACAGGACTTTAAAGTTTCGTACACAGGAACAAATCCGCAATGCATTTTTGACATATTGTATAGAAAAAGTCAAAGTAATTCAATGTTCATATTCGTTGCTGCCAACCTCAGAAAATTGCCAAGTGTTGCCATTAAGCAATAATATCAATGTAACACCATCGCTTGCCCACAAACCGGACAATTATAACTCCCACTTGGAGGAATAAGGCCCCATTCGACTAATTTAGCCAACATTTCATTATTATTTTCACACACCTTGAATATTTTTTGGAAATTCAACATTATTTGAAGATTGTAAAAGACAAACTAGAAAAGTAAACTCTCACAAAGTGTACGTAAGCAAAGAATGAGAATCAGGGATGGTATGCTCAAAAAAATTATTTCCCCAGATTTTGAAGCAAAATTTCCCTAGAATTTTCTAGAAGATTACGCGGGAACTACCTTGACAAATCAAAACCCATGTCAGGGGGGGGGGGGGGGGGGGGTTGTGCCGGACTTTGAAGTGGTAATATATGTTCGTTGTACATATTTGTATGACATTGTTAATTGTTTGTATTACATTCTTGCTTTTCTTTGGTATTTTTGGGCGTCAATTTATATTCAGGATGCATTTTACATTGATGTACTTATAATAATAGAGAACAGTAGTTTATTGGGACTTTTATCTCTTTTTGTATTATTTTTTAGTTTTATTATTTTTTGTATTAGTTTTTGGTTTGATATTATATTACTTGGTCCATATCTTTATATAAAAAAAACTGTGATTTTCCAAATAAAACACTTTTTGCTATGTGAAATAATAATTTCAAAGTACCTATATATAATTAAACAATAAAAATATAATAAGTAACATGGTTTGTGATACAAAAGAAAGTTCCCCCTTAATAGCGCCTGCTCACGTCAAGGCAAGAAAAACATCCCAGTTTTCAAGTAGTTTAGCGGCTACGCTAGGTTTGTGTAACATGGTTTGTGATACAAAAGGATGTTCCCCCTTTATAGCGCCTGCACACGTCAAGGCAAGAAAAACATCCCAGTTTTCAAGTAGTTTAGCGGCTACGCTCGGTTTGTCTAACATGGTTTGTGATACAAAAGGATGTTCCCCCTTTATAGCGCCTGCTCACGTCAAGGCAAGAAAAACATCCCAGTTTTCAAGTAGTTTAGCGGCTACGCTCGGTTTGTCTAACATGGTTTGTGATACAAAAGAAAGTTCCCCCTTAATAGCGCCTGCTCACGTCAAGGCAAGAAAACCATCCCAGTTTTCAAGTAGTTTAGCGGCTACGCTAGGTTTGTGTAACATGGTTTGTGATACAAAAGAAAGTTACCCCTTTATAGCGCCTGCTCACGTCAAGGCAAGAAAAACATCCCAGTTTTCAAGTAGTTTAGTGGCTACGCTAGGTTTGTGTAACATGGTTTATGATACAAAAGGATGTTCCCCCTTTATAGCGCCTGCTCACGTCAAGGCAAGAAAAACATCCCAGTTTTCAAGTAGTTAAGCGGCTACGCTAGGTTTGTGTAACATGGTTTGTGATAAAAAAGTGAATGTATTATATAAAAAAAAAAAAATTACTAGAAAAAAAGCATGATTTTTTACGTCATTTTATTTCCAAAACTCCGGTACCTAAATTAGTGTTTACATAATACATCCAGATTTATTTTTATCTTTTATTTCTTTTTCTCGTGTTTTGACACATTCTATTCACATAATAATATTGATATTATTGCTTAATAGCAACACTTAATTTTCTTAGGTTGGCAGCAGCGAATACGAACATTGCATTACTTTGACTTTTTCTATACAAATTGTGTCAAAAATGTATTGCGGATTTGTTCCTGTGTACGAAACTTTAAAGTCCTGTAACTCAGTTGATATTGACCTCCCCGACCTAATTCCTTCAGATTCGGATTTTCCAGCCCAAAGTTAGTATAAAAATAATTCAATTTATTTTTTCGGAGTGCTTCCCAAGTACCGAACTTTACCCAAATTTAATATCTATTGTCTTAGCACAGATACATGTATATTTATTATAATAAGCTGATGATTATTTCGGCGACAATACGGGTTGTCACTTTGCAGTTGATTTAATCATATAAATAACTTTAAATGATACCGTTTACGCTACACTCAAGTAGATTATTATGGTTTAGTTTAATAATGTTTTTTATTACAGTCAACTATCTTTGCTGTTGTTATTAGTGATTGGGCAACTTAACCTCGCAAAATATAGTTACGATGGTTAGCACAAAAATATATTAATTTTTGTTTTATCACTTTTGAGCACTGTATTTAGATAATGTATATTGTTGGATTTAATATATTAAGTCGATGTTTCAAAAATATCACACTTTACACATAGTTTTCTTATTTATGTAGGAGCAAAATTTGGACTTGTTCACTGTTTGACGTTTAGGTAGTTAGGTACCTCGAGTACATGAAAGCAAAGATTAAAGTGGCAGTACTATATCGTCTCCTTTTCGATGTTAATAAACTAACCTGATCTAAAATAAGTTCTAAAGAGGTTTTATATGTATTTTCAAGACCATTGGCAGCGTCTAGTGCGGACTTTAAATAAACATGAGCTTTTAATAAATGATTATTTACAGTATTGTCACTCTTTTCTTCATAACTACTATGGTCATCTATATTAATATTATGATATCGTACCAACAAATTTTCTAATTGTGACCATACTCAATATCATAGTTTTGGGGAATAAACACTTCAGGGCCGTCTGTTTCATCAGAAAGTTAAATCGTGAACTAAGTTTAAATTTTAACCTTCAGTTATAGTATTAAGGAAGTTAAACAGGACCACGCGCTGTATCAAGCTTATTTTAGCTAAAGTAAAAATAGTTAGTGTGGCCAGTCTATAAAGCAGAATATACCTCGAAATTGTGTGAAAAAACGCACCGCAATATTTTTTAGTGCGGCAATACCACAAAATAAATTTGAAACTGTCAAAAGTGTCAAAACAAAACACTGCTATGTAATTTATTATTAACTGGTACTATTCAATATTTATTATTGTCTGCTATTATTATTTAGACGTAACCTAAGAATAATGAGATGTGTATGGACATATCAACTCTGATCACTTTAATGTTTCTATCTCATGTGGGAGTAATTTAATTACCTGGCTGTTATTAGCTCATAGTTCTTTAGACGTAACCTAAGAATAATGAGATGTGTACGGACATATCAACTCTGAGCACTTTAATGTTTCTATCTCATGTGGCAGTAATTTAATTACCTGGCTGTTATTAGCTCATGATCTTTAGATGTAACCTAAGAATAATGAGATGTGTACGGACATATCAACTCTGAGTACTTTAATGTTTCTATCTCATGTGGCAGTAATTTAATTACCTGGCTGTTATTAAGTCATAGTTCTTTAGACGTAACCTAAGAATAATGAGATGTGTATGGACATATCAACTCTGAGCTCTTTAATGTTTCTATCTCATGTGGGAGTAATTTAATTACCTGGCTGTTATTAGCTCATAGTTCTTTAGACGTAACCTAAGAATAATGAGATGTGTACGGACATATCAACTTTCAGTATATCAATTGTGGCACGAGCTGTGTGACATGTTAAGCTGTCTTGTTGAAACCACAGCTCCTGCACATCATGGTTGTTCAATTGAGGAACGAAAAAGTCAGTAATCATGGCTCTATAGCGGTCACCATTGACTGTATTGTTCTGGCCAGCATCGTTTCTAAAGAAATACTGACCAATGATTCCACCAGCCAATAAAGCACACCAAACAGTCAGTTTTTCTGGATGTAACGGTGTCTCAATGTCTCGGTGTCTAACAATCTCTCTTGAGGATTATCTTCACTCCTAATACAGTTTTGTTTATTGACATAGCCATTCAACCAAAAGTGAGCTTCATCGCTAAATAAAACTCTCTTATGAAAATCGGGATCAACGGTAATCTTGTTTTGGGCCCTTGCACTTGCAATCTCGTTAGAACCTTTATGGGCCTCCGCTTCATTCCAATAAAAAATGCTGACATTTTCTTTGGTCAAGTGGGCCTTAGAACTTCCAATGACGACAGTAAAGTTGTAAAAATTATACTGCCTACTGAAATAGGCAGACTGGTCAGGTAGCATCATATTTTTTTGGAAATCGAATGAAATTGTCAGCAGGTCCGCTCGTTCTTCTTGTAACATTTGGTAAAAAGCTTTTGCTTTACGGGTGTGCACTTGATGAAGCGTCATTAGATTTTGTTTTTCTGATCTTCGGATGTTTTGATTTTCTCCTTGAATTCGGTACATAGAGAACACACGTCCACTCGAGGTTTTCCAAACTCAATGTTATATATATTGAATATTTTTCGGAAGAACGATTGCTTAACGTTCAAGCATGGGGGTCCGGTTTGGTTCATGTTGAACATTTTCCACATTTTTTTAATATTTAATTCCGCATCCAAATAAAGCCGTTGGTCTGATTTATGTCGACAGTAATGTAGTTCAAATCCTTTAAATGATTGTATGTAATCTTGAACTGCAACCCTTTTTGGGTAAAAGGCGACAGATCGATGGTCACCTCCCCGATTTTTCTTCGCCATTCCGCCATAATCATTGAAGGACCTCTTCAGTACATTTGAAATACGGTCATTTTTTATACCTAAAATAGACATAAAAGCTTTTTTGTTGTTTTTTTGCGGTAAAGCATATTTGACACTTAAGCCCCTTGTTTTACTCCCAACCGTGTTTCTGGGGCGCCGACACTTGCATTTATCAAGGTGACAGTACTTTATTATGTAGTTATCTCGATAAATTTTTTCCTTCATATATAAAAATTCTTATGGATATTCATCAAATCTTCCATTTTCAGAGTTCCACATTTGAAAGCTTTCGTGTTATACTTACATAATGGGTAAATTGGCAGGTTTGTCGCAGCGTACCTAGAAAAATTATTGTTTCTATAATAATAATATTATTCATTATTTCACCATGAAAATTCTTGATAATTAAATAGTATACCGTAGGTTTTTTAGCAGAATTTGGTATTAAAAAACTTATGTTAATTTGTTTTTTTAAGAGAATACCTCACAAGAGTCCCAACTGCTCCCTTCTGGAGCCAGTGAGACTATGGCATCCCCAATTGGGGTATGTTGTGAGGCTGAAGGAAAGTGGGGAAGGGAAGGAGATGGGAAAGAGGAAGGAGATGGGAAAGAGGAAGGAGATGGGGAAGAGAAAGGTAGGAAAGTACCTGGCTATTCAGATCTAGTAACTAAACATGGCTAAAGCCATTATTAAGGAACGTTTCAATTCTGAATGGTGGTCTTACACCAGGGCGATATTGACAGTATCTTCCACTCTGGAACGTGCCGCAAATATAGTATATATTATTTTTATTAATTAATTGTGAAATACACAAATTAATCAAATATAATTTATTTGTGCACGCCGGGTTCGAACCCACGACCTTCCGATTGGGAGTCAAGTGTCTTACCACTCGACCACGGACGGTCGTCAAATGTTGTTAAATGTATGTCGTCTGAAAGGGGGATTGTTTACATTATTTTTCAACAGTTTGATATTTAAATGTATGTCATCTGAAAGGGGGATTGTTTACATTATTTTTCAACAGTTTGATATTTAAATGTATGTCGTGTGAAAGGGGATTGTTTACGTTATTTTTCAACAGTTTGATATTTTAATATTTTGAACTATTGAACAGTGGCAATATTACATTTATTTACAAAGCAAACAGGAACTTACCTTAAGATACTCCGGATATTGTGATGTCCAAAACAAACTCTTATGATAGCAGCACACTAATAATAATTAAAAAAACGTTTCGATTTTCACTAAGAAACTGATCCAACTTACTGCACCGCGATCCATTTCCCTTATGATCATAGATGTATCACTCTCTTACAATTATGAAAGCTCACTTTGCAAATTACGAAACAAAAATACTTCCTGTACCCAGCTGGGTCGAGGAAATACCGATTTTACTAAAAAAAAAAGAAAGTATCGACGCTTTGTAAAAATGTTGATAATAATGATTTTTAAATTTCGTTACGACCGTAATTGGTATCCGACCCTTTTGACACTTTGTTATAAACATTGCTAGCTTTTTCTTTACAGATTTCGCACCTACTGAAATAGTCTAAGGGAAAAACCAAGGCGGGTGATTTTTGACATGACATGATTGCAAGGGCTATTTACGAAAATAATAATAAAAAAAAATCTACCTATCTAGTTTGTCTTTATCGGCATATTTTTTGTTACACATGCCGCAAGTAAAAGTAATAAAACACAACTGACATTTCCCTGATAATTCCCGGTTCGGTAAAATTCCCCGATATTTCCAGGTTTTCCTGGTTGTAAGTAGTGAAAAAAACAGAAATAATAATTATAATAATCAAAGAGAAATATAAGACATGAAATATAAAACATAAGTAAGTGTACAGAGAAAGAAAAGAAATTAAAATAAACAAAGAAAAGACAATAATACAGCATTTATATAACTGTGCATGTATACAATACAACACACGCTTACTTTTCAATTAGTAGATATGTATGCGCGAGTGCGCACCCGGTCAATAGTCATCTCTTTTTTTCAATACAAGTATTCACATGCCAAAAAGAAACAGATAATATGTTTTCAAAAATGTGACACAACGTGTCAGCATATCGTATATGGCTCTTTGCTGCTTTCCGAATCACTCACGATTCATGATTCATTGTGTTTTTTTTAATTTTATTAAGGCATAGCGTTTATTATCAGCCTATCGATCTCAATAGAGCGTGAATGTGTGACGTTACAAGTCTATTAGGGTTGTGGGCATGCCCACCGTGCGCAACGGTGGATCCGCCCTTGCCTAAAAATGGTATTTGTTTTTACGACATCTTCAAAAAGCAGAAATGGAAAAATTCAAAGTTTATATAATGAATAATATTAAGAATGTTTAATTGGTAGAACCTACAGACAAGCTGCCATATGACAGATTTGTGGGACTACCCTTATTTTGTACAATGTTTTGTGAACTAAATAAATAAAAAATAAATAAACTTCCCTTTTCCGCTGTATACAATGCATATAACTTTTTATGGCTGTTAAATACCAATTTGTATATGTGGACATTCTTTATTGACATAATTTGAATCCTGTTTTATTTTCTGTAATAAATAACAATATTAGCTGATCATTAATGCCGTTTTGAAGTTTGCACAAGTTGACCTCCATTCATTCTTGCATACAGGAATCATTTTCACCTACCTTCTAAGTTTTTACAAAAAGGAAGAGTTTGTTTATTATTTGTAATATTATTACGAAAAATTTGATTTGAAATTATTTATTTTAAGGGTTCTTAAAATGAGTATTTGTGTTCAGGCTGGGTTGGTTTTTTTTGTCCTGAAGCTGTGGTTTAACCAACTTCGTATTTTAGCCCCTTCACACAGCATCCCCAATAATCGGAGGAATTATTTTCCTCAGAGTCTCCTTTGTGGAGCTAATGTAAAAATAAAATCTTCACACTGTTTACTGTCGAAAGAATTTAATTGTTTTATTCAAAAATAGAGTTAGTTTCAGGAAGTGTTCTGTTATTTAGATGTTCAGTGACTCTAGTATTGTACCTACATAAACAAACACCCACACGTGTTCAATTAAATATTGTCCATTGTATATTTTTGTTTAATATTTATATATGTCGATATTCTATTAATTTAGCATATTTAATTATATTAATTTAGCATATTTTTTCTAAATTTTATACTGATTACTATTGATTCTATCTTTTTGTCTCTATTTTGACGGTCCCGAAGAACAATGTCGGATCTGATAAAAATTGAAAATCATTTTGTTGGCTTATTTTAATTTCCTTTTGATGATTTAAAAGTCTGGTTTTCGGAATTTTTAATGAAATGCAAAATATTGATACCATATTTCTTGATCTGAAAAACAGTAAAAATGCAGAAATGAAACATTAAACAGCTCTACTGCAAAACTATAAAATCGCACATCCGACATTGTTCTTCCGGACCATTGATTTGATATATTGAATCTATTTGATTTGTTTCTATTTTAATATGATCTTTTGAAATTAACCCTTAGCTTCCTGACGTACTTTTCGTTGACATTGCATTACCACCTGACGTCGGTCCTGGAGACCACTTGCATATTTTCCATGTTTGATAATCATATATTAAATTTTTACAATAAAGAAAAGTCATATCTGTATTTTCATTATATTTTTATCCATAAAAAGTTGTAAACGAAAGCAAAAGTATATACCTATTAACTTATAAAAACTCAACACTTATCAATTTTAGGAAAAATCTAGGAACTTTGAAAATCCGAGATCAGAGTGAGAATAATCACTATAACTTTGTAGTTTTACTTATTTACGATAAGATCGTTGTATAATATAAAACATAAAACCACTTTTGGCACAAATAAGGCACGATTATTAGAAAATCACAACCCCCAAACTTTTACAAGTTGCGGCAAAAATCAAAGCACATTTTTTACTGTATTCAATGCAAATCAGATTTTTGCGAAACATATATACGCTGTTTTACGTTTCTTTTTAGGATTGTGTCTTATGTTTTTCAATTACGTTAATCTCTGATTTATTCATTATAAGCCTACAAAAACAAAAAATACACATTAACAAAACGTAACTACCTGATGTCGGTCACAGGGGCCGCACGCAAAATATACTTACCTGTAAATTATAAACGAGCTCAAGTCTGGAGCTGCCGACCGCACGGCGAGTACTGATGGGGCGAGGGAAAAGAATAATTTTTAAAACAAAATCGCCGGAATCTCGGAGACCGACGTCAGGTGTTTAAAAACCTTTATGACTTTATCAACTTGTTTCTATTTTGTAAATGTTGTTAACTATATGTTTATAATATTTGTTATGAACAATTAAATAAAAATATTTTCAGATTACTTTTATTTGTCTTTATTTACCCCATGTTTATTTTCGACACACTATAAGCTAACTTAAGCCTATTTTACCATACCGCCCGCCATATGGCAATGTACATACAGCAAGCGATATAGTGAAACAGGCCGAGCCCATACATTCATTATGATAGTATGGTGCCCGTGTGGGACCAGCGGGTTATGAATGATGAGAATCACCAAATTACATACTGCTCTGCAAACTTATCTGTGCTGGCCGTCAGAAGAGTGATTATTAATTAATGCATGAACAAGTCCCAACTGCCTGGAGCTTGTGAGATTATAACCCCCTCCAATTTCGGTATGTTGTGAGGTGGAAGGGAGGGGAAGGAGACAGGTTGTAAGGTTGGGAAGTACCTGGCCCATCAGATCTGATCACTGCAAGGCTAATACTGTTAACCACTTGGGCACATAAACTTGTTTACGACAATTTAACGTAGGTAGACATAGAAATGATGTATGCCCCGGACCTGAGTTATTAAACCACAAGTAACGTTTGGATCTTCGATATTAGATTTGATAGTTAAATAGATATTTCAAAGCATACTACTAGCTAATGATGGGAATGACCTAGCAAGCTGAAAATAGTTTTGTTGACCTAGAAATCCATACAGCAAGTGTAAATTATACTGTCACAATCAATTTTATTAACAAGTGTTTGAAAGTTTTTTGTTGGGCTCAAACAGATTTTCTATTTTATACATAGATAGTCAAATATTTAAAGATCATATTTTACCCAGAATATTTTTCATATTTAAAATTATTTTGTTAATTTAATGTACATTATTTACTAACTTTAGGAGGTCATTCATTCTACATGATGGTAGAAGTAAAATAAATAGCTATAACCCTGGAGCGACAGAGCAATTAAAATATTTTTTCTCGGATTGCTAAAGGAAATTTTTCCCCCGACATTAAAAAAATTATACCTCCGAATTCGAATGTGGAGACATACAAACTGACTATAGTTATATGTAGCCAATGAATTCCCCTATATTTTGTCTATTATCACATATTTATAGGATTTAAAAAATATATATAATTAAATCTTTAACCTTAAAACATTTTAAAGAATCTAGAGAATATTTATTTTGTTATATTTTGAATGTACAATATATTATATAGTCGTTTTAATAAAAATTTTTTTTTTGAAAATTTGCCACATTTTGTCAACAAAGTAATCCGAGGTTTTGGAAATAGTGCCATAATGTGGCAAAAAGCGCTCGAGTGGTAAATATTACATTGTTTTTTCCACACAAAAATATTTTTCCAAACTTCCAACTCAATAAAGAAATCAATTCTCCTGTTTGTATTGGGGAGTAGTTCCTAGTCTTAACAAGGTTTAGGGGTAGGTGTAGAAATAAAATATAGTATTTGAAGTGATGCGTGTTTTGTCTAATTTTGTATGTCGAAGGACCTTGAAATGTGTATGTTTTATATTTAACCACTGCACAATTAGAAAGGTATGCACATAAGGAAAAGGAGAGAAATTACTCACTGCGGAACTTGTAGAACTTTCTTCTATATTTGGCCAGTTTTAACTTGCGCTTTTGTTACGGTAATATTAGTTTAAGAGCGGATATTGAGATGCTTGCGCAGTGGTGGTCGATTATTGACTGATTGTGCGTAATAGAAAAAAAGTGACATCGCTATAAGGAAGGGTAGGAAGGAAATGTGACAATACCAACTACAAGTACAGCAGTTCATGTATGTGTATAGGTTCGTACAGATGTATGTAAGTGTAGCTGTGTAAATGCCCAACATAAAATTATTAAATGTAATCAAATTTTAGGAAAGAAATGTAAAAATTATTGTGACCGAGTTGCCTCCAAATATTTGTTTAAAGATTGGAACAAAGAAAACATAACCAAAACAACCGGCTACCGCTGTCCGGGCCGCTCGGTAGTACAGGGGCCCTACCCCCAGGCTCACGACCGAGGGTGGGCTGCCCCATCAACGAGTGCAAAAACCCCGCCGGTTCGTGACCGGAGGGGACCCAGCAGCAGCTTTTGGGGCGCATAGGGCGACTTATCCAGCCGGACTCTCCCTGCCCATCGCCTTGCACCGCAGTGGTTGGGATGGAATCCTTACGTCTATCACTCCTGGACACTCTGATCCCCAGCTTCCTACCCATCCCTCATACCTTTTCCTTTCCCAGACCTCCCTTTCCCATCATAATCTTCACAATAAAATCTTTAAAATCACGAATCACACAACAACAACAACTAACAGCTTTACAGCGGCGGGTAGCACGCGTCCCCGGTGCAGGTCAAAACTGTTGGTGAATTTTGCCAACATTCGCGGCCTGCACACAAATTTAAACTCAGTTCAACACCACCGCCATTCTCAACGTCCCAACCTTCTTTTCCTCT
The DNA here is from genome assembly GCA_951813805.1 of Limnephilus auricula. Classification (NCBI taxonomy): domain Eukaryota; kingdom Metazoa; phylum Arthropoda; class Insecta; order Trichoptera; family Limnephilidae; genus Limnephilus; species Limnephilus auricula. The sequence goes on along the minus strand of OX638402.1, from coordinate 10,205,076 downwards.
CTGAAACACAGATAGCTCAGCCTCTAGATGCCTCCTATCTGGACTGCCCGGGCTACGCCCTTGTTGGCAAGTTCAGACCCAAAGGAGGTATCTGTCTCTATAGCCGATCTGACGTCAACTGTGTGCGACTGTTGAATCTGGAAAACTCCAGATTTGACGTAATGTGGGTGTGCGTCAATCTTGCCAGTACGGTAAGGTTCTACGCGTGTCTATACCGCTCACCGAACCTTAGCGAATCAGACACATCCGAGCTATTCAAACATTTGAGCGAAACTATTGATGATCTCTTGCCCCGCTACCCCTCGGCCAAGTTTGTGGTTCTGGGGGACTTCAATGTTCATAACGAACCATGGTAGAAGTTCTCAGGATCAACAGACTCGGCTGGCCGACAGACGGAATCCTTTGCCCTTTGCCACGGATTGGAGCAAATGTCCAGACTCACCGCTCCAATCTGTTGGACCTATTTCTAACCACTGTGCCACACGGTTACAAGATTGAGGTCACAGCGCCTTTAGGATCGTCCGACCACTGCCTGGTGACGATCTCAATCCCCGTCTACTTCAGACCGCCAAACGAAAGGCTGAAGAGAAAAGTGTGGCACTATAGGTCAGCAGGTTGGTTCGGTCTGCGGGCACATTTTAATGCTTTCCCGTGGTCAGCTGTCTGTTTTCGGACTTCGGATCCCTCAAGATGTGCCCAGGAAATTGGTGAAGTCATCACATCCGCGATGGATGGCTTCATTCAATCCACTGTCAAGGAAACTGGTGTGGGCTCAAAGCCGTGGTTCAGTCGACAATGCTCCAAAGCAGTTCGGCGAAAAAACGCGGCTTACCGAGCCTACAACACATCTAGAACATCCGAAAACAGAGCAGCATATAACAAATTGGCAAAGGAATGCAAGAGGATCATAAATAGGTCAAAGTTCGAGCACGACCTGCAGATCAGCAAAAAGCTGGCTGCATGCCCGCATGGCAGCAGAGCCTTCTGGTCGCTTGCGGGTTCAATAGGTCGCAATTTCTGCAAATCCAGTCTGCCACCTCTTACCAGACCTGACGGCTCACTAGCAACCACTGCCACCAAAAAAGGCTAACCTATTAGGTAAAATGTTTGCAGATAACTCAACCCTCGATGATCGGGGTGCAGTCCCGACGTCGGTTCCTCACTGCGGTTTCTATATGAAAAAGCTGAGGATCTGGCATCGGGACGGGCTCCAGGTTTTACGAGGGCTTGATGTTAATTTTTTTATTTTTTATTTATTTATTTATTGAATCTATATCATAAATATAATAAAGCTAGTGAGCCTGATGGAATCCCCGTCCTGGTATTGCGGAGGTGTGCTGCATAAATGGCTCCGATTTTGACAAAGCTTTTCAAAATGTCCCTGAATTCTGGCTCTGTACCCTCTGGTTGGAAAAAAGCGGTTATCCATCCTATTCCAAAGAGAGTGACCGCTCCAACCTGGCTAACTACCGCCCCATAGCGATCACATCAGTTCTATCCAAGGTGATGAAACGTGTGATCAACGACAAACTGCTCACATACCTCGAGAAGAACAAAATTATTAACGACCATCAATACGGATTCCGGCGGAACCGCTCGTGCGGTGATCTTCTCGCGTATGTGACGCATGTTTGGGGGCAGTGCCTGGAACGTTTCGGTGAGACCCAAACGGTTGCACTGGACATTTCCAAGGCCTTTGACCGGGTTTGGCACCGAGGACTTGTCAACAAACTGCCTTCTTACGGACTTCCCCGCAACCTTGTGTACATGGATTGCCGACTTTTTGAGGGAGAGGTCGATTCAGACGGTTGCTGACGGTTTCAACTCTTCCTCGCATTCGATAAACGCTGGCGTCCCACAGGGATCGGTTCTGTCTCCAACTTTGTTTTTGTTGCACACCAAATCGTTGTTACGCGGATGACAGTACAGTCCAGATAGCTTTTTGTTTGACAAGCCCCCAAAGGGTGCACAAATTCCAATGGCTCGGAGGGCATTGAAGCAAAGAATTGACGCTCACCTCGAGAGTGTTTTCTCTTGGGGTAAGAATAATCTCGTCGAATTCAATGTTTCAAAGACCCAATCATGACTGATTACGTCTAAAAGGGATCAAAATGACAATCTAGTCTCCTTCAACGGTAGCATTCTTCCGAACAGGTCCTCTATCCAGCTCAGGATATGGGGGCTCCATCGAGGCCAGAGTTAAGTTAGCCTCTCAGAAACTGGGCGTACTGTACAGGGCCCGCAGATACTTTAATAGTACACAACTGCTAACCCTGTACAAATCACAGTTGAATTTGGCAGCCACCTCTGGTCTGGAGCCCCAAAGTACCTGAAAAACACCCTCGACTCAGCAGAAACGGTCGGACCGTTTGATAGATTCTCCCGTCTTAACAAACGGATTGCAATCTTTAGAGCACAGGCGTCGAGTGGGAATGCTATCCTTGTTCTACCGATGTTTCAATGGAGAACTGGAGAAACTGGTCGTTTTTACGACTCGTTCTTGAGTTCAACAGCTTGACTGTGGAACGATTTGCCGGCCTATGTGTTTCATCCTTCCTACAATATGGGTCTCTTCAAGTCCCATGTCCACTCCTTCCTCTCCTCAAAAAGACCCTCCACGCAGCAACTTCAAAGATGACATAGGCCCCGAGGGAAATTATTTTCCTCAGAGCCTCCTGTATGGAGTTAATATAAAAAAAAATCAAATTTCACTTATAAAATTTGAATAAATAGTTTGACATTATTAAGATAGGATGGCAGGCTCCTTTCATCCCCTCCAACGAAACTGAAATTAATATATTGTTTGCAAAACTAATTATTGGTCTCTTCTGCATCAAACCACCTAGAAAGAAACACATATCAGTTCCGTTGGGGGGAAATTAAATTCCTTATGTTGCATTATTTCAGTGTCAATGAATTTTTTTACTTGTACGATAAAAAACAAAGTGTATTATTAAAAGTCTCCTTTCTATTCTTGAGTGAAAACTAAAACACTACACCCGACGTGCGCAAATAAATTTTATTTGGTTAATTTGCGTTTACACATTTAATTAATGAAATAAATAATATATAGTAGATATATTTGCGGCACGTTCCAGAGTGGAAGGAACTCTCAGTATCGCCTTGGTGTAAGACCACCTTTCAAAGTTGAAGCTTTAGACGTGTTTTGAGACTACATCTAAATAGCCTCTTTTTCCTCCCTACTACCTTCAGCCTCTAAATATAATTAACAAAGTAACTTACACATTGTTCTGTAATTTGACAGCCTCTGTGGTCGAGGGGTAAGACTCTCGATTCGCAATCCGAAGATCACAGGTTTGAACCCGGCGTGCGCAAATAAATTTTATTTGATTGATTTGTGTTATTACACATTTAATTAATGAAATAAATAATATATAGTAGATATATTTGCGGTACGTTCCAGAATGGAAGGAACTCTCAGTATCGCTTTGGTGTAAGACCACCTTTCAAAGTTGAAACTTTTCTTGAAATGGCTTTAGACGTGTTTTGAGACTACACCTAAATAGCCTCTTTCCCCTCCCCACTACCTTCAGCCTCACAACATACTCCCATTTTGGAGATATAGTCTCACTGGCTCTGGAGCAGTTGGACTCTTGTGAGGTATTCATATAAAAAAAAACTCTTTCAAACTACCTTAAGTACTACTTTTTTACTCATAATATACTTACACTTATTGAACTCGTTTGTATAACTTTACATAATAATTAAACTACATACTTACTTATATTGCACTTACGTATATCTTTCAAATTCTGTTTATTATCATATGTAATAGGCTTTCACTTGTTATCACACTCCTGAACAAATTACTTATAATAATGTACACGTGTAAAAGCGTTTGTGACGGACGTACTGAAGTCATGTTGTTATTATGTATTTGTGTGATTATGATAATTAAGTATGTAACTTCTATGTGTTTTTAATAAATAAATCGTCGGGGTCCAGTACGCCGCGCCCTGCCAACCTCCCTGCCCTGCTTGCCCTATCTTGCCCCGACCTCGCTTCAACTTGCCTCTTTCCTTCACTGACCCTCGCTTTACCCTGGACCTCGGATTACCTTATACCCTTCGGACCAGACCCAGCTACGTCAAAAGGAAACCTGATGGAACAGATCGGCCTACCTCTACAGCGACAAACAGACGACGTTCTCCCTCCACACGTGGTGAAGGGAGCTACATTTTGCGCCTCCGTGGATTGGGACCTCCAGCCTATTATAGTTCTTGGGTGCCTCATCTCGTCTGGTACAGCGTTTATAAATAAATATGTTACTTCATTCTCACCTCAAGAGTTACAACTTCTCAGAGTTGATACTTTCGCAAAAGTTTTTATATAGTTTTGTGATTTTAGGAGATACTTTACTCAGAGAATGCAGTCAAATGTTGACATAACCAAACAGTGTACTCAAAAAATTTACCAGGATACAATCTAAGTTCTTTATAAAATAAATAATTCACCATTTAATTCCCTATTTTTGTTTATGTCGTGTACAAGATCTCGGGTATTTATTTCCTCCAAAAGCAGTATAAGACTGAGGATTGCATTAGCATTGCATTTCCTCGTCCATGGTTTACAACCCCTGGAAATATGTCTAGTCGCTACAAAAACTAGCGATTCACTGTGGCCTTATACGCAACTACCGCAACCACGCAAGCAACTGCCTGTTCACTCTGGCCGAGGCCTAAGTGCTTCCACTCACGGGCAACTGAAAAAAACCAGTTTGCAACTCGCTATCCTATGTACGTCAATGCGATGGTCCGCACACTACACAACTTCTCAAAAACCCATTATCAACGGCAATGCAAATAGCCAGCAGCCGGCCGTTGCCAGTTTGTTTGGTTGCCATGGTTGCGCCAGTTTGAGTTTTTTTTTTTTTTTTATTCGCCACCTCCAATATGACAGCGATAGATAACTGCGATGACAGCTTACCTTAGCTTGAAGTGTTCTCTGTCTATGGTTGAACAAGTTGAAATAGTTACTGAAATCGTAAAATTGAGTAGCGCCGTGATAGAAATTTGGTTGGAAACCATAGCAACCCGTCAGTTTTACGGCCTCCGCTCACGAGGCAACTGAAAAGAAACCAGTTTACAACTAAACTCGCTATCCTCTGTATGTAAATATGATGGTCTGCACACTACACAACTTCTCAAAAACCCGTTGTCCATGGCAACGCAGGCGACTAAGGCGCTCCGCCCACTGAGGCAACTGAAAACCAACTAAAACCGGCTTTTTCTCTGTCTTGATTGGTCAAAAAGCTTGTTTAACCATAGACGAACTACGAGACAGCTGACAGCTAGCAACTAGAAATGGCCGCCCAGGACAATGAGCAGTGAGTCGCAAGATGGTCGCAAGTCACCGCTTGCGTTACCATTGACAACGGGGTTTTGTGTGATTGTGTAGTGTGCGGGCTATCACATTGTCATACAAAGACAGTTGGCAGTTGAGAGTTTTCACTTGCCTGAGTGGGCGGAGGCGCTAACTCTCGACTTGACATGCCAGTTGCGTGACTTGACAGCTGATTGTTCTTCGTCTATGGTTAAATAAGTTGAGATAATTATTGAAATTGTAATATTGAGTAGAAAGTTTGGTTGGAAACGATAGCGACATGCCAGTTTTAGTTTGTTTTCAGTCTCTTCAGTAAGCGGTTAGTTTGGTTTCAGTTTCTCCATGAGCGGAGGGCCTTATAACATGAAATGAATAACACCATAGATTTATATATTATAATACAACCATGTAACTTTAATTAGGTACCTACATTATCTAGGTACTGTAAAATGTAGAAAAAATATTATTGACGAATTTATTCTCCCCACCTTCTTATTAAAGTTTATTTATATTATTAATAATTGAAAATAGAATTCAATAAAAATAAATTAAACTTTACAACAGAAAAAAACCTTTTAGGGTTTTATTTCTATGGTGTTTTCAGCATTACCAATAATTGATAAACTTGTCGTACTCCGCCTCACGGTTAATACGGAGTATTTCTTAGCGCATCCGCTGACGAGGCAACTGAAAAAAACCAGTTTGCAACTAAACTCGCTATCCTGTGTATGTCAATATGATGTTCTGCACACTACACAATTTCTCAAAGATCCGTTGTCAATGGCAACGCAAGCAGTGACTCACAACTCGCCGTGCTTGTTGCCGCAGACGGCGACGCGCCAGTTCCTGGTAGCCAAAGATACGCCAGTTTTGTTGTCAGTTTTCGAGGCGACAGCTGAAATGTTCGTTTATGTTGAAACAAGCCGAGATAATGACTGAAATGGTAAAAATGTCATGCGCTATGAAAGAAGTTTGGCTGGCAACCATAGCAACGCGCAGTTGTAACTGGTTTATTTATGGTTGTAACCGTAGCATCAATACCCGACTCGGAACAGATATTGTCTAGTGAGTCGGGTAGCGCACATGAACTGTAAATATACTTTAATGTTAATAAAAACGCCCGGGTTACCGGCATTGAAATTGAATTGAATCAGTTTTAGTTTGGTATCAGTTTCTAGGTATCAGGACCGCTTTCTTTTGTTAACGCTCTCTCTCTTGTCTTACGGCTTCCAAGAAGCATGTATTCTGTAAAGCTATGATAATAATAATTATAAGATTTAAAAAAACTTCTTATAATATATCTAATATCCATATAAGATACTTAGTGAACTACAAAAAGAAAGTTCACAATACTTAGCTTTATTATTGCGAAAAGTCAGGATTTATGTCGTGGGAGACTAAAAATATATTTTTTAATATTATTATTTTGTTAATATTAATTCACTTACACGAAGTTCGACGCCATGATTGGCCAAGTGAAATGGATTACCACAACTTTACCCAAACTATTAACTTAGATTCCGTTGTTTTTTACATTTTCAATAAAAAAAGCTAAAACATGGCTTGTTTACCCTGTAATATGTTTTTTCTTTTGGGACATGGCGTCACTGCTACCATCACTCAAATACTCAATTAAAACAAAATAATAGTATAATAATGTATGACGAGCTTGTGGAGTTCAGTGAAGGAATTGTTTTTCCATCTTTTCAAATTTTCTATGTGAACCGGGATTTGTTTACTAAGAATTCCTTCTAAGCCTGAGAACCAACTTCACAAGTTGTTTTGTCATTGCATTGTTAGTTGATTAAATATTTTGGGTACAATATAATTTAGGGTTCTTTGACCATATTTATTGGTACATTTCGGAACCATCGATCCTTCATTTTGAGTGAATCTTGTATTATGTTTATGGCAAACTCTTTCCCTATACAATGTATGACTTATTATTATTATAGTATATAATTATTACCACATTTAGAAACCATGACATACTTTGCGATTTTTTTCCATTTGAGGGAATTTCATATAATTACTTCAGTAAATAATTCTTCGGAGATTTTCTTATGGTAAGGCCACACTGTGGCCAAATTCCAACTTCAAACGCTTGGAAGATTGTGTGGAGGAGTAGTTCGTCCGTTGGAAGTTCGAGTTGGAAGGTTGGAGTTTGAGTTGGCCCAGGATCGCGACGGCTTACTCTCACCAACCAGCCTGCCGCAGCCATCCACACATCAGTCTGTAAACGGCCGGCAATCAAGACACGTATGCCGCGTACCATTAAAATGAAAATATTATTACGGGAGAGTGGTATAACAATTGTTTAAAAACATGTAGTTTTTATACTTCTACGTAATAATTGTAGGTAACTGATAAGATAAGCGCCGAATCAGCTGTTCGACATCCGTCATTATGAAAGTTCGAAGATCGGAGTTGGAAGGTTGGCTGCAGCCATCACACGATCGGCCAACTTTCCAACTCCAAACTAAGTTCCGAGTTGGAAGGTTGGCTTCGGTGTGGTCTTAGCATTAAAAAATAACATATTCATATAAAATAATTACATAAAATAACATATTTTTAGGAGCACAGCGTCCAAGAGAAATATGTTATAAATCACTAGTATTGGCAGAGGGATTTGAGGATAATTTAAAAAAACCAAAGAAATAATACAGGACACCACTTTCCCAACGGCTGTGTGAGGAAACTGATTGTTTAACCTCCTTAGCCGCAGCACGTCAGGACTCTAATTTTTTTTTTGCTGAAAGGAAGCAAAATTTTTTTAAAAACGATTCTGTACTCTCCGATGTCCCAGCATTTATGATTTTATTTAATAAATACTTACATTTATAGTAGTGTTATATTTATTATTACATGTACTCACCTCTGATAGCTTTTCTAACTTTTCCAAGTGACCAGTAACTACTGTGGTAGCTAGGACACTCGTTTTTTTTATAGAGAGAATCGCCAGTAGCCCTTACTCTCTGAATTAGTGATGAAAAAATCGATAAAAAGTTCAAAGATAAGTTCAAGTAAGATGAACAATAATGTTTTAAGTTAGTTAGTTGTTAGTATGTTGTTAGTATGTTAGTCACCCCATGCAAGTTAGTTTAAAACAGTATTGTAGAACTTACTAAGAACTCGTCTGAACTAAAAATTAAACCGAACAACTTAAAGTGGTTGCCCGCCGGAAACTTAAAACTAACTTAAAAATAAACCTGAAAACTTAAAACTAACTTAAAAATAAACCTGAAAACACAATGATGCTGGTCTCTGGTCCGGACCACTAGCTTTAGGGAACCACTTGCCCGCCAGAAACTTAAAACTAACTTAAAAATAAACCTGAAAACACAATGGTTCAAGCCACAACCTAGTGATGACGGAATGACAACCTAGTGACAACCAAACGACAACCTAGTGACAGAAGCAGAGCAACAACAGCAGAATGACAACCTAACGACAAAAGCAGACAACCTAGCGACAACGGAGCAACAAAAGCAGAGAAACAACAGCAGAACAACAGCATCCTGAAAACGAAAAATCCTAAAAACACAATGCAAAGTTAATTGTGTGCAGACAAGTTCAAAAGAAAAAGATCATAAAACGGATCAGTTTTGTGGAGGGTCTAGCTCACTAGTTATCCAGTTCAGCAGTCATCCAGTTCCAATCAACTGGTTCTTGAGGCCCACAGCGTTACTCCACGACGCATCCTGAAAAACAAAATGCATCATTAAATTTTGAAGGAAAAAAATAAATCATTGATTTGCCCTCAATACTAGTAAGCTATTTTACACGATCTAGTTAAGTACCAGTGGCGGTTTGTGAGTTTTCAGTGAGCTGGAGTGCTAAGATTGAAAAATAACAAAAAAATAATTAATCTAACCTAACCACCCAATCTCTCTGTATACATTTCCGTAACCAATTTACCTAATTCAAACACCATATAAAATATTAACACAATGTATCCGGGTAATTTTTTAATCAATCTCCTCTATAAAGTAGTGCGTGATTGTTTCAGTTTTGAATGCAAAATTACATTTCTTGTAAAATAGCTATAGCTTCTGAAGTATGGATCATATTTAAATAAAATTTTCAGTCTTTCGTTAAATGAAATCTTTCTTATTACAAATTTTTACATTTTTCGATACAAAATTAGGATTAAATTCCTGAAAAACTGAATTTAAGAAGAAATGTTATGCTTACTGTAAAAATATTTAAATTTATAAAATGAAATATTATCTTGTATATATTAGTTTATAAAAACGTTGTACAAACTAACAATCAATACGATCAATAAATATCATTCCAGATGTTGCTTTTAATTTCAGTAATGTGGTTTCTTGGAATGCTATGTAATTAATTTTCTAAGGAGAATGGCTATCATCAGCGCGACCTAGATACTAGATCTAGGACGTGTTGCTATCATGCGGCCAAATGTCATTCCACATTGAAGAGGTTAATTAAACATACCAATTGCGGTTGTTGGTGCATGGATAAGTTAGTGACATGAAATATTCCTGCGTAAAGCGTTTCATTATTCAATATCAGAGAAGCGGTAAATTAGGTACGAAAATTATGAATTAATAATTTTTTAATGCTGTAGAAATGAGATCCCTGAGGCTTATGTGTGGTAAAAACATGGTGTATGGTCATGTGATAAATGTCAAGATCCGCAAAGAATGCAAGGCAAAATTTTATAAGCGTAATGAGTAAGGGACCCTCAGATGGTTTGAGTATGTAGAGCGAATGTTATAATAGATAATGTGATTATAATAGAAGAGTATGAATGAGATGAGGAAAGGAGCGTGTGCCAAGACTGAGTTGTTTGGTAGTCCATCCTCTCTGCCTACCCCTGCGGCGAAACGGCGTGATGTTAGTTTAATAATTCTTTATTCGAAATGTATTTTTATTTTGATCAAATGCTTAACAGATGCTTAGATGAATAAATAGAGTCTAGAACGAGAATAGAACGTCTTTACGTTACTGAAACCAAGTGCGTGGTTTCACTGGACTAACACTTGATAATGAAAAAAATAAAAATACACACATATTTTATCAGGCAATATCATAAATATTATCGTCAACTCACTTCTTTTTCATTTCAGGGAAAAATAAATAATAAAAAATTTCCCAAAGTATTGTAATACTTTTTCAAATTGCGCTCAGAACTTTGGTTTCATAAAGGTGTGACACATTCTAATTATTTTGCGGATTTAAATATAAAGTGAGGTATTTTTTCTTTCTAACACCTTTTAGCCACTGGAGCGACAGAGCAATTTAAAACTTATTCTCGGATTGCTAAAGGAAATTTTTCTGCCCACATTAAAAAAAATCATACCTCTGAATTTGAATATGGAGACGAGATCGGAGATCCGAGGCTATGAGACCTATGCGAGTTGTTCCGAAAACTGAACCAATTAGCCTGAAGAGGTTAAGATTGGACAAGATGTAGAAATCTTTCAAGTTTACTAACATTCCATAGGTAAATTTTTTCTTTTGAAAGATCTTTTGATCCCGAGTCAAATATTTTTTTAATTATTTTGATCCCAAGTCAAATATTTTTTTTATAACACTCAGCGTTTACAATAATAACGCCCTGTGATTTGTCACGAGTGTGCGCTAGGCAGCTATTATTTTATCACATTGTTTTATCAATACAATAATAAATTTCTTAAATCCTATATTTATCCCATACAAAAAGATCACAAAGAGAAAAAATAGAGAAAAATAATGTTTTTAAATAATAAAATTTCCAATTCCACAACAAAGAATGTACCAAATGAAATTCTGCCTACATTTTAAGCAAATAATAAACTAAAATATTTCATTTGAAATAAAACAATAGAGTTAATTATTATTGGTGTTTAAACAATAGTTTTTCGGAGTTGGACAATAATTAAAGATTTTAATAATGGAATAGAGTTATTACATTGTATTGTAATGTAGTAACTCCCCCTTGTGGGCACTGGAGGCTTTAAGTGCAGCGTAGAAGGCTCAAAAAAATTTAGGGGGCGTTGAGGAAATCTAGAGAGGCGACAGCAGACAAAATTCTAACTATATGACGGAATCTAAACACGACACAACTGAAAGTGACTGAAGTGTTGACACTGAAATGGAGTTACTAAATTGTAATTCTAATGGTATTCATTTAGATCAGTGATTCTTAACTGGGGCGCCAGCGCCTTTTTGTGGGCGTTTTGGAGGTCTGGGGGATGTTTTTTCATTTTTGGCATTGTGTCAATATAGAAAAATATATTCATTCACGAGCTATGCACACTGATACACTTTCTTTAGGCGCTTTGATTTTTAAGTTATTTTTAATAAACTACTACTAAACTGCATGTTACTCAATATCATGTTCTTCGTATATCATAAAGTCCCATTCAAAAAAGTTCAAAATATCATGTAAGGGTGAAAGTTTTACCGTCCTACTAAGAGAAAAATGTAAATTAAATTTAATACTGTGGTAAAGGGGGCGATTCTTTCAATACGGTTGAGAAACACTGATTTAGATAAACTAGAAATCTTGGTTGGTTTCATTTTACTTCTCTTGTGGGTAACTTTTATATTATATTTATATGAAGAAGCGTTTTCTTCTTCTAACACCATTTTATATCATTTCTTACTATGATAGTAAGGGAGATGCAACGATTTCTATGAGACGAGTCGCAAGGATTTCTATGAGACCTACATGAGTTTTTCCGAAAACTCGAACAAATTAGCCTGAGGGGTTAAGAGGCTAGACTTTAAACTACACGCGGAACACCCGCGACTGTCATTCTGTCCCGCTCACAATAAGCTCACGTACACTTACAATACATGCGAATGCGAAATGTGCGAATGAGACAACGCTCAAATTTACCTACAGAAATCGCTCGAAAAGGGGTTTATGGAGAATACACTTTTCTACACCGAAACTTTCACGAAATTGAAATTTTAAAAAATATATATTTTTTAGAAAGAAGAAGCTACGTCGGTAGCTTTTTATAATTTTATAGTTCTTTATGAGAGTGGAGTTAGCAGCACTTTTTCCTTAAATAATATTTTTTGATAAATCGTACATGTTTGACAGTGAATGTTTACGTTAATACGAAACGCATCGAAAATTCGAAAACATACCGACGTAGTTTTCACCCTCTAGAAGGCAGTATTAAAAAAATATATTCATTTTGTGCAATTTTCGATGTAGAAAAGTGTTTTTTCCCGGGCGTCCTTTTTGTATGGGCCGAAAAGCGAAGTCTATCATCTTAAAGATTCGAAGATTAAAGACATTGAAAAAGTTATCTTGATCTTGATAAGGAAGTAAAATCTGAATTTGAATAAATTCAAGACCAAATAATACATCTGGCGAAAAAACTAATGCAAAGAAACGACCAACCGGTGGATGAAACTGAAAAAATAACTTAAATAAATGCAACGGCATCATCTTCTGCCCAGGTTAATAAAGTTTTTTCCTCGAGTACAAATAGGATCTCTATGAAGAATCATGCAATCTCGACACACCTTTGATAAGTCATTAAAAATTTATTATAAATATTAATGCATAGTCTACATGTTCAATATTTATCGTGATTCGTCAATATTTATCACAACACGGAATTCAGGAGTCTAGACATCTACGATCTTGATATTGTGATCTACGCTATATATCAATACGCTAGCCTACACATTCAATAATTATCATGATAGTTAATAATAGTTATCGTCCTTTTGCGTTCCTTAACCATTAATCCAATTGCGTTGAAGCTTTGGTAGTTTGCATGTAGTGCGCAGGCGTGCAATTTAGTAATTTTGCAGTTAAGCTGTATAAAGTTTCTTTTCTGCTTTTTTACTGTTTTTGAGATCAAGAAAGATTTTTCTATTTCATTTCATTAAAAACTTTGAAAATACAGACTTTTAACCTGTCACATGCCAGGCGTATTTGGAAAAACCCGCGCGGAAATTACCTTCCGGACTTTTGTTCAAATATCTGTATAAAAAGAAAGAAATTGTTTTTTTTAGATTGTTTTCTGTTTATCAGATAACGTATCTTATTATCCATACATATTACATAATAATATTGTTACAAGACATGAAAACCAACAATTCAAAGGTGTTTGCGAAGAATTAATTACATTTATACTTTTTTTTAAGTTGACAGCTGGTATAGCAGGAAAAAAATATGACAACCGAATGTCGTACATAATTACTTAAAAAAATATTCAGAGGGGCTAGATTAATCAAATTAACTTTTACATCAAGAAAGACATTGGCGCCAGCGATTCTGACCTTGTTCTTCATAAACTTTTCTCGCATTTAAAAAAAAAAGAAAATTAGTACCGCGCGCCGGCGCGTTTACGGCACATGACAGGTTAAATCAACAAAATAAGCCAATAAATAAGCAAACAGAAGGATTTTCAATTTTTAGCAGATCCAACATTGTTTTTCAGGACCAGGACAGGACGATATAATAATGAGCTCTGGCGTTATAAAAGTTGTATACAAAATTTACTACAGGTGGCACGCAATTACTTGAAATGGAAATCCACACTTCTCATACAGACAGGTATGTGGCCCGCTCACACGTTTGAAAAACAGAAAATATTGTGCATCCAATAGCACTTCAATAATCAGAATTAAAACTCAAAACACTTTTTTTTAATGCTGGGTCCTCGCTAGTATCTTACAATATACCCAACTCAAATTTAACAAAATATATAGGTTTTTAATAAGATGCTGTTGAAAAACTGCTATAAAGGACTATAGGAAATTACTAAAATTAAATAACTTACCAAATCCAGAAAAGCGCTGACAATCCTATCAAGTGCCCGGAGTGCCACCAACAAGTCCCCCGGAGTGCCAGTAACAAGTCGCCCGGAGTCAAGTCCAACCAAATCCTGGGAAACTGGAGCTGGTGCGGGGTGCAGAGATGACACGCAACATCCTGAAAGACAACAAAATGAGATGTTATTAAAATGTAAAATCATGACATTATTAAAATGAAAGAAAAATATTTGGGAAGCATTTTTACGAAAGATGGGAAAGGCTGATAGGGATGTTGAAAGAAGGGTAAATGCAGGTAACTCCATTAATGGAGGACTGAACGCCGTTGGATCCAACAAAAAGCTATCCACAGAAGCGAAGCCAGCAGTCCACAATGGAGTACTCGTACCTACCCTGATGTTTGGCAGTGAAGCATGGAACTGGCAGAGAAAGGATGAAAGTAGACTGAATGCTGTAGAAATGAGATCCCTGAGGCGCATGTGTGGTAAAACCATGTATGATCATGTGAGGAATGTGGAGATCCGAAAAGAATGTAAGGCTGATGTAAGCGTAATAAGATTAAGAAAGGGACGCTGATGGTTTCGGCATGTTGAGCGAATGAATGAAGAAAGGAGTGTAAAGAGAATTTATGACGCGAATGTGAATGGTAGAAGAAGCCGAGGACGCCCAAGGCAGACGTGGCACAATTTGAGTTGGGCCATGTCAAGATTCAGAATAATAGAAGAGTATGTATGAATGTGAATGAGGCAAGGAGTGTGTGCCAAGACCGAGCTGTTTGGCGGCCCGTCCTCTCTGCCTACCCCTGCGGAGAAACGGCGTGATGGTTAGTTAGTTAGTTAGAAGTCAGTTAAAAGGAAATAACATACCAAGTCAAGAAGTGCCCCGAAGAACCCCGGAGTGCCAGCAACAAGTCCCCCGGAGTGCCAGCAACGCCAGCAACCAAGTCCCCCAAATCCTGGGAAACTGGAGCTGGTGCGGGGTGCAGATATGACACGCAACCCCTGAAAGACACAAAAAGAGATGTTATTATAATGTAGAATCATGATATTAGTAAAATGAATGAAAAAGAAAGGCGAGGTCAAAGGCTATTTTATTGGTGTTTATGTTATTTGCAATAATAAATTATGTTAAGTTTGTTACAGCAAACACACGTATTCAACCACTTGCAGGAACTAAAATCTGTAATTCCAGCAGACTGTCACCATTTTTACGACAGTTTACCTCAAGAGGAATAGGTATACCATTTTTGTTATTTTCACAATTTTTTTTCTCAGAGCTCTGATATCTGCAATGACACTAGGTACCAAAAACCTGTGTTCCTTATGTAAGACTACACAAGCGATTTTAAATGTGTTCTATGATTCCTGTTTAGTAGTGATATTTAATAGTTTAGTGTAAATTTGTGTTCTATGATTCTTGTTTAATATTTCAAGACTTTTGTTATTCTTAACCCCTCAAGCCACGGGCCTATTTTGTCTGAAGGTCAAAATATTACAGCTTTGCAATAAAATCCAAAAAATGTAATATTTCTGAATGCATCTGAAAACTAAAAACTGTTTTTGAAAGGTGGTGAAATACACCTTAAAATTTAACAATTAGAAACAAATATATAATTTATAAAATATTTTTTTTTAAATTTAAACTTAAAAAAGGTTTTAAAAATGGCTACTGATAACAAAAAATAAAAATGCACATATATTTTATGAGAAATGTTATAAACATTATTGTCAACTCACTTTTTTGCCGTTTCACATAAAAATAATTAATAAGATATTCTGAAAGTTTTCATAAACCTTTTCAAATTGATGTCGGAAACTTTGGTATCATAATTTAGTACAATTACTATATAAATTTACTATAGTTCAATAATTTTGTGGTTTTTTACATTTGAATTTAAAGTTAGTTAAAAAACGAGTAAGCATTATATCTTGCATACTAGCTAGAAGGCAAATAACTAGAGTAATACGTGGGACCGAAATGAGTAACACGTAGAGTTGAAGAGGCAAAATCTCTAGGCTTCTGATATTGATCAGAGTGCTACCCTAGACTATATTTATCAAATATTGTTATATTTATTTTACGTGTATACTAGTATACTGACGGATCACAATATAGATCAGATGTCAAGATTCCTGAATTCCATAACGTGAATCCTCAGATCTTGATAAATATTGACGTGTAGGCTGCACATTTTTCAATATTTTTATGATCTGTCAATATTTATCACGATCCGTTGGTTCACGATACGGAATTCATATTCATTTAATAAATATCAAAATATTGACAGATCACAATAAATATTGAATATGTAGGGTTCGCCTAAGTAATTAAAGTTCCACCTCTAAAACTTACGGGGTATAGGAATTTTTGTTTACGCAGTTTTGCAGTATTCTGACGATATTACATATCATCGCTCACATTATAACACCGCGCATCTCAAAAAATACCAAATCTTATTTTTTTCGAATTTCTTTTAAAACTACTCATGTGCCTTGGTTTGAATCGACAAACGAATGTTTTGACCAACCACCGTTCCTTTTATACGAAGTTTTGTAACAAAATAAATGGTATTTTTCGATTATTAGCAGTAAATGTTCGTACAAAAGTTTTATTTAGTAAAAAGAACAAAATTATTGTATCTTTTTAATGCTCTTATAATTATTTTTGAATTATTATTCTAAGAAAGTTAAATAAAATATTTTATATTTCTTGGATAAGAACAACGCATATCCAATTATTTCTCAGTCTTTGTGTTACACCGCGAATGTCATTTAAAAACCTAACCACATACGTATTGTTAATGAAAAAAAATAATTTAAAACCTGTGTAAGTGAGACATGCGGGATTATAAAGTAAGCATCGATATTTCGTCTAAACATTACTAGGTGTCACTAAATCTTCCTAATATATAAAAATTAATGTATCTTTATTCGCCCCTTATGTGTTCCTAAACCACTCATCCTTTCATCACTTTCTTTCTTTGAGTGGCATTGCAACGCATATCGGGTATATGCTAGTATCTTACATATAATGATCTCAAATTTAATTAAATATAGGTTTTTAACGTTGAAACACTGCTACGAAACGCAATATGAATTTAAAAATGAAATTATTAAAATGAAATAACATACCAAGTCAAGAAAAGCGCCGGCGATCTCATCAAGTGCCCCGGAGTGCCAGCAACAAGTCCCCCGGAGTGCCAGCAACAAGTCCCCCAGAGTGCCAGCAACAAGTGCCCCGGAGTGCCAGCAATGCCGGCAACCAAGTCCCCCCAAATCCTGGGAAACTGGAGCTGGTGCGGGGTGCAGAGATGACACGCAACACCCTGAAAGACACAAAAAGAGATGTTATTATAATGTAGAATCATGATATTAGTAAAATGAATGAAAAAGAAAGGCGAGGTCAAAGGCGTTTATGTTATTTGCAATAATTTTGTTAAGTTTGTTACAGCAAACACATGAATTCAACCATGTTCAGTAACTAATCTGCAATTCCAGCAGACTGCAACCATTTTTACAACAGTTTTACCTCAAGAGGAATAGGTATAACTTTTTTGTTATTTTCACTTTTTTTTTCTCAGAGCTCCGATATCTGCGATGACACTTAACTAGGTATCAAAAACCTGTGTTCCTCATGTAAGACTTCACAAGCGATTTTAAATGTGTTCTATGATTCCTGTTTAGTAGTTCAAGACTTTCTCACTCAGGCCACGGGATTATTTTGTCTGAAGGTCAAAAATTTGTCAGGTAAATAACAATTAAATGCCTATGTGAAAAATAAAAACAAATAACCCAATAAATTTTCCAACCGCAATTTGAAAAAAAATTTTATGAATTTAAAAAATATATTTTTACATGAAACGACAAAAAAGTGAGGCAATGAAAACATTTATACATTTGTCTGATAATGTGTTTTTTTTCATTACCAGTAATTTTAGTTAGAAAAAACGTATGGTGAGCCATTTTCAAAGCTTTTTAAAGATTGTATTCAAAATGTTTATAATTAAAAAATTACATTTCTGTTGTTTATTTTTGGGAAGTTATGCCGTGTTACCTTAACTCCTTTAGCCAACGTTTCGGACAACGTTAGCGTCTATCATCAGGGCAGATACAGATGATGGACACTGTAATATTAAAATACTTTTGGCCGTGAAAATCTAAAAAAAAAACCTGATTTTTTTTTTTTTTTTTAAATTACATGGTTATTTTTATTATAATAAAATTTTAAAGCGTATTTCATCACCTTTCAAAAGCAGTTATTAGTTTTCGGATTCATTCACAAATTTATTTGGATTCTACTGACAGAATATGTTCGAGGGGTTAAAATGAATGAAAATGGGGGATGCGAGGAGCCAAAGGAACACATGAGAGAAAAATATTTATTATATTTAATAATAGACAATTTGTTCAAAGAAACATCACCGTCTCAAAAACGATTTTCAAACTTTCTTTATCGAGTTAAAAACAGGTATTCGCAACCCTCAGTAAATTTAAAAAAATGAGTAATTCAGCTTCACACTTTTTTATTCATATAATTTTAAAAAATGATCATCAGTTAAATGAAATATCTTACCAATTCTCAGAAGAGACGTATGTTTCTCGGAAGTGCAAATCCATTTCCCTTGGAGTGCAGGAGAACTAGATGAGCGCAGGAGAAGGCGTGGAGAGGTGAAGCTGAAAAAACTAAAACAGATGTTATTATAATGAAAATGAAAAAACAAAGCATAGTTAATAAAATATAAAACTTATCTGTGTTCCTCTTCCGCATCTCGAACTCCCACTAGATGACTTAAAACTAAACCTCACACCTTACGTGTAAAAAAACGCTTATGTGCTAAAAACGTCTTACGTGCTAAAAACGCTTACGTGCTAAACGCATTATATGCTAGAACACCTTACATACTAGGACGCCTAACTAAACGTCACTTACGTGTAAAAAAACGCTTATGTGCTAAAAACGCCTTACGTGCTAAAAACGCTTACGTGCTAAACGCATTATATGCTAGAACACCTTACATACTAGGACGCCTAACTAAACGTCACTTACGTGTAAAAAAACGCTTATGTGCTAAAAACGCCTTACGTGCTAAAAACGCTTACGTGCTAAACGCATTATATGCTAGAACACCTTACATACCAGGACGCCTTACGTGCTAAACGCATTTTTTTTTTATTAAAAAGAAAGACAAACATTCCCGGGTTACGAATAACCCAACAACATTTGAAAATCTCCTACTACCACCACACTAAGCGGAAGATGTTGCTTGTGTTGTGATGGAGGACTTAGCCAGCCGAGGAATCGAACACGGAACGCCTGGGTGGGACCCAAACGCGATGCCCACACAACCACTGACCGGTCTTATATGCTAGAACACCCTACATGCTAAAACGCCTTACGTGCTTAAAACGCTTACGTGTTAAACGCACTAACACCCTACATGCTAAAACGTCTTACATGCTAAAAACGCTTACTTGCTAAACGCATTATATGCTAGAACACCCTACATGCTAAAACGCCTTACGTGCTTAAAACGCTAACGTGTTAAATGCATTATATGCTAGAACACCTTAAATGCTAAAACGCCTTACGTGCTTAAAACGCTAACGTGTTAAACGCATTATATGCTAAAACACCTTACATGCTAAAACGCTTTACGTGCTTAAAACGCTTACGTGTTAAACGCATTAAATGCTAGAACACCCCACATGCTAAAACGCCTTACGTGCTAAAAAGCCTACGATCTAAAAACGCTTTACGTGATAAAATCGCATTACGTGATAAAAACGTTCTTAAACCTAGACGTGATTAAATCTAGACGTGATTAAAGCTAGACGTGATTAAATCTAGACATGATTAAAGCTAGACGTGATTAAAGCTAAACGGTTAAATTTTAAACGGACTTAAAGCTAAAACAGCAAATATTTTTCAATTGCATACAAGTTAATGATTATATTCTTCACCCCCCCCCCCTCGTTAATGGTGATCAACAAAATACAATAGAAAATAGAAAAATTAAAGTATAATAAATAAAATTTCACTTCCCAACAAGGCAGACAGGTAGATAGATAGTGGTGAATTAGCGGGCGGACGGGCGATACATCTGCTGAACAAAATCACAGCTTGATGATGTCACATTCTTCGTTGATGGAAAACCTTGCACCTAGAAAAATAAATAATGTAATTAGTTTTAGAAAATTTCATTGATACATACACAAATCGAAAATACATGAATACGTTTTTGTGTCCAATCTGCCTCCTCAATAATATATAAATTCAATACTTGAGCCAATCATATTTTTAATACCATCCGTTGTAACCGCAGATAATAGATTCCAGATAAGTTTTAGGTCGTCAATAGTTTCTGATAAACATGAAAATGTTTTCAACGGTAGTCTTATCTTTCAAACTTTTTTGAAAGATCCTACTAGTTCTGTTTCTTCAAACTTTTCGTTTACGCCTCGGGCCGTATGTTGGTGACCACTGTGTTAAATAACAACCGTACGTGTTTTTATTAATTTTCGGATAATACTTTGCCATTTTTTTCTATCAAGGGAACTTTATGTGATTAGAGTTTCGGCTCGACAATCTACAGAGATTATCTTAAAAAATAACTTTTTTTTTTAAACTTAGAAACGTAAAGTGTTCAAGGAACATATGTTATAAATCGGTAGAAAATCGGAATTCCCAGCCTTCATGGTTGGAGCAATGCAAAAACGGTAAATGTTTGGTAACACATTTTTGAGGCTAATTATCCAGCGGCCGGGAATTCAAATTTCAACTTTCGATCCTGCCCTTGCAACTGTACAGAGCGGTTCTGATGAGAAAGATTGATTATTCTCCGTACCAACATTTTTAACCAATAACTCGAAATCCACTTTATTTCATTCAAAATTTGCTTTTTTGTGTATAAGGCAATTCACCCTAAGAAGAGTGCTATGTGCAAAATTTGCTTTGATATATACCTGCATTCAAGTACGTAATAAAAATGCTCGAACGCGTGATGATTAATTTCTTAATATCATGTACTTCTTGTAAGTATTTTTTGATCATAACTATTTATGATTTTTCAATAATGTCTAAGCAAAATAAGTGTGTAAAAAAATCTGAAATATTTTGGTTTGCAAGGAGGTATTTTCGTCACAAAACACATTCTCGGATTTTTAAAATGATTTTATTTGAACTAAAATTAAAATTCTGAAAAGTGGCTTTATTAGATTGAATTTAATGTATTGATTTATTTTACTGTATGATTATATGATTTGAAATGTGTGTTGTGTAATACAATATATCGTTTGAAAGTTAACAAATCTGCCAACGACCAACGGTATAACCTTACTGTATTAAAATGAATTTACCAGATAAAATAATAATCTTTCGAAAACAAATTATGTTTTTTTTAAGCAGTCAATACGTTTAGAATTTGATTTCAAAGGGACAAATTTTCAGTATACTCTGGTACTCCCTGAAGGGATCGAAAACAAATTCACACACGCGTGGTGCAAGTAAAATTGCCTATATCCAGGAGCTCAACGATTGAATGTTAATATTATTTTATTTGTAAAAGTGCATTCATTTCTTGTTCGTCAGATTTCATGATTTTTCAATTTCTTATTTCCGTCCAATTCCAAATCAAAACCATTTGGCTACTAGTTTTAAACCTTTAAAAATTGGGTATATTTTGTCAGAAGATAAAAATATTTCCGCTTTGCAATAAAATCGAAATAAATGAAATATTTGTTAACGTACCCAAAAACTAATAACTGTTTTCGAAAGGTGATGAAATACCCTTTCAAATTCTATTATTAAAAATAACAACGTAATTTTTTAGTGCAAACTTGAAAAAGTTTTAAAAATGGCTCACCTTACACGGAGAAAAATGTTATTCGAAAATACGATTATTTTATTAGTAAAAACGGGACTGAAGTCCTTACGAACAAATTAACAGGATTTCAATGTTTATTGGCGGGAACACTGTTAATTTGTTCTTAAGAACTTCAGTCCCGTTTTTAACCGTTTTTACGAATAAAATGATCGTGTTTTCGAATAACATTTTTCTCCGTGTACATTTTTTAATAACTTAAATTATTGATAACGAAAATAAATAAATAAATAAACACATATTTTACTATACAAATGCAGTATAAACATTGTCATCCCCACTTTTTGTCGTTTCATGTAAAAAAATAATAATTTTTTTTTTTTTTTCAAATTGCGGTCGGAAAATTGGTTTCTTAAAGGTGTACATTTTAATTATTGTATGGTTAACTTTCAGATTTTATTATAAAGCATGTTGTACCCTACTTTAATCCCGTCCCTCACTAACCATTTATGTGAGCTGGGACAAATATGGTCTCCTGTGATTAAAGGGGTTAAATTAAGAGGGTATAACCAGACAATACCGGAAATTTGTCCTTTTTAAATCAAATTCTTGACGTATTGACTCTTTTTTACAAAAAAACATAAATTGATTTCGAAAGATTATTAAAGTTATTTTATCTGGTAAAGTGCGTTTTAAAATTTAGAAAAACCATGTTTATTTTTAATATAGTAAGGTTATACCGGTGGTCGTTGGCAGATTTTTAAATTTCAAACGATATATTGTATTACACGAGTATTTCTCCAAATAAATCGAGCTAAAGAAGTTTTACATCAGTCGTGTGGTCTAAAGCACACTTGTTTTTTTTTTACTTTTTATTTTTATTTTTTTGTTTAATTTATTTAACATAAGATTAAATTTTTTACATAAGACAATCATAAAAATGTTCAATTTGAAAAGGACAACTTACATACTTATAGACACACTTACAATGTATACTATTCTTAATCAGATTGTAAATGTATACACTCAGCTTTAAATTGTACTTTTTCGTTACGTTACGAAATTTATAATAAGCTTTACAAAATTGTAATGAAGCATTAGACAAAATAGGGTTATAAAAAGTCAATGGTTTGATAAAACTTAAAACTGTAAATATATAAGCGCATCAATGTTCGAACCGCACGTATTACAAAAAGATGAGTAAATAAAGACGTACCGTTTTGTGAAAAAAGGCTATAATATTTCATGTCACGAAATAGAAGTCCCACTAACGAAACACGTTGTTAAAAGCTTGTGTTACCCGTGTAAAAGTTTAACGAATTGATCACCGCACGTATTACAAAAAGATGAGTAAATAAAGACGTACCGTTTTGTGAAAAAAGGCTATAATATTTCATGTCACGAAATAGAAGTCCCACTAACGAAACACGTTGTTAAAAGCATGTGTTACCCGTGTAAAAGTTTAACGAATTGATCAGACATTACGATGGAAGTAGAAATAAAACATAACCAAAGAGTAGTAACTAAAAAGTAAATGAATATGTCTCATTTTGATGTTTGGGCATAAATGTATCATGAAACCCTTGTAGAAAATTACTTTGGAAGACCTTATAACTCTTTGGGAGGCGGGAATAGGAACCGCCGCCCGGGGAACCATTTATTGGATAACCAACACCTCTGCTCTGCTCTGGTTGAACTAGTCACACTAAACCCCAGATTCCTACCCAACCAATACACCTTTCTCTTTCCCAGAACTTCCTATCCTTCCTTTCCCTTAAAATTCCCCTTCATACTACATCCCCAAAGATGACATAGGCCCTGGAGGAAATTATTTTCATTAGGGCCTCCTGTGTGGAGCTAATGTAAAAAAAATAACATACAAAAATCACATATTATATATAACAAACAACGAAAATGCTTTTGGCCGTGAAAATCTAAAAAACGTTTCTATTATCTATAACTTTACTATCGCATTTTATGAAGTATAAACACGTAAGGTAGGTAGGGTGGCAATTTTTTTGTTATTTTATATGAAAGGTTAAATACTTTATTTTTAAAATATATATGTATACATATTTGCGAATTAATACGATTGTAATGTTAATTCCTTGTCATTTTAAAGCCTAATATTTATTCTAGAAAATTGTGCATATTTTTTTGTATCATTAAATAAAAACATGTGTAATTTTTGAACTAGGCAGACTTTATTTTTCCAAAATGTACACTTATTTTGAGAAATACTCACAACACAAATTTAAAATCATATACAGTAAAATAAATCAATATATAATCTTTTTTCGTTGTTTTTGGGGTGTTATGCCGTGTTGCGCTACCTCCTTCTTTAGCCGACGTTTCGGACAGCGTTGCAGTGTCCATCATCAGGGCAGATCCGGCAGATCCGACGATCTGTCGAGATAGGAGTATGTTATGTTTTATGAAGGTTAAATGGAGACTCACCCCTTGCTGAGACGCACCGGTATGCTGGATGACTGCTGCGGCTGACACTGCCTCAGCTGCAGACCCAGCAGACTATAGATGTACAGCAGGTGTCTCCCTCGGCGGGTCCCGCTCGGCCCTTGAGTCCTGGGCCCCCTGTCGGAGGAGAGACAGGCGCTGTCCTGGAAAAAATTAAATTGTTAATTATGGGACTTTGAAAAATTGAAAATTTACAAAAAAAAATTTTTTGAGTATCTACTGGAATGTTTCTTCATAAAACTCCAGCGTAGAGAGAAAAACTGGGCGTACTGTACAGGGCCCGCAGATACTTTAATAGTACACAACTGCTAATCCTGTACAAATCGCAATGACCTCACGAATGAATTTGCATCTACCTCTGGTCTCTAGCTACAACATACCTGAAAAAACCCACTATACTCTGTGCTGAAACGGGTGGTCCGTTTGATAGAATCTCCCGTCTAACAAACGGATAACAATGCAATCTTAAGAACACAGACGTCGGGTGGGAATGCTGTCCTTGTTCTACCGGTATTTAAATGAAAGTTGCTCCAAGGAACTAGCGTCAATCCCATCGGCACCGAAACACGCCAGACCCGCGCCCAACATATGTACGCGGTTAACATTTTTCACATGAGAATGGGTCATTTCCACGACTCGTTCTTGAGTTCAACAGCTCGGCTGTGGAACGATTTGCTGGCCTCTGTGTTCCCACCTCCCACCTACAACATGGGTCTCTTCAAGACCCATGTTCACTTCTTCCTCTCCTCAAAAATCTCCATACAGCATCTTCCGTAGATGACATGGGCCCTGAGGGAAATTATTTTCTTCAGGGCCTCCTGTGTGGAGTTAATATAAAAAAGAGATTCGTTAATAGGAATAGATACATAGAAGTTACAATGGAAAAGTCAAAATACAAAGCTTACAAAGGATACTGCTTTAAGTTTTTAGTTTGTGTTATATAATTTATGTGTTTTTCCTAACCTTCAAACTTTTATTTTATTGAGAAAAATGGAACTCGAATGCAAATTTTACCACCTCTCATCACATAGTTTTTATTCTATTCATTTGGGTTATTTCACAATTAATTAATTAAAAATAATATATAGTGTATTTGCGGCACTTTCCAGAGTGGAAGATACTCTCAGTATCGCCCTGGTGTAATTAAAAATAACATATAGTATATTTGCGGCACTTTCCAGAGTGGAAGATACTCTCAGTATCGCCCTGGTGTAAGACCACCATTTAGAATTGAAACGTTGCTTGAAATGGCTTTAGCCGTGTTTGGTGACCATATCTGAATAGCCCGGTAATTCCCCACCTTCCTCTTTCCCATCTCCTTCCCCTCTCACTATGGACTAGGTATACGTTTAAATGTATTTGGGCACACCGAAGGTATCGGCAATTTTCAAAAAAAGTTTTTCGAACTAGTTTGGAACGCGATTCGTTACTGCGCAGTCATATAAGAAAAGGAAATTTGGAAAAAAAAGTAAGTACTTAGATGACATTTATGCTATCCGACGACATTTGTAAAAACCACAGATAAGAGAAACAAAGGGTAAAAACGTATTTGAATCTCGATTTTGTTTTCTTGAATTAATGAATGAAATAGACTTATTGTCGATTACAATGCATTCTATCAACTTTCGGTGGCAATCACGCTTACACACGCGGACATAATATATTGACGGTCCCGAAGAACAATTTCGAATCTGTCCAAATTGAAAATGGCGCTGTCGGCTTATTTACTTCATTAACTTCAGAGGAACTTCTTATACCTTCAGAGTATGGTCACATAAGACGGAGACCAACATACTACACAGGGAAGCAGGCAAAGTCTATGGATTGAGACTGAATTTCAATAGATTGTGCAATAACGCAATCAAATAAAATGTTTTATTTAATATTTGAAATAACCTTTCCCGCCGCTAAAATTACATAATGTACGATGAGAACAAGATTATTTTACACTAGGGTTTAAATGTCCGCAATTTTTTTTTCAGAGGTTAACATAATATAGTCCCCAAACAGGTTCTGGTATAATTTCAGTGTGACTTTCGATGTCATTAGGAAATATGAAAGGTTTTAAAAACAGTTTCAATTTTAACTTAATTAAAATATACCCACATTCAAGTGCAAAATATACTATGTAACACGAAAGGAAACTTAATTAAAAACTTCCTCAGCACATAAAAACCACAAAATTAAAATAACATTATTGTAAAACATTTAAAAAAACTAAACATCGGCTTAATTACATTATTACTGAATCTTTTAAATGACGCAAATTAAAATTATAATATTGCATTCATCATTGGAGACAAAAAAGTTTGCATATGATTAAATTGATAGTAGGAATATTAATTTTAATTAAAAAATATCTCACGTGTTGCATGGCAGGCGGTATTTGCGGCAGTAGTTGATCGACGGTTCGCGGCAAGGAGCCTCTAGCGCAAGCAGTTCACTCGACGGCGGACAAAAAGCGAATGGGCCAATCCCCTCCACGCATTTTTCAGGCTGCCCACTCCGAACATTTCGTTTATTTTATTTTTATTATATTTCCACCCTTGAGCCGTGAAACTATAATAATGTTTATTTAAAAACAAAACGAAAGTATTCTATTTATTATTTTGAAATGCAAACTTGGAGGATGCTGTTATGATTTATTGAAATTGTTTCTAGACTGTAATACAGTAGATTTTAAAGTAATTATATAATAATAATATTGGTTTATAGACTCATTTGAGTGCTCCCCTCTACGGAAATCTTTAGTAAAAGGCGAAAGATTTATTCGTTATTGAAGGGAAACCAGAGTAAAAGATTTGTCAAAGAATTTGTATATAAAAATGGAAAAATCAGTCATTTTAAATACATGTAGGATTACGAAAGATTTTTTAAATATTTATATTGAGGGATTTGTAGGATTTATAGGTCAAATTAGGAATTCCACCGAGCCGAACCCTCTGATATGAAAATATCTGGAGTCGGTGAATTATATTCCCATTTAATAGTTTGGTAGATTAACATGTTGTTCTTGTATTGCACATATTTTGTCATACATTGTTGAATATTGTAGCTGTCGATTTTCCGAATAAAATAAAATAGTACCTAGTTGTTATACGGCGCAGCATGGTGCAGCATAAATAAACTACACTGAGCATAGAGCAGAGCTATCACGGGGTAGGCAGGTTTGGTTTATTTGTGGGGGTATATAGGTTTGCAATACGCAGTCGCAGTAAAGATGGCGCCGGCACGTAACATCTGTCGCAAGGAAGCGCCTGCAAATTCCGCAAGGGGTAAATACATAATAATGTTTATTTTACTTTATACATCAAACTAATTCCAATGGGATGGCGTTCCTTTGAAATATTCATATGCGGTACATAATAGCCATCTAATTTGCTTGGAAACAGTAATGGCATTGAGGTCGTAAACATGTAAATATTGACAATTGATTTGTAATTATTTTAGGTTTATACGTTAAAAAAATTACCTTCAATTACCTGTAACCTTGAGGCGTAACCATAATAAGTGTGGGTTCTTTTATCATATTTTATATAATTATTTGAGTTTTAATTGCAAAATTATTTTGTTTTATAATATCTACGTAAAATAAGAATCGCTTGTAGATATGGATAGGTACCTACCTACTTATCGAAAATTATCGCATTCCCGGTTAAATTACAAAGTAGGTAATGATTATTTTTATTTAAAAAAATATAATTTTACTAGCTGTCCCGGCCGCGCGTTGCTGTGGCTAATGAAACAAAACGCCATCTACTGGATGGTTACTTAACCTAGATAATCAAGTGTCGTGTCAATAAATTAACTCACAAGGCCATCTGTCAGAAACTTTTGGAACTTACATATAATTTCAAATCATTGTCGTATAACCAATATTTAATTCGCAATAATAAATATTGAGGTACATAATCAAGATAAAAACTATCCTAAATTCTAAGTTAAACCAAATTACACACAGTAAGTCAAATTTCATCAAAATCGGTTTAGTAGTTTCGTAGTTTATCTTGGACTAGCATCGTGACGCGAGATTTTTTATATATTATGTATATAATTTTATTAAGTTCTGGAATATCTTTGATAATGTATGTGAAATATTTATTTTATCTATGATATAATAATACAATGCATGAATATCGACGCAAAAATAATTTGTCAAATCTAACTAGATTCACGATGGAATCCCATAAGTAGGTACCCACCTAATTTCCTTGTGCGTACGTGTACGTATGTCGTACGTTTTGTAGCGATCTTTTCAAAATTCGAAGTGATAGGTAGGTACCTACAAAAAATTAATGGAACTTTTTTTTCTGGCTTATTATACTACCATAATTATAAGTAGAATAAATTGTATCTTGAGTAATGGTGGAGGATTTAGAAAGCAGGGGATTGAAGCCGCGATGTTTGGGTAGGAAACCGACGCTCCGTGGACCACTCGACCATTTTAATTATCTATCAGATTGACCGTTACCTTGACTGCAGTTTGCAGCGTGGTGTCCTTGGACGAGCGCGACTCCCGCGCCCCCCTGCGGCGCCAGCTCTCCGTGGACGAGGAGCGCGGCTGCGCTGGCCACTGGCTACCGAGGCAGGGGGGCACCGACGCTGACGAGGGCGACACTGGCACCGGGCAGTGCCCCACCGGTCAGGGCCCCACGGGACCGGGGGCGGCGCGCGGGCTGCGGCTCTACAGGGCGCACCTGCTGCGGTGTCTCGCCGCGCAGGGTCTACGGGCACCGGCTTGCGCTCAAATGCCGGTCAGGTAATAATACCTATATTCATTTAAAATAACTTATAATAAATACCACTTTTATTTTTGCCGACCGAGTTTCGCTACAACTGTAGCTTCTTCAGGGCAGCATTATACTCTACTAAAATCTATAAGTGTAACTTGTGTTATAAATCTATGTTACTTATTTGATAGATTTTAGTTTTTTAGTAGAGTATTATATTGCCCCGAAGAAGTGCCACAGTTGTAGCGAAACCCGGAGGGCATTAAGGATATAAAAGTGATATTTACCAAGTTATTGTTTTATTTTAAATTATAAACTCACAACACAAAGTAACTGCTTCATATGAACAAATAATGTATTACTTTCTTCCAATCTTCATGTACAGACAAATCTAATAATGCAGTAATCTGTGAAGGCGAGAATTTCTCCCTCATCTTTATTTACAGATGTGCAGAAGAACTAACAGAAATAACAAAAGGGAATCAAATAACCGTGCCGCGCATTAAAAAAAACATACCGTTGTCAGTCCTAAGGAATGAAATATCAATTTCCTGAAATTGAGAATCATATCGAGTGTGTCACGATATTGGTATATATATTTATTTAAATGACAATATCATAATGAAGATACATTTGAAATGTTGATGGATTCAGAGCTGACTTGAGCTGGTGGGGCTGGTGGTGGGACGCGCGCGCGCTGCAGCTGGCCTCGCGCCGCTTCGCGCTGTCTCCGCAGCGCGCCGCCCTGCGCGTGCGCGCCAACTCCGTGCAGCTCGCCGCGCTCGACTTCCCCACCTTCCAGCACATCCTGCAGACACTGTTCCAGGTAAATCCAACTGCTTACGTCTTACGTTAGACATCAGACACCCGTAGAGTATGTAATTTTATGTGTTTTTCTTTAGTTCTGGGTAAAAACCGTTTCCTTCCATGTTCTATGCTCTAGCACCAAAAAAACACCACAAAAACCCACCGACCACATGCAATAGCTCCGGGCAAATATCCCTTATTTCCAAACTCTAGCTCTAGCTGCAGTCAAAAAACCCGTTGCTTCTAATTTCCAGCTCGGGGCAAAAAAGCCATTGCTTCCCTGTCCCATGATGCTGTTCTCATGCACAGTTCCTGCTAAAATCCACTATTTTCATGTTCCATACTTAGGCTCCGAACATGTCCAGTGATCCAGCTCCGGATGAAAACCCATTTTTACCATGTTACACGCTTCAGCTCCGGACAAAACCCGATGTTTGCATGTTGTAACCCATTTCAAGAACTCCGTGCTTCAGGCTACAGCTTCGGACAAAATTACGTTGATTTCCTGCTCTGTTAGTTCATGGCAAAAACCCTGGTCAATGCAGCAAAAGCTCATTGTTTTCATGATACATGCATCATTTCAAATCCATGTTTTATTTGTATTTCCATCTATTTTTGATATACTCAGCCAAAGTGTATTTTGTGCAGGAGGGCGGCGCCTCTATTGAGCGCGTACTCGCCCTATTCTACTTCCTGTCAGACCTGTCGTGCGCGGCGCTGCGTAGCGGACTGCGCGCGCACTTTTGCCGCGTGACGGGCTGGGCGGCGCGCCACGTGGCCGAGTGCGCCACGCCCTGGGTGCGACGCCACGGCGGCTGGGGGCGCGTGGTGCGTGGCAGCGCGGGGCAGGCGGCGGCTGACGTCACGGCACTCACTGCGCTGGCGGCCATCTGCGCCCTCGCCTCTTTCTGCGTCTACAGGATGATGCGTCCTCAGGCGATCGCCAACTGTTAACTGTTACTGGCAGATATACTGAACATTGAACAATGCTCAATTTTGTGATAAACCATGTTATTGAAGGAATTGATGGTCTACGAGTCATTTCTGTCGGATAGGAATACAAAGAATAAAGAGATAAGAAAAACTTTGCAAAAAAAGTATTTAACTAAGGACACTTCGAACCACCGTCAGAAGAAATTTCCTTGTTAAACTTCCAAGATAATGAATGAGGGCGGGTGATGATATCATAAGATGTACAAATACAAATCGCTAGTGCGCCTGTTAGTTTTTGTGGTGCCCTAGATCCTAGATAAAACGCCCTGATAAAAGCATAAAATATTTATAATATGATGGGTTGCAAAGTGACGGTCTGTCACATGGGGTCGACTGTATTATAAGACTGGGACAAACCCCACCTGATATTCCCGAAACTCTAAAAGGAAATAAATTATTTGAGGTAGCTGTAACTAATTAATTCTTTACAAATCAATATATCATTTGTAGACATGTTGATTCCCACAACGCTAATTTCTTCTAGATTCTTGTCTAGTTTTTAGCTTTGAAAATTTGGATAGCAAATCCAAAAAAAATCCCTTTTCTTACTACGCTTTAATATGTCAAATTCATTATCTTTCGACTTCTTTCCCGCTCTTTTACCAATTTATGAAATTGACTAAGCAATGTGGGTACAAGATAATGATAAAGTTAATTAGGATGACTATAATTTTGCTTAGAGGTGTCGAAGCAAAAGAACCAAAATATATATAGATTTATAAAAATAATAAAGTAATAGGTATTTCTTGATTTACCCCAAATGGGCGTTGACCATTAAAAGGTAATTAATAAAGATTGTTTATAAAATGATTTAGAACTATGTGTAACGTTTTTCGTAAATAATACGTTTTTTAGTTGTTATAAAATGTACATAAATTTTAAACAGTTTGTCAGAAAAGTTATAAATAGTTTTAAATTTGCAGTCGGCCAAAGGAGAAATTAACGAACAAACATTTTCTTTATATGAGTCTAGTTTTTTAACTGTTAACTGTTGTTGTTTTCTTTATATCTTTAGATTTTATTGTAATATCATAAAATCTACACTTTGAACGCCACCGACTGCAAAATTAAGATTGTCAAGCTGTAAAGTTTTATATTTATTTAAGATGAATTTTATTGTATTCAATGTAATACAGTGAACAGAATAAATATTTTAGCGAAATTTACCTTTGTTAAAGTTTTGTGTGATTTGAGTATGTACTTACTTATTTAATTGTAATGTAAAATTGAGCAAAGCATTTATGAAACCCTGTTATAATCAGATATTAAATATTATAACTTACAGCATTTTTTCATTTAACTTATAAACCCGTTTACCTTTAAAATCCCAGTTCGGTCCTGAACACTAGCGGACAAGTTCACTTAAAAGTACATATTGTGCTATCGAAGATTTAAAAAATAAATCTTTAAAAATCTAAAAACATAGTTCTTTCATTTATTTTGTTATTTTCCGATTTAATTATGTTTGTGAAATATTTTATAATCGACATCTATAAAATACGAATTTTATATTATATTGTACTTCACAAATTTTACCAGGAGCACACAAGGCTGAGAAGGTAAATTTAAAAAAAAATCTAAATTCCTTTCACATGGTAGATGTAAATTAGCCCAAAATATACCACAAGCACTATTAGAGAGGTTCGTGAAATCTAAATTATTATACAAAAATTCTTCATCGTCATCACAATTGGCTCCACAACCATTGGTGGGTATTGGCCTCCTCGAGAGTCTTCCTCCACTCATTTCTGTTTTGTACTAGTTCTCTCCAGTTTGGAATCTCCAAGGTACGAAGGTCTTTGAGGACGTTGTCGTTCCATCTTAATTTTGGTCTTCCCCGGGCTCCTTCGCCCTACAGGTCTAGATTTTAGCAGGGACTTTGGTGCTCTGTCATTCTTTCCACATGACCCAGCCACCGAAGTCTTCACAACTTTATAAATTGTGAAAATCGCTTAAATTTATAAATTGTTTAAATCTTCACACAAAAATTCTACAGCTCACTAAATAAATTAATATTTATGAGCAATCTACCAGGAACTTGAGCAATGAGCAACCATGAGCAATCTACCAGGAGCACAAGAGCTTGAAGAGGTAAAACGATATTAAAAATATACGCCTGATGAATCTCCCGCATGCATTACTCACAACTCACAACTCTGAAGTCGTGTACTTTGTAGAATCGTGTTAGGAGGTGCCTTATTTGCATCTCGCGTAGCTCTGATGTTATGTTGATTGCCGAATCTATCCTCGACAGGCGTCAAGTATAGGAATGCACTTGGGGCATGTTTCAAACAAAATTTTGTGCTTGATTTTCTGTTGAAATACATAACTAAACTGAATGAAAAGGTAGGACATAATATATATTTATAGTATGTAGTAGGTGTGTATTTTTGTTTTCAATTATAAAATGTAGTGTAAGATAACAAAATTTCACGGTTTTAGAGGCACTTTGGAAATTATTTATTCTAAGTCATAGAATATGTCTAATCTGTATTATGTCATTGGTAATGAATGAATGATTTAATTTCTTGTTATCTGTAGAATAAAATTATGTATGTCAACAAGTGGTTGTCTTGACGCAACCGGCAACAGACAAACTGACGAATGAATTAGTCGATTGACAGCGCAGAGTGACTGATAAAGAGTTCGTCTCTTCTCGTCTGTAGGATTCCTCCTATCTCCGCCCGGCGGCGCTGGCGACCTTTTGTTCCCTGCGAAGATTAAATATTCCCTCGTCAATCACAGCTTCCGCGCTCTCGCACCCGCCGGTCCATTCTACCGTCAAATCGCCATGTCGCGTTGTGTTACTACCAGTCGCGATCTCACTTCGTCCACAGTTCCAGAAACTAAAGAATGACTAAAAAGAAAAGTGCTAGTTCCGCGAGTGCCCGGTGGCAGGTCAACTGGATCGCCTGCACCTTCGCTTGCCTCGTCCTAGGAGCTCAAATCGCAGTACTGCGAAACGCAAACAACCTTGCTAAAAACCTAGACGACACATGGCTCGTAGCTGCCAAACTCCAACTCGAAAAATGGACGAATCAGAAAAGAATAGACCTGGAAACATGGTCGATAGACAGAATCGACAACATCTTACAAAACAAACTAGAAACGCTAGACATTTCAAGAGTAAAAGAAAGTCTCAACTCCATTCTGCAAAAGAGATCGGAAATGATAAATTTCTGGACTGAAACCAAAGTTCACAAGCTCATGGATGAAAGACTGGACGAGAGACTAGGCGGGCTGGATGTGAGTGACAGAGTTAATTCCTTGGTGGACCAGCAGTTGTTGAATAAGTTGGAGCCGAAAGTTTTAGAAATCCTAAAGAAGAATATTGATTGCAATCACAGGACGAAAAGAAGTTCGGGGACGGTGAGTGAGACATTTTTTGCTTATACTCGTAATATTTCAAGAACGAAAGTTCTGTTAGATTCTCGTTTCAAGTGGCATTTGATCCATTCATTGTATTTGCATTAGTATGGTGAAGAATGGTAGAAGTATTGATGCCTCGCTAGTGTCTGAATGAACACATCGTAAACAGAGCCAGGGGCCAGGAGTTATCAACCTTACCAACAATAATAATATCAACAACTCAGTAGTGGTCTCAATTCTTATTTAGCGCAAATCCTGTAGTTAAAAAAAACTATTTTTGTCGTCATGCCAGAGAAAATTTATAACAGACTTCGCAGTCTGAACTCTACTCCAATTTAAACGAAAAAATAAATAAGCCCATTAGTAGTATACATTCACCATTCACCTTATCATTTACGCTGGAAATACCGCCGCCATACCGCAGCTGCGAATAATAAAAATTATTCCATGTGCCAAGCTATTCTATTTTCCATGGTCTATTAGTCTATTGAAATGAGTACCTACTTTTCACCTACCTACCTACTTACCTACCTTTCAGTGGCGGAAGGTGTGAAGGGGTTAAAATTCGCCCCAAAATTGCCCGCTGCGCAATGTACACCTAACTTAACTTTAAAAAAAACTCTTCTCATTGCATTTTATATTTAATATTGAAAGTATTTTTTTTAAAGTTAGGTTGTGTTTTATTTATTATTCACATAATTATAGCATTTTATTTGTAGCAAACATTTTGTTTTGTGTACAAAACCCGATATATTTACTTGGTGCCTCCCTGTCTACTCAAAATATTCAATAAGGAGGTTGAATCTTTTTTTTTCTTCTTTTTTTATCAATGTTCACATGCAAACTTAAATACTAGTATTTTTTTAAAGTTAGTTTATATTATAATTAAATTAATTCTACAAGTTGGAATTTTATTAAGCACGCGAAAACGCCGGTAAGAGGCGGAGAGTATGTGACGTCATCTGGTCCCCGTGTGTGTGAAAAATAAGGGTAAATATTTACAAAATCGGGACACGCTTAATACGGACTAAAAAATAAATTTAAAAAGTTGTAGTGGTTAGATATTAACTAGTACTAATCAATTCAGTTACCGGAATTTCATAAAAAAAGTGCATTTTAATGATTATTTTTTTTAATAAAAAAAAACTAAATGCCATTTTTCACCGAAACTTGCAACAGTTCCTAACATAGTAGAATTGATTAGTACTAGTTAATATCTAACTACTACAACTGTTTAAATTTATTTTTTTAGTCCGTATTAAGCGTGTCCCGGTTTTGAAAATATTTACCCTTATTTTTCACACAAACGGGTACCAGATGACGTCACACACTCTCCCGCCTCTTACCGGGCGTTATGGCGGGCTTTAATAAAATTCAAACTTGTAGAATTAATTTAATTATGAAAACGAACTTTAAAAAATACTGGTATTTAAGTTTGCATGTCATCTACATGAACATATTTTTTATAAGTCAAAATATTTTTCGCTCAACTTCTTTATTGTCACATATGCTTCTTGAAATAAATTTCGCTCTTATTATAGACCATTTTATTGTTTCCTATTTATTTATTTACCTATGGGGCGATTTTGTAATCCTCAAAAAAAATATTTAATCAATCAATCTTTAATAAATTTGTGAGTTAATGGTGATTGATAAAATAAATAATTTTGTCCAACTTACTATGTAAATATAATATTTAAAAAATCACAAAAAAAAAATTGGTTAGAAATTAAACAAATTTATGTTCCAACGTAAATCAGTCGTTTGTAATCTAATAATGATTATTTAAAATTTCATATTTTTATATTTACATAGTAGGAGAGCAATTTAATTTTTTTATTTTATTTTATTCGGGAGACCAACAGCTTACATCGTTAACAAAGCATAATTAATTAAATTACATTAATTATATCAAATTATTACAATTAACTCACAAATACATATAAAATCGTGAAAAATTGATTTCTTTGATGGTCTATATTCTATATTTTATAATTTAACATTAACTCCACTCTTTCCCTCGGGGAAAATAATTTCCCACGTGGCCTATAACATCTTTGGGGATACCATGTGGAGGGTCTTTATATGGAAAGGGGGGAGTGAACACGGGTCTTGAAGAGACCCGTGTTGTAGGAGGGAAGAAACACAGAGACCGGAAAATCGTTCCACAGCCGAGCTGCGTCGTGTGATCGAGTCGTAGAAACAACCCATTTGCCATATCTTTTAATTAAAACAAAATTATTTATATTTTAATTAATGAAGATAATATTATAGCGAAAGTCAATCGAAAATCCGAAACAGAAAAATCAGAAAAAGATACGGATACATCTGGGACAGATACGTCCGGATACGTCCCAGATGTGTCCGTATCTTTTTATGATTTTTCTGTTTCGGATTTTCGATTGACTTTCGCTAATATTAACTTCATTAATTAAAATATTATAATTTGTGGTTTAACTCATTAAGTTAAAAATAAAAAAACAAAATTAATCAGTTTGGATGGGTACCAATAATATTGGTTTCGGTGTGTCTAGATTGTCTAGTTGGTCGGTGGAAATAGGCCATCGTATTTTACCTAATTCTAGGTAGTTACCTCATTTTAATTTAGCAATATAAGTGTAAAAGTTGAGCACCCCTGAAAGTCACCACACAGTCGATCAATTACTGGACCAATGGGCAATGAGTTGGCGATAACTCAATCATTGGGACACTTACGAGTAACGTAGGACATATTAGCTACTAGTCACTTATATTAACTAATCATCTGCCATCAGCCATTAGCGGGTATACCTACTGCATGGCGTACGCTCCACGTGGCACGAAGTCAATAGGCCCTAGCACGCTTGCTCTATATCGATCGGTAGGATAACTATCGGTAACTTCTCATCGTTCCCTAGGACAACTGCACATCGCTAACGTACAAACAACAGTTGATGTCGAATATGTTAAGGACACTTAGTCATTGTGAACTGTCACTTATTCGTTGGCGATCCGTAGTCATGCTAGGGAACGATGAGAAGTTACCGATAGTTATCCTACCGATCGATATAGAGCAAGCGTGCTAGGGCCTCAGAAGCCGGAGATACGTACACCTACATTAGTATTTAATACACGGTGTCCTAAACTACATTCCATTTGTAGTAAGTCTTTTTTTATTTTATTTGAAAACCGTACAAGAGTCTCAACTGCTCCTCACCGTCAGGAGTCGGAGAGACTATGGCATCCCCAATTGCGCTATGTGCTGAGGCTGAAGGTAGTGAGGAGGGGTATGAGATGTGGAAGAAGATGTTGAGTTTTTATCTGGCTATTAAGATCTGGTCACCACACACAGCTAAAGCCATTTCAAGCAACGTTTCAATTCTGAATGTTGGTCTTACACCAGTGCAATGCTGAGAGTATCTTCCACTCTGGAACGTGCCGCAAATATACTACACATTATTTTTAATGAATATATTGTGAAATGACATAAATTAATCATAAGATAACAGAACATAAGGTCATAGTCTCGTTATGCGGGTAACGTCAAACCCACCTCCCGACCCGACCTATGTGGGCTACGAATCCAGAGGTCACGGGTTCGAATCCCAGCGACAACAATTTATTTAATTATTTCTATTAATGCGTTATTTCGCATTATTTAAATAATATTATCTGAGCTAGAGTGATAAATACCTAACCCAATCGCCCTTGAAAAGATCACACTGTACCTCAAATTGGGATGCTATAGTCCTAATGGCTCCGGAGAGTGGGGTAAAAAATAAAGACCTTTTGAAAGCTAACAGGAATAAGTTTTAAAATTCGTTAATCGTCCTCGGTGCAACATCGCAGCCCGAACGACCTTATCGGCAGTGACAGAGCAGCTCTTTGGTTCTGAACCCAGAAGTCACTGGTTCAAACTTTCATTCAACCCAAAAAACGTTAGTTTATTACCGTTTTATGGTTTTAACGCTTCGGAAGTAAAATATTATATGTGGCTACACTGGCTACCCATTGCCGGGTCCAGTACACTGGCTATCCAGGCGCCGGCGCCGACTTGTCAAGGCGCCAAGGAGCAAGGGAGCCAAGGTGCTGATAATCCCTAACACGTAATACAGCGCCAGGCGCCGTTCGGTGTAGGGCCGGCCCTGTGGCTACCTATTTACCAATTCAGATTATACAACAATAAAAAATGGCGTAAGCCATTCACAACGCCTTTAAATTTTTATTTTCCGCAATTTACATAACATAAAAGTTATGCAAATAGCAGTGCCGAGTTTTATAAAAAAAATTCCTTGGCAATCGAGCAATGTGGCCACTGGACTATACGGATTTACATTCATGTTATTTTAAGTTTATTTTATTTTTATTTATTGTTCTTCTAAAGTGCTATCTTGTTAAACTGAAATTTAGTATTTTTATTTTTAACTTATTAACTTAAAAAGAGTTAAACCTCAAATTATAATATTTTAATTAATGAATATGATATTAGCGCAAGTCAAGTCAAGTCAAGTCCCAGATGTATCCGTATCTTTTTCTGATTTTTCTGTTTCGGATTTTCAATTGACTTTCGCTAATATCATCTTCATTAATTGAAATTTAGTAGTTTGTTAGCAGTATATAGTATATACATTTTAATTATTGTAACTGTAAATATAAGTACCTATATATATTTTTATCTATTGTCACTGTTTTTGATAATAATGTTGAAGTGTTGCTTTTCGACGATGATTTTAAATTGTTTAAACTTATTAAAACAATAACTGACTGTATTCACGTTCAAATAAATTAAAATAAACTACAAGATTGTTGCAAACTTAACAAACTTTATCGAAATATTAGTAAATGCCACATAATAAGATTTCTCAGAATAAATCAACCCCTTAATTATCAATATAAAATTAACAATATTTTCCTTTTACTTAAAGTTTTTTTTATCGTGGTGTCTGTCCCACTATATAATAAATTCATTTACAATCAGGAGGGCAAAAATAGTTAATAAAATCAATTGTGACTATAATTTATTTGGGCCTTCCCATTAGTGTCGAAGTTCTTACTTATTGACTTATGGTGGAGTTATACTTGTCTGTCGTAACGTGACGTGATGTTCTCTGTCGTGATGGCTAGCGTTCGCGTCTATAAGTTGTGTTCTGATGCCTTATGACGATATTTTAAATCAATACAGTCGTAGCTCTCGTCACTACACATCACGTGGCACCCACACTAGCCAAGACGCGGCCGTCCCCGCGCCCCTCACCTTCACCGCTCTGACAAAAATCGAGATCGCTTCTGACGCATCACGACATAACGCATCAGGACACGACACAACACTCTGATATAATCGTCCTCATACTAAATGTATGAAACCGATACTGTTATGATGCGTCACGTCAGACAAGTATAACTCCACCATTACTCGCTGATTGGGAATGGTTCAGTACGTTATGCGATTATCAAGAAATAATTGCATGTTTGTGCTTATTTTAATATAAAACTTTTAAAAAAAAACGGACAGTGGCAGAGTTGGCATCGCGTTTGGGTCCCACCCAGGCGTTTCGTGTTCAATTTCCTCGGCTGGCTAAGTCCTCAATCACAACAAAAGCAACATTTTCCGCTTCCTGTGGTGGTAGTAGACGATTTTCAAACATTGTGAGGTTATTCGTAATCTGGGAATGTTTGTCTCACTTTAAAAAAAAAAAACTTCTCCGTGCGAGATATTTGCATATTGTGCATAGCTTCAAAGTAAACAATTATGTCTGTGTGTGTTCCAGGCTGAAGACAACAATGTGGGCCCGCATGTGGAGTTCTTCAACCCCAAACTGCGGGGAGAGCTGCAGGCCAAGGGGGAGTTGGCGCCTGGAGGAGATTCCTGGGTGTGGCTCACCAGCTACTCCAGGATACCCGTGAGTTACACTTTGCATACATCTGTCTTGTCAGGATTGTGGCCCCCACGTGGAGTTCTCAATCCCTAACTGTTGGCCCCCGGAGGAGAGTCTTGGTGTGTGGTTAGAAACAGAAAAATTAACTTTAAATCTTATATACATTTTTAACTGTATCCGTATCCATAAATGTAAGTTTGTGAAAATACCCTATAAAACAAAGAAAAAAAAAAAATTGCACAAAACAATATTACAAGCTTTTCTTGTTTTTTTAGTACCAAGTAGTGCAGGGCTTCTGTAAGGCCACTCAGGAGTACTGTCCGCCGGGAGCGCAGGGCCCCCCTGGCCTGGCTGGGCCCCGAGGGCCCCGGGGCGAGCGAGGGGGACCAGGAGAGAGAGGGAGCCCTGGCCCTGTGGGACCCCCGGGCCCTAAAGGTAACTACGCACGCACTTACAGACTTTAAATGATTTTGATTGTACCAGTTTATCTCTAATGACTGTGTCAGACATGTGCGCTATACTTTCATGGCTTGGCTTATTTCAGCACTATATTTGGGATATATGATGTATGGCGAGCAATATGCTGAAACAGGCCAAGCCAAAAACGCTTGCCAACACTTTATAGCGTAGTCTGACAATACCATAATTCTTTAAAACTTCAGAAAATTATATTCTAAGGATCTTAAAATTTAAATGTAATTTAAATTTTACCCAACTGATAAATAAATAACTGTACGCTATGTGGTTGTTTATCAGTTGTGTAAAATTTAAAATGCGTTTATTAGTAAGGGGATAAGTTAATAAAACCTTCATAATAAACAAAATTTCTTATTCCCCGAATTTTGGATATAAGCAATCACCAAATTAATGATATTAACCTTTTTAATGATATTAATTATTCATGATTCTGTTCAGAGTATTGTTGGATTTAATTCATTATCTTTTTTATATATTGTACATATATTTTATCCATAATTCATTTTACAAGGTCACAGATGTTCAAATGATTGTTTACAAGCTATTTATAAACAATTACCCATCTAAGTTGAAAAATATATTCACATGTTTGATATGGGGAGTCGTGCCATTACAGTCTTAATGAGTATAATTTCATATAAGGTAATAATAATGTTAATGAACAAAAACGAAATAATAAGACATGCAGATAGCTATGTATCGATGCTACAATTAAAAATAATATGTATGTATTTTGTTCAACCTTTTAAAAGCCAGCATAGGAAAAATATATATTTTCATTACGACATAAGAAATTAGACATTTCTTGCGAATCCAATATTTATAACATTTCTTTTGTGATATATTACAAAAATTCCCTGAAAATAATGTAGATAAAACGATCTTTCTGATAATACTTGAAATCTATTCTCTCCACAATGAATTTATATAAAAAAAAATGAAAGAATATAGAGTTTCTAAACCAACTCCGTCCATATTTTGACGCGACGGCCATATTGTCGGTTATCTTTCTTGCCCGCCACGTCATCGACCATTAATTAAAATTATTCCAATAGGCTAGACGCCATGCAGTATTTCGTTACGTCAAGAACGAGAATGGCCCAAGCGATTCTGATCTTGTTCTTGATACAATTTCTTTATACATAAGGGACAAAATCCCTCCCAAAATCGATGGTACACCGGAGTACGTACGGCCAATGAAAGAGGTCTATCCATAATTATTTTTTCAGCGAATATTTCTAAAGATTTAAAACTGTTATTTTTCAAAGAACGCTTTTAATCTTTTCCACTGCAGGACATGTAATACTTACACAACAAGCGCTTTCACACGTATACCATGCGTGCATAGAACTGTTCTAATACATTTAAAGATGTTATATGCATAATGCATTGAAAAATGATTGTAGTTATTGTTTGCAGGAGATACGGGCTTCCCCGGTCACTCGGGATTGGACGGGCGCGATGGTGTTCCTGGCGAGCCCGGGCTGGATGGCGTGCCCGGCCGGAGCGGGGCGGACGGCGCTCCCGGCTTGAACGGCAAAGACGGGAACAATGGCTCTGATGGCAGGAATGGAGTCGATGGTGAGCCTATTCAAAAAACTACAAAACCTATACTGACTTTAGACAGATTCTTTTGAGGCTGTGAGATGGATACAGAAAGAAATTCACCGCACACTGTGGCAGATGTCAAATAGTCTGTAACTCACGATCTATCAGCAAAACCAAAAATATGAGGTCTTATTCATAGCATTAACTTTACCCTAATGTCACCAAATTTTTCGTTTAATGATGTAACAATAAAATATTACATCAAACCTACTTTGCCTGATCTTTTCCTTAATGATATATATTTTTTTGTTGTTTATTAATCATCAACGCCCTAATGGGCTTTTACATATTTATACAGTTTTTGTGATTTAGTGTAAACAGACCAGGTAAAGTTTTAGATAACAGAAAAAAATACAAATATGGGTATAACAAGAGGTAGGTGTAGAGGTGCAATTAAATATATGTTTTAATAATATAAATACATATAAGATAAAGAAAAAAGAAACAGATTTAGATCTGCAGGTAGCATAAAATATAACATATATTAATAATATGATGCGAGTTCTTAATACATAATTTACAAATGCCAAATACATAACAAGAAAGATAAAAACATTAGCAATACATAACCGCTTTTCATAACTCCAAAGTTAAAAATTTATTATATTAACCGATTCATCTTGTTTCAGGTAAAGCCGGAGGTCCTGGTCCTCCAGGCCCCGCGGGACCCACTGGATCTAGAGGTAAACTACCTTTTCTAATACATTATGTACATTTTTTTTTTCAGTTTTCAGTTTCAGTGCCAATAAATCGGCATTTATTGAATATATTAATTAAATACCTAACTTAATTTACCTCACAAGGTGTTTAACCTGTTCCGAGGTATATACATTTTATTACATTCTTTTTTATTTTGTTATATTTTATTGATTTTCCCTTCTTGCTGTGTTTGCTTGAACCATGTTGTAGCAAGTAGCGAATAGTCTATGACTTCATTTTGTGTATAATAAGAATAAAAAAATGAACATTCATTTTATCATAATAATGAAAACACAGTAACAATGTTGAATAAAATAAATCAATACAGGTAAATAAAATTAATACGGTTGAAAATTTATTTTTCTTCTTATAATTTTATGTCTAGTGATTTTAATAACTCGGGTACGGGGCATACGTCATTCCTATGTCTACCTATGTTAAATTGTCGTGAAAACAAGCTTATGTGCCCAAGCGGTTAAATAAATAATTAATTGAATGGCTAACTATCAAATTAGTTTTAACATAATTAGAAAAAATAAATATTTTTTTTATTAGTATTAGTATTTATATACAAATAGTTTCCATAACTCAGGTTAGACGCTCCGCTGACGAAGCAACTGAAACCAAACTATAACCGGCTGGTTTCTATGTCTTGATTGATCAAAAAGCTTGTTTAACCATAGACGAAGAACAATCAGCTGACAGCTGGCAACTAGCAACGGCCGGCCACGG
Source organism: Limnephilus auricula (assembly GCA_951813805.1). Lineage (NCBI taxonomy): Eukaryota > Metazoa > Arthropoda > Insecta > Trichoptera > Limnephilidae > Limnephilus > Limnephilus auricula. The sequence continues at coordinate 10,161,415 of OX638402.1, read as the reverse complement.
CAATCAGCAGTGCGAGTCGCGAGTCACCGCTTTCGTTACCATTGACAACGGGTTGTTGAGTGATTGTGTAGTGTGCGGCCTATCACATTGTCATACAAAGACAGTTACCAATTGACAGGTTTCAGTTGCCTCAGTGAGCGGATCGCCTAACAGCACAGATCGTGGATTGTGTAGAGACTTGAAAAAATTTGTGTTTGGGATGTCGCAAGTTTTGCAGATGAAAGAAACAAACCCACACCGGGAGACTCTCCTTTATATATATACATTAATAATGGGTAATCAATAATATATAATAATACATTAATAGTCTGTAATCAAGCCCCATTATTAAAAAAATAGCTATTTTTAATAGAAATACCAACTGTTTCCAGAAATATTTGAGATGCTTTTGTTGTAGGTCTCTCAGGGCCGCGTGGCAGAGCAGGCAGAGCGGGAACTGATGGGTCTCCTGGGTTACCCGGGATCTCTGCCTGGATCCACAACAACACCAACACCCTGCTCATCCCACCCTCCATCGCCGGTGAGTGAGGATCTTAGCCAGTCAATACTTTCACCTTTTTTTTTTTTTTATTGATATAATTTGTAATATTCTAATATGTTAAAATAACACAATATTTCTATGTTTTAAACTAGGTATCATTTTTTTTATTATTAAAGCTGACCGGTTTTAGAACAACCGTTATTTCCTTTTAGCAAAATGTATACTATCTAACTTAATATTACAAAATTATTATGGTTATGTGGGGGCGGAGGCGTGACTAGGTATTACTTCCACACCACTAACATAACAATTTTGTAATATTAAGTTAGTAGTTATATATTTGGCCCTAAGGAAGGAATGGTCGTTCTGAAACTGGTATATATAAATTATAGAATCTATAGGGGTAAAATAAAATAATACATACCTTCATTTAATTATAATGGATTATGTTATTATATATACATATTTAATAGAATATAGCTATAACTCTGCAGTATCCATACCTCCTTAGAATTAGGTTAGAATAGAATAGAATCAGGATTGTTTTGAAATAGAATATCAAATGATAGTGATTTCGTACCAAAAATGTGAAAAAAATACTTAGGTACGTTTGTTGTCTGACAGCAACCGAAGTGCCTATGTCGTAATATATAAAAAAAGTTTAAAATTGTTTCAATGTATCACTTTTAATAAATTATTTCCAGTGGGCGGCGAGACAGTGGTGGTGCATGAGAACGAATCCGTACACTTGCGCTGCGTGACGACGGGCACACCGCCCCCCTCCGTGCAGTGGTCGCGCGCCGCCGAGCCCCTTCACACCGGGGCCTGGCGCTCCTCGGGCATTGCAGCCGCTACGCTAGACGTTCCGCGGGCCTCACGCCTGCATCAGGGCGAGTACTCCTGCACTGCGCATAACGGGGTCCCTCCGCAAGCTACCAAGATCTACAGACTGGAGGTGCACTGTAAGACCTTTTTTTACTTTCGAAGTTTTATTTTATACAGTGAAAAATCATGAGATATTATATTAGTAAGTAAATAAAGCTTTATTGAAAATGGTAAAAACACGGACTCTTGAAGTATCACGAAATCTGACTTTCCTTTTTAAGATTAACCGTAAGAAGTTTTAAATAATAGAAATACACATTTAAAATAGTAGTAATAAATAGTTTTATTTTATTTTTTATAGTGAACACCTCACAAGAGTCCCAACAGCTCCCGTCTGGAGCCATTGAGACTATAAAGATGGGGAAGAGGAAAGCGGGGATGTACCTGGCTATTCAGATCTAGTCATAAACACGGCTGAAGCCATTTCAAGCAATGTTTCAATTCTGAATGGTGGTCTTACACCAGGGCGATACTGAAAGTATCTTCCACTCTGGAACGTGCCGCAAATATAGTATAAATTATTTTTAATTAATTAGTTGTGAAATAACACAAATTAATCACATCAAATTTATTTGTGCACGCCGGGTTCGAACCCGCGACCATTGGAATGGGTGTCCAAAGCTTTGCCTCTGGACTACGCCGGCCGTCAATATAAAATAATTTTCCCGTAAAAATATAATATTATAGGTAGGTCTGAACTTCAATTCTTGAATTTTTGACATTTCAGTTCCAATTTTGAAAATGGCAATTAAAATAATTTTCCGTTATACCTACTATAGGAAGGTACTTTATCGCTTATCTGAATTCTTGACACAATCTATTCCAGATTCAAAATTGACACTAAAATTATAAAAAAATTCAAGTTCATTGAACCAGAGTTACAAGCACTCACAGCATACTCACAGTAGATCCATAACCGAAATCAGTGTTTCTGTAGCAGTATGACGTACAATTGTATGTTACCAGCGTCGCAAGACGATGTCTGTTCTAAGATGGTTATTTTCAAACTTTGAAGGCTTATTTTAAACATTATTATATGGGATTGTTGAAGAGGGGGGTGGGGGAGGTTTTCACACTAAACCTAATCTAACCCTATTAACTTTATCTTGTTATGATAAATTTCAATGAGAAGTGAAAATATATTTGGCGAAAATAAATGAAAAGAATGAAATTAAAAAAAACATTTTTCTAGTTTCGCCCATGATCCGAATCAAAAACCAGATGATCCCTGCCAGGAACGGTTCCACAGTGCAACTTGAATGTGAGGTCAGTATCTTTCACTTATTTTTTAAGTAAAGCTTTTGTACGTATATAATAATTCTAGATTTACAATGGGTTATTTTGTATCCTATGATTTACACAATTATTAAACTCTAAATTTGATTGCTGTGAACTCTTACATTTAATACATCTACATGTACCTACACGAACTACTAGACAATCATTAACATTTTACGCAATACATCTCATTCTAACTATAAATTGCATTCCCCAATACAATGATTACATAGTCTTGGTAACCAATATTTAAGCAATATTGATGTATTTGACAATAATTTGAATTTGGCAAATTTTAAACCTTATATGTGCAAACTATTTGTACTTAATTCATAAACTATTGTAAATAACAATTTTATACATTTTTATTAATACCTATTATTGTTGATTTGGAGGATATTGGCAGGGTATCTATTTTTACTTTATTTATATTCTGAATTACCTATATTTTGTCAACTCATACTTTATCTAACCTATATTATGTGTGATACGTTTTTAGATTTTCTCGGCCAAAAGCATTTTCGTTGTTAGTTTTTGGGGTGTTATGCCGTGTTGCGCTACCTCCTTCTTTAGCCGACATTTCGGACAGCGTTGCAGTGTCCATCATCAGGGCAGATCCGACACATCGTCGGATCTGCCGGATCTGCCCTGATGATGGACACTGCAACGCTGTCCGAAACGTCGGCTAAAGAAGGAGGTAGCGCAACACGGCATAACACCTCAAAAACTAACAACGAAAATATATTATGTGTCTTTATATTTTCTGTTACTTACCTGTACATATTTTATTCACTTCTAACTCTTCATTGTAATTAATCAAAACATGTACTGCTTTATGTATGTAAAAGCCCAATGGGCGTTTAAATAAAAATAAAATAAAATAAATATTATTATTTTTATTTTTAACTTTTTAACTTAAAGAGTTAAACCTCAAATTATAATATTTTAATTAATGAAGATAATATTAGCGAAAGTAACCAACCGCCGCACGCAGAGGTAGTGTACACCGCGCTGTTTGTGATGTCGCCGGATCGTATATTGTTACCGCGCGTGTAAGGTAGGTGAGTGATGCGGCACCCAAATTAAGAGGACCTCCGACTACAAATTATGCTGCTACGTAAGGGGCCGAAGACCACCAGGTCTCCCGGCCAAGGGGAATCACTAAATATAGGGGAACAATTAAAAATATTGTCCCTGAATATAGAGGAAACTTTTTTCACCATACGAAAGAAGAAGAAGATATTAGCGAAAGTCAGAAAAAGATACGGATACGTTGGCGCAGTGGATAGCACGTTGGACCAGATTGCCAGAGGTCCTGGGAGTTCCAGATGTATCCGTATCTTTTTCTGATTTTTCTGTTTCGGATTTTCGATTGACTTTCGCTAATATTATCTTCATTAATTAAAATATTATAAAATAAATATTATTATACTCTTAATAACTCGTTTTGGTGAAACAAATAACTATGTGCTACGCTGAGGTGAACTGGGAATTAATTTATGTAATAGCAGCGAACAAGTTTTAAAATTTAGGGAAAAGACACCATTTTATTGGTAGGTACTACAGTCGAGGAATAAGGCAGACATGGAGGTTAAAACAAAGGAGTTGGTTACCTTAGCTCAGTAAATGCCCAAAATAGTTGATGGTTTCGATATCATTTCTTTTTTTTCTCAGGATCTGATAATAAGCAATAACGGGTTCAAAATTCTCATTTATAAACCGCTTCCGCTCGGAGTTCACACCCGGCTCCACTCCCTACTGAGTTCCTACTGCACTTTCATGAAGCTGAAGCTCGTGCAATACTAACATCTAATAATGGCTGTAGGTGGAGGCGTTTCCCGAGCCGCTGCGCTACTGGGAGCGCGCGGACGGGCGGCTGCTAGAGCCGGCGGACCGCTTCCGCACGGAGATCACGCCCAGCTCCACTCCCTACCGCACCTACATGAAGCTGAAGCTTGTGCGACTGCACCACCAGGACATCGGACAGTACCACTGCATCGCCAAGAACGAGCTCGGAATGACCAAAGGGGTTTTTACCATATACGGTGAGAGATGTAACTTTTCGTTGACGAGTATTACACAGGGATCAGATTTTAATCCTATTTCATGTTGGCTTTGGAGTTTTTTTTTTCTTACTATATTATTAGATTATATAAATATTGTTTTCTGAAATCAATACCTAAGATACTAGCTAAAATTCACAACTTATTTTAATTTATTAATTGCTTGTGTAAACAATATAATAATTTTATACCTAATTTTCAAGTAAAAAATATACCTCACGCTTCTAACGCTACACGCTATTGGTCATATATATGTATATATACTTCCGCCTCCTCTTCCCAGCCCGCGTTCCACTTTCTCCTTCGCCCTCCATTCTTGCGACCCCCCTCAAGCATTCCCCTTCCACCTTTTCCGCCTTCCCCCCTCCCTCGTTCCTCCCGCAAACCCCCCCTCTTTAATTCCCCTCCGCCCCTCCTGGATTCCCCTTCCCCTCCAGCCGTTTTTGCCTGCCGCTGAACTCCATAAAATACACCCATTTTTCAAACAACTCGCCTTTGGTCTATTTCAATTTTTTATGCTCATTTCATAATGCCAGAGCTAGCTTTATAAATTATAACCTAATGTTATTCTGATGTATGAGCTATATTATTTTTAAGTTTCATTAAAATCCATTCAGTAGTTTTTGCCTGAAAGAGTAACAAACGCACATACATCCATACAAGCTTTCACCTTTATAATATTAGTAAGATAAGATATAGTATGTTGGTTGTAAATTCTAATGCCAAAGATGCACCACAATTATTATTATGTAAAAATAGTTTCCGGTCATTTGCCAGAAACGCCACATTTAGTACCAAAAATAAAGTTATTGAATTAATTTAAGCAGCAGACTATTAAAATGGGAAAGGCAGAAAATTTTTGTGATATCAATCAGGTTTATGATGGTTACCACGGGAGGAATGGAACATCTTAAGAGGGATGAGTGGTGTTAATGCCAGCCGATAAATGGTGGAAATATATAATAATTAATCTAAAAATGATTAACCACTTTTACCTAATCGTGGCACCTCTTTGGTGCTGAGAATAATTTCGAGAAAAATAAAACATTATAAAATGTTTTAATGTTTTATTTCAACACTGTTGTCTTTAGAGCAAGATCCGTCTCTCGGTACCCCCCCACCAGTGGATTCCACCGGGGAGAGCGGCGCGCAGTGGGGCCCCCCGGTGCCCCCCACCAGCAACCTAGAGGACATCTGTCCCCCGGCCACCACATGCCCCGCCTGCGCGCGCTGCTCTGACCCCGCACTCTCCCTGGCCGACTTGTTGGATCACCTGCGCGTCGAGCCCCTGGGCGGAAAGCAATACAAGGGCCTGCCCGCCCGGACTACAGGTACTGCACTGAACCCGCTGGTTAAATGTGCCCACTCTACAATCTACACATCCCACTGATTAAACGTGCCCCCATACTATCACTACAATTTAAACACCCACTGGTTAAATATGTCCTGTACTATCCCTACAATATATCCCAACTGGTTAACCCCATACTACCCTACAATCTACACTCCCAAATGGTTAAACATGCCCCACAGTATCCCTACAACCTACACAACCCACTGGTTAAACATGCCCTATGCTATCCCTAAAATCTACACTCCACTGGTTAAACATTCTCCGTGCTTTACCTACAATATACACACCCACTGTGTCTCCACTGGTTAAACATTTCCCGTGCTATATACTACAATATACACACCCGCTGTATCTCCACTGGTTAAACATTTCCCGTGCTATATACTACAATATACACACCCACTGTGTCTCCACTGGTTAAACATTTCCCGTGCTATATACTACAATATACACACCCACTGTGTCTCCACTGGTTAAACATTTCCCGTGCTATATACTACAACATACACACCCACTGTGTCTCCACTGGTTAAACATTTCCCGTGCTATATACTACAATATACACACCCACTGTGTCTCCACTGGTTAAACATTTCCTGTGCTATATACTACAATATACACACCCACTGTGACTGCACTGTTATTAAAATGGTTAAACATATTATAATCTGAACATCTGCTGACCCAACTGGTTAAACGTGTCCTGTTCTATCTCACCCCATTGGTCCCACCGGTAAAACATGCCCCGTACTTTCTACAATTTACGTAACTACACACCACCCCAAATAAGGAACTCCCATAGATAATAGAAACAATAGAAAAATTGGCATCTAAACGTGCCGACTTTCGCTGACTGAAGGCCTATCAAAGTGGCATAGCCAATAAAAGTTATGTGTTTAGTCTATAAGTGCAATCAAAGGCGGGACAAGAAACATGTAAAGATTTCTTCAAAGTTATATTTATCAAAAAAAAATTTGCAGATTGTCAACTGTACGCCATCGGCAAGCCCGTGTACCACCGCTACTCGGAGCATAATTTTGGCTCTTGGCTGAGAGATTCCACCACTACTGGAGATCCTGGGGTGAGAAAAAAATATCTCAAGAAAAGATTAACAACTATTACATATTACTGTTAAACTTGTGAAATCAGATATGAGCTCATCAGCAGAGTGCTGCCTTCTCATTAAATAATTATAATTATTTTGAATACCTTCGAACTTTGAAGTTGGTTGACCTTTAAAGTTTAAACTGATGACATATGGAATGATAGCAGACGAGGCACAATTAAGTACCTTCGAGCTTTTCAAATTTTGCCAATAACAAGACTTATAATATTTGTCTAAATACACTATATCTATAAAGTCTACATATTTTTTATTGTATGTACACTTATTAGTGATAATTGATTAAGTATTTACTATAATATATAACTATTAGTATGTAATTAATCACTTAACATTAATTACTAATTTATATTTAAAAATATTCATATTTTTCCTTTTTTGAACATATCTTCTACAAATATTATATCAATATTTTGAGACAGTGCCTTAATGGTGCCTTACCTTACCAGTACTATACCTATTTACTGTCATATTGGTAAACGATAATTGTTGCATTTCATTATTATGTACCTTCTAATAAAATATTTATCAGCGGCTGAGGCCAATTTCAATATTTAGAACCAACTGTATGTACCTACCTATTAATTAATTTATTAATATAAGTTTATTTCTACTACATTTATATTCAATTTGTAATTTTTATTTTTCATTCATGTAGATTCTAAGTCAATTATTAAAACAGTAATTAAAACATTATAATTTCTAACTTTTTTTAATTAAGAGGCTTTAATCCCCAACTCAAACACGAGAAATTTTTTCTCCGTTGAGTTGAGTAGTTTGTTAAAAAAAAATCTATTTGTAAATAGCTTTTAAGAACCAACTGTATTTATTTTTCTAAATCTTATGTATATGTATTTTAAATAATAAAAAAATAAAAAATAATAATTGTATTCAAATTTGACTCTTTACTGAATACTTATTGTCATATAATATATTTCCAGGGTGAGAAGATCTGGGTGACCCGGGAGACAGACACCAAGCACCTGTTCGAATTCTCCAACAAGAGCTCTTTCCGGAAAGACCAGCCCACCAAAACATACATGCTGGAGTATGATTATGTGGTTAGTGAGGAAATACTTTTTATTAGCGGCGACTCCGAGACGGCGCTGGCCACAGACCTGCCCACAACACAGATCAGTGATGAAATAATTATATTATTCTCCGTAGGGCAATGGCCACATAGTCTACAACGGATCATTCTACTACCACGCGGGCAAACGGCGGCTGATGCGCGCTGAGCTAGGAAACCGCGGCAAGGCGGGTGGCGGCTCCGTCGCAGCGCTGGCCACAGACCTGCCCGATGCCGCAGAGCCACCCAGCCGCGCGCTCTACGCCACGGCACATAGCTTCATGGACTTCAGCGCAGACGACAACGGCCTTTGGGTCATCTACGCCATGAATAATAGCAATAATACGGCCGTTGCAAAGGTAACTTAAAACTCTATTAGATTGGCCAGAGAGGTAGCGCGTTTGCGTTCAACAGCGGGCGCTAGTTGACCAGACCCACCACCATTGATCTCTAGGGATACAAAGTATGGAGAAACAATATTTTCTTCACAACAAACAACACCAACTAATTTCAAAGACAATTGTTTACTTTTTTCGTGCTCAAAACAAGAGAACTCGATTTTTTACTTATATGTTCCATTTTTCAAATATTTTCAAACTTTGGTAAGATAGGAACTTGATATAACACCACGGTAGGAACCAAACTTATTCTCAAATTTTGAAATCGGACGCTTTTAATATCGGAGTGGAGCGATATAAACAAATATTGTATGATTATTCGTAACATGGAAATGTTTGTCTTTATTTAGAAAAAAAAACTTTTAGATAAACGTAGATACCTTGAATAAAGGTTTTTTCATTAATGAAGACAATATTAGCTAAACTCAATCGAAAATCTGAAACAGAAAATGGCTTTCCGGGCAGATGCTCTCACCACTGAGCTAATGTATCCCTTTCCGATTCGGTCAACTGTATCATACTTCGACTGAAAACTACCAACATTATCTTCATTTTCTTAACGCATATCTTTATGTATGATTGCAAGATTCAACTCGAACTAAATGCCATCTAGATAGTGTCAGGATAAATTTATCACTTTTTATTTAATATGCGACATCTATTGACTTTTCTGCAAGTCTAGGATGAATATTTTTATCCTTATTATAATATTTTAATTAATAAAGATAATATTAGCAAAACTCAATCGAAAATCTAAAACAGAAACATCCTGGTCCGAGTCCAGAAACGTCCTGGTCCTGGGTTCGAGTCCCAGTTATATCCACATCTTTTTCTGATTTTTCTATTTCAGATTTTCGATAGATTATAAACTAATATTATCTTCATTAATTAAAATTTAAGGTTTAACTCATTAGGTTAAAAACAAAAAGGTTTTTTCATTTACCACTTGGTATTAAATGCAATTTTTTGCCTTAATAGATTATGAATGGTTGTCACCAACCTCCATTTTTGTGGGAGTACTTTTATTTAAGGTATGCAAATTTATTATTTTACCGTATTTCAGATAGATCCAGATAATCTGCAGGCTCAATACATCTGGAATATTTCCGTCAACCATCACAAGGTAGGTATCTCTTTTGGAGATATGTATTACCGAATGTCTATCTGTCAGATTAGTATTTAGGTCAGAAATTTGGCAATATTATAATAATATATATATTTGCAATATTTGTCCATGTTTCAGGTTGGTGAGATGTTCATAGTCTGCGGAGTGCTGTACGCTGTAGACTCGGCCACGGAGCGCACCACGCGTGTGCGGCTAGCCTTCGACCTGTACCAGAACAAGTTACTGGAGGTGGCACTGCCATTCACCAACCCCTTCCGCAAGACCACGGTGCTGGCTTACAATCATAGGAATAGGGTACGGTATATTGTGCCTTTCATCCGTATCATCTCCAACCAATCCTAAGGGAGTTCTGGTCACCTTATGCTTCCAATCTCAATTGTAGCATTGATAAACCCAAAAAATAGATTTAAAATAATGATTAACAACAAAAATTGTACAATTTTATTACTTTTTTTTTCGAAAAGTTTTTTTTAAATTTTTTTTCTCCAAAAGTCACACGTTGCCACTGGTCACATTGCCACATGCCACAACATATCATCACTTGATGCACCCCCTGTTTCGGCTATACGGTTCTATTGGAATGAGTTCTTTTCACGTTATCCACTAAGCTGTATTGGAATGAAAATGGCCGTGATGGATTTTTTTTTAAAGAAGAGAAACTACCGCCAGTGGTTAGCATTTGTAGCAGGCCAAATTCCACCTTGGGATAAAGAAGATTTGATATTGTCAGCTTTTCGACTTATAATTTTGTTTTCCTACAGGAGCTTTATTCGTGGGATCGAGGAAACCAGCTCACCTACCCTGTACGGTACCATGAAATAGGACATAATTCTACTCTGGCTCTAGATTCGGGGCAGGCCCATCAGGCAGGACCCCCTGAAGAGGACACAGTTCACTGAATAACCCCATTACAGAGTCAACCACTAACAGGGTGTAGATGCAGCATTATCTGAGTGATAGAACATGGCATGAACACTTTTTATTTAAAAAAATCTATGGTTAAGTTATTTTCGAAAAAGAATGATTGTGCAATGCAGTTGGGGATGAATTTTTATTAGTTCATATGCCAGATTCACATGTATATGTATTGCAGCCAGTGCTGAAATGAACACAGTACTCACACAGATACATTGCTTGCATACAGGATGTTTCAAACTTATTATTCAACTTCGTTTAAAGTTCATTTTTAATAGGTACAAAAAAAAAAACACACTGTAAAACTTTTCAAATATTCAAACACTGACAATATAATATACAAACACGACAAAAGGCTGTTTCTCAATGACGTTCACAGTGTACGCTAATTCGGCCAATAATTGGGTGACCTATACAGTACACTTTCAACCATATAATGTACATTATTTTTTGGTCTAAATCAAATTATTTTCCTTCTCTATAATTAAAATTATGTTTTTACCCTTTCATCTCAAAATTTATTTTTATAAAAAAAAATACAATAATGGAAATTTCATCAGTCAGTAACCCATCTAATTTTAAAATATAAATGACAATGTATTAGTGATGTATGTTTCCTAAAAACATTAAAATAAGAATAAGTTAGGTATAAAGTTTATATTTTAACTCGACACCAAAGATATAAAATTATGACATTATTTATAAAATTAATAAAAAATATTGAGTACAAATTTATTTGTTCGTTATTTCAATGATGAGAAAGAGATGATATATGAGTGTGAATGAATCAAGGAGTGTGTGCCAAATTATGAGGCAGTTCATCCGATTTAGCATTATTATAAGCTCACTTTCAAAAGGAAGTCATAAATAAAAGACAGAGTTGAGTCCCATTCGCAATGTTTATATTTAGTAATTTTTTCACAACATATAATATAATGTTTTACATTTGTACTTACGGGTGGTCACTTTAAGAAAATCTATCTTCTTGGTACAAATATTCTACACTAGTTCTATCCGTCCCCCTCTCCCCTCCTCACTCCAAAACAAAAGGGGAAATTGGGATACATTGGTCAGTGAATTATTAATACTTTTCATTTAATGCGAAATTGCTTTTAATGGAAAGATGGATTGCTTACAGAATCTTGCAATTTTTCTTTAAATGGACACTATAGAAACATATATATTTCTGTTTTCAAATTGTTTGTTGTATTGAACGAGATTTTCAAAATAATTTATTCAACCATTCTGTATATGAATGGAAGAAAGAGACGAGTCAAAAATAGCTCTTCGGAATGAGTGCATTCAAATATTTCTCCTTGCAGAACTTTTCAAATACTGAATCGTATCATATAATAAATATGTCCTTTCCATTGATGAAATTTCATACAATATACTTGACCATTTTTTTCTAACAAGTATATATACTTCTGTATTCAAATTGTTTGTTGTATTGAATAAGATTTTCAAAACAATTTATTCAACCATTCTGTATATGAATGGAAGAAAGAGACGAGTCAAAAATAGCTCTTCGGAATGAGTGCATTCAAATATTTCTCCTTGCAGAACTTTTCAAATACTGAATCGTATCATAAATATTATAATAAATATGTCATTTCCATTGATGAAATTTCATACAATATACTTGACCACTTTTTTCTAGCAAGTAAGTATCGAAGAACATAACTAAAAAACTATTACTTCATTACTTTGAAGAACATAACTAAAAAATCTATTTTAGAACTCATCACCTTCTTCCTTTTGTACACAGGAACAAAGCTACTTGACTCTTATACACAAATAAATAAAATTCCATAGGTATATTAAACCCACAAAATGTTGTATAACCCTTTAAGTATATTTTATGTTATTATTACATTGTTTCCTCAGGTAAATAGGAGGTAAACTAATAAAAATACCCAATGAAATATGATAGTGGTTGAAACGATGTTTCTAATATTTTTATATCATGACTTTGTCCATATTGAAGTATGGTCAAATAAACTGCCATCATTATTGTTTTAAATTCGGTTGTGTCCACGAATTAGTCATTTAAAATTTTGATGCAATATTAAATAGAGATATGTAACAAATATCTTTTTACATTACAAATGTGCGTACATTACATAGCTCAGTTTGACTGAGAACTAAACAACCCCTGGATCTACTGTTAGACAGTGTGGATTTGGTCATCAAAATATAATAAATAATGTCTAGGTACTTGACAAAAATAAATATGTAATTTATACTACATTTTTTTCAATTCTTTTTACTAAAATGACATTGCACTTTCTACTAAGCTTACCCCTTTTATTCACTTTAAACTGTGGTGAAATTATACTTCAATCCTTTTACAAGCACTTTCCTCAATATTAATATTTATTTTCTTTACAAAATAATAGAGCCATACCACTTAAGGTTTACTCTATGGTTTTTGTCAAATGGCAACATTTAGAATAAATATCTACTCTACTAAACACTGAGACACAATACTTATGAGAAACAGCAAAGAACTATTTACTTAAACGGATAAAAACGTTTTGTATCAATTTGCAAAGATAAATGTGTTACTTATCATGTTTGTTTGAATAAAGCTAAGATATTCCGTATCGATTCCTCTGTTGAAATACTGGCTGAATCTTCAACTATGTGCCAAAGGAATAAGCACCAATAATTTATACTTGAAGCAGAAGAGGTAGGTTTCTTATTATGAATCAAAAGGATACAAACTGGATTCGGGTACCATTAAATAATATGTACACATATTTATTAGGCTTGATCATAGTAGATGATTATTTGACGATACATTAACATTTAACTCACAAGTTTCTTCAGGAAGGCAGTATTGTATTGCATCTTCTATTCTTCTAAAAAAATATAGGCATTGGGGTTCACATTCATGTACATCCTTAGAATTATCACACTACAACAAACATCAAGAAGATATGAAAAGTTCAAAGAGGTAAAGTTTGGGCATTGTCGAGTAAGGTTGGGCTGTGACCTGCAACCGTGATGGAACCTTCAACCATGATGCAAACTACAACCACAATATAATCACTATACAACCTACAACCATGATGGAACCTGCAACCATGATACAAACTGTAACCATGATGCCATCATGATACAACCTGCAACCATGATGGAACCTGCAAGCATGATGCAAACTGCAACCACGGTGATGATGATGATGTATCATAATGCAACCTGTAACCATGATGGAACTCGCAACCATGATGCAACCTGCCAACATGGTGGAACCTGAGACCCTGGCTGTATTCAACCACACAACATACAATAAATATTATGATTAAGAATAAATAAATAAATATAATGACTAGATTTGATACTTTTGATGAATTTGTAAAAATACATAAAAAATTATATGAATGCATAGCACAAAATGCAATACATAAATGACATGTTTTATAAAAAGCATGGTTACATCATAAGGTTAATGTGGGGGAACCGACTGGGTTTATTTCTCAACTGGAAGATATTGGATTTACAGGTGGAATTTTGACTTTTATCTTACTATTATATATTATATGGAGAAGCTCACAGAAAAAAATGCATAATTATTATTACAAGTAAATAAATACATTTTATAAATAATTCTAAACCGATTCAGCATTGTGAAAAATCAACAAATTACATTAATTCACTTTGAACAGAAGAAATCTACATAGCAGAAAAGTAGTAACATGTTTAAACATTTCAAAAGCTAAAATTTGTAATAAAATGATTCAAATTGAATTTTAACGAGATTCCTTTAACACTATTGAACAATACATTTCAATTTTTAATTTCTCGCTACAATTTATTAAAATAATATTTATTTTTTACTAAAATGGTATTTCTAATACAATATACTTCTCGTTTCGAGTGTAATCAACATTACATATTACTAAAATACTACAATTTTAAACTCTAACGTCCCACTTCTTTGTGCATATGATATTGTACCTAAATTATCTCCTAGCAAATTTATTACTTCTGGAGAATTTAACTTCAGATTAAGCCATTATTTGCTTTCTTAACAATTAATTTTATTCACATTACGTATGCTCATCAATCAAACGAGGCTACCGGTAGGAACTAGCCAAAGTCACAAATAAATAAATATCCTAAATTATGAAGAAACTTTGAAGGCTTTGGTTAAAAAAAAAACTCATTTTACATCAACTACACCAATGCAGAAAATCTTTTTGTTTGCCTCAAAACTCACAAATGTCCTGGCATAATGAAGTTTGCAAAGGTTTTTCTGTCTATAAATTCATGTTCAATGCAACACTTTTCAGTTGTTTACATCACAAGTTATGGAGCTTTGAAATGTTCATCTGTCAATACATAAGACAAACGTCAATGACATCACAAACATAAGTTAAATAAATTATAAAGACACGTTAATATCTCACAAAATTAAAACAAAAAGTGGCAAATAACCAACACACTCACGTGTCCAGTGAATTTTTAATTCAAATGCTGGTCATGCATGCTAAAGATAGTAGATGCGTAAAAAAATTTTGTAGATAAAATGGAGGCCTCAGCACGGGTAAACCACCTAGTGAGGCCAACATTATTGAATTTTATTATAAAATGTAAAAATATTGCATCAAATAAATAAATAATAAATAAATACTTCTTCAAATTTTGCAAATTCACTTTGTGGCACCATTTTATTAATGAAAAATTAAAACACTTTGTTTTTACCACGAAAATCAATTTTCGTGGTAAAAACAGTGTTTTAATTTTTCATTAAATAATAAATAGTCATTCAAAGAATATGTGTGTATGAACGAAATAGATGTAGGGCAGTTTTTATGAGCCTTAAAGTTGTGTCAGATACATCATGGATGTGATTAAGTTGACACTACGCTTATTCGCTTGTACTAAGACGAATATGGAACGCTGGATGAGACGAGCGACTAGGTTGTAGTTAATAGCTTGTCAGTAGGTTGTACTTTTACTTATTTGTTGCTACTTTCACTATCCCACTGTCTCTAATGGCGTCTAAAATCTTCGGTAAACAATTGTATTATTTATAATAATAAGTGTGCGTGTATTTACAAACGAAATTTTATTCCTTGGCTATTACTAGTGTTTGCCGTGTCAAGGAAACAGTTTCTCATTGCACCCAAGGGCACTTTGGCACTTTTTTATGCAATTTATTTAGAGATAGCTCACAACCTCGTGTGACTTGTTACAGTTTAGTATCAAATCGAAAGGACAGCAATTTACCACAACTTTTGCTCGCCACTTTGAGATTTCTACAACGTGCCTGTCTACAGTTTGTAATGTCATTGACAAATGCCACATTATTAGTCCTATTTTTCAAATGTTTGGGTAGTGAACCGAAAATATTTAATAAACCTTATCAAGGTATCCAGTGTTATTAAAATTACAAAGACAATATTTTTAACATAAATATTCTATTTTAACAAAAAAAAATTGTTACTATATAGTGACATAGCCACCCTTCCCTGTAGCCATGGCATTAAGGTCTATTCACATCTACCAGCACTGTGTGCGACAGACACAGCACAGACGCGAGTAAAATGGATGCGTACCAACAGCTGATTATGACACTGCATGGGCGAAGTCCATACGAAAGCGGGTAAAGGAATTGAAATTGTGTTCGCAAGGACTTGGCCAACGAAGTATCAATTCGCTGTTGAAGCGGCGCTATTTAAGTCGTATCTGTGCCGTGTCTGGCACGCAAGGTGCTGGTAAATGTGAATAGACCTTAATCTTATAAGTACTAACTTTCACAAATTTTATATGACATTGCGAAGAAAAAACACGCAGTTAAAATGTTGACCGTTACGATAATATATAGTCCATTCGAACTTCTAACTTAATTAACGATATACAAAATATTTACTGTAATAATAAGGTTGTTGAAATTTTAAAACAAACTTTAATATCTAATTAGGCAATATGTAACCTATTCAAATAACTGACTTAATTGTTACGGAAACTGCATGATTAATTATTTAAGAGATAAATAATTTTTCTCAAATATTGCTTTACTAGTTAAGGAACCAACTCAAATTATTACGTTGTAAGCCACAATGTGATCAAATTTGCCAATGCAAAAATAACTCGTAGAGTATGTTAAGAAATTATAGACAAAAATTAGGAGCGAACACCAAGATGGTTAAAAAGAAAAATTACATAACATCAATATCAAACAGTTTTCAGAAATTAGTGGTATCTTCTGAAAGGCGATGATTCTATGTACACCAACAAGCTTGTAAGAAAATTTTATATTCACACTTTTTAACACTACTCAGAATAATTGCGTAGAAATATATTTTTTTTTGTATTTTCAAATGTACATATCAAAGCCATTTCCAAAACGTTAAATAAAAAATTTAAGAAAAATTGAGTCATACCTTTTTTATGTCCACTGTCTGATTATCTGTCAGATTTAAATATTAAAAAATTTAAAATAACCTCACATTTGAATCTACCATATTTGTTCTAAAATCGGCTTAATCGGTGTTGCCAAAAAAATTAAAATTTTTAGTTCGATTTTATAAAATTTATAGAATTTCTTGACAAACTATGAACCAAAACATAGAGAAATTTTTTTAAATAATTCAGCATAATAAATTCATACAATATGTTAAAATTTAATATTTATATATGTTTATAAATTAGTGAATAGGATAAATTTGTTAATTCGATTTGAGATATTTGACAAAATGTGTGTATAATTTATCAATCGACCTTAATAAATACTGATTGTCTGTAAAATAAAAAATAAACTATAAAAATTAACCTAAAAATAAATTTTGATTGCATTGCTTGGAAATAAATTTGTTTTTATATATCAAAACAATGCAGTCAAAAATAATGGTGATATTATAAAGTTATCTTATTTGTTAAATGGGACTAGAAACAACAAAGTTGTTAAACTTTTTTACAAGTGAAAATTAATAATATTTAAACTCACAAAAACCTTAGAAAATTAGAAAAGCCATAGACAAATTACAAACCAATAAAAAATATTTCTTCTACTTATACAAGACGTTATTTTGTCGTTGTATTTAATGTCGAGTATTTTAAATAAGGAACAGAAACTATTTAAATTATGAGAAAGGCCATTCATAAACTGAGATACTAACAAACCACTCGAGTTATGTGCGCATAGCAAACGCACATAGCATCCACCATACTATTTTGCTAGTGTTCTTATATGATTCGACGCGTCGACCATGGGTTTGATGTCATTTGCACACATCTGACAGTACTGGTAATGCGACTGAGATGCATTCGCATCTCCTACTCGTTTGACAGCTATCACATGATTTAGGATAATATCGACATTTATATAATTGTAATTTACCGGAACATGTTAGAAAGGATTTAGCGGAGAAGGTGTGGATTGAGGTTGGAAAAAAGTTAATTTGATATCATTCTCTTGTGGTTCCTTGGCAGTGACGAATGCCCAACAATTAATATTATTTAATCAAAGACTCTCAAATGAAAATTTGTAACAGAAAAAGATACATATTGATATGATATATACCATACTCTTGAATGTCGGATGACAGTTATTAAAATCAGAGCATTCCGAGGAGCTAGAGTGCTCTAATAAAAAGCAATGTCTGGAATGATATTGGCGCAAGCGATTCTGACCGTCCTTGTACAGTTTCTGTATACATAAGGGTTAAAATCGCATTTTATTTTTTAACCTCTCAGCCGTCACCCACCCTCCGGTGGGCTTACGATAGATGACTCGTTAAAGTTCTCCAAAAATTGAATATTACATTTTTGAGGTTATACTCATTAAAGTTATTCCAAAAATTACAGATATTTATTTCATTGCATGAACCCAAAATCTTCTTTTAGATCATTTTTATACTAACTTGTTATAAATAAAGAAGAATAATATTATTGTCTTCGTCGCTAAAGTAACTTGACATTGTATTAATTCCACGGCTGCACTTGAAAAAATGATAAAGTTATTTATAATTCAAAACCAGCATTAAACAGTAGCATATCAATAGGCGACTTGTGGTTGCATCGCAGTCACGTAACTTGTAAGTTTCTCTATGTACGAAGGGCCTTACAATTAAGTACACAAAACGATGGGTTCACAATACTATGAAGAATTTCAAAGATGATTTAAAAAGCGCAACATTAAAAATAAAACTTGTAAAACAGGGCAAACATACGTTCCATTAATTCATTAACCGCTATGCAACATTATAACTAAACCGTCTTTATTAAGACATATCCATATGGGAAGACATCAATATTTTTGTATACATCTTTACTTAAAATTTGTTTAAGAAGCAAAACTTAGACGAGTGAGACCACGAGAGGCCTGAACACAGGACGGGACATTCCATGTAACAATCGACCCTTTGCGACTTGATTTCGGTTCGGCGCATGTTCAGAGCCCACTAATCATCACATAACTTTACAAGCATTTTCATGTATACCGGATAAATGCCGATCTTGGGGTATTTTCATACAACTTTACTAGTATTTATGTGTATATGGGATAAATGCCGATCTTTGGGCATTGTCATACAACTTTACTAGTATTTATGTGTATACGGGATAAATGCCAATATTTGGGCATTGTCATACAACTTTACTAGTATTTACGTATATGGGACAAATGCCGATCTTTGGGCATTATCATACAACTTTAGTTATTTATGTGTATATGGGGTAAATGCTGATCTTTGGGCACTTTCATACAATTTTCATACAACTTTACTAGTATTTGTGTTTGGTTAAGATCAAACCTACAGTTTAAAGAAAAATGTTCATTTCGTCGGATGGACCAACAGGGGATTTTCTCAGATATCTCATTTATCTGGTAAGCCCTGTGCCCTTCACAGGCATACTGTTAAAATTAGAATAAAATACCTCTCGCAAAGCATTGGTAAACACACCTTTACAATAAACAATAATAAAAAGCCACAAAATTTTAATGTCACTACACAATATTACTTGGTTTTCGACAAAGTCTGACAACACTTCTTACAAGTTATTGTGGGGGGCTATTCAATTTCTAACCTACAAACTAGGGGACAAGCTGATTAGGCTTTAAGGTTGATTCAAGCATATCGGCACTTGGATGAATTCATCATATCATTACATACAAATAAATAAATCATTTAGATATAGGTACAGCTTCTTTGTAAAATATGCAGCCATCAATAATTTTCGTACTTATGAACAAGTAATATATTAAAACCAGTGCTTTTTTGTATTATAAACGTGCCGGACATTTTATGAAGCTGCTTATCTTGTGATCAGTGAATATCATCTCTTCTCAGAGGAAACTTTTATATGTTCCCAATTCTTTGAAATGCTTAAGGCAACAATATTCAAATCTATTACCCACAAAGAGCACAGTTAAAATATCAGCAATAAGTAAATTACCAGAATACAATTTTTAACTTTAACCCCACACATAACTGTGTCATCTTTGAGGATGCTATGTGGGGGTCTTTTTGAGGAGAGGAATGAGTGAACATAGGTCTTTAAAAGGGAGGAAACTCATAGGCCAGCAAATCGTTCCACAGCCAAGCTGATGAACTCAAGAACAAGTCGTACAAACAACTCATTCTCGTGTGACAAATGTCAACTGTATTGGCACGCAAATATATTAATAATTTTCAAAAATAAGAAGAATTCATTCCCAAAAGTCGTTCATTGCATTCCATAACAAAAAAGCACTGGTTAAAACAACCACGTACATATTGATTTAGCGCAAAAACAGTGTAAAGATTTATGTACAGAGGGCAGCACTATCAATTTACCTAACGAGCGATAGCTTAAAGCCGTCATTTGAAGCTGTAACTATTCTACTATGCGAAACAATTGCTAACACCCTTGAAACATTTCACTAAATCATTGTATTAAATTATTTCAAATATATTGTACTGTTGGATAAACTAAAAATTAATAATAATTTGGTAAATCAACAAATTATCTAATACTGTTTCGCTAATTAATGTACATTTTATTAAATACATACTTTAGTTAATTTCTTTACGGGTAATACAAACTTCAATGATTTCTCAACTTCATTTCATCTTATCTTAAGCTAATTTGGTCTCACGTTATTGGGGTTTCTAAATTATTACATATTATTTTCAAACCAACATTTGGATCCCACAATACTGATCATGATTTCAACAAAAAAATAAAATTCTTCTTTAAATAATTTATAAAATGCCAAATGTTTGCATTCGTCATTAGCTTCGTCCACACACCGCGCGGATAGCGCTTGATACATTTCCAACTAGCAAATAAAAAATAAATTAACAGTCAAAAGTGTACAAACTCAATTTTGAGTATACAGTGTGTTATTCTGTTTTTACACGGTTTTGAAATAATACCATTCACAAAGTGTAATGGGAATTATCCGTACTTAAAATTATAATAGAATCGAATCGTAAAATTTCAAGTGATTTCATACTAAACATGTGAAAACGGTTGCCTTTATTATCTGACAGCGATATATACAATGGAAACTATCTCCCATTTTTCTTACATAATGTTACACACTGTCTTTTTTGCAATGAATCCATTTTAAAAACAGTTTTCTACTTATTTATACCGGTGTGTAGACGAAGGCATTAATTACATCAACTAAAATCAAACAAAGCGAATTGTTTAAATAAATAAATATAAGTTTAACAATGCGCAAAACACCGCGTTAAAATTAATTCTAATAATTAAATTAACTACTAAAATGGTAACATTCCCAGTGTTTGGCACATGCAACGTTGAATAATTTATTTGAGATCCAAAACCATCAGAATATTAATTTAACATTAATAAATACCCATAATAAATTACTTTTTATAAATATTCATCTCCCATCCCCGTTTCTTGTGCTGAGAAAGAGTGTTAAAAACATTAGGCAAAATGTCAGATTGGATCCGACGTTAAAATTTTAGATAATTTTGACTCATATCTCAAAGACGACAACTTGTAGGTTTTTTTATAACTCCCTCCATTTTAATTTGCTGGTAATTATTATTCAAATTTGAACATCTACTCTCCATGAACCAGAACCTAAAAATATTCCTAATATGTATGTCAATTTAGTTAGTTGTTTAAATCAATTCTCTATAGGGTCTATGTTTTTTTTGTTCAATTTTAATGTTTTTCACTGTGGATAAAATCAAAAAGATTTGGAATGTAAGGTTGGGTTAGAACGCAGGTAAGATTAGATACTGGTAGCTTATTTCATTTATTGAAATAATGTTACTATTGTACCTTGTCATTGAGGTTAGGTTATTTGGCGTTTCCAATTTGAAATGTTCGTATTAGAAAATAAGCAAGTGTGGTTAATCTACTAAGACTATCACTGTTTTGAGTAAAATAAGGTCAGGTTATGTTTGTATATCTGGAATAGAAGTTAAGTTAGGGTGTTTAGTGTGGATTGATTTTACATGTTAGATTGCTTCACTGCAATAAAAATTAGGTTCTGTTTACATTTCTGTAATAAAAGTTATGTTAGGTGGATTTTGAAGACTGATTTTAGAAGATTTTTATATCTGTAATAGGTGTTAGGTAGTACAGATTGATTTGACATGCTACTGCAGCGGAAGCGAGGTCAGGTTTGATAAGCGGGTCAGGTGGGTGGTTAGGTTGGTTAGGTTTCTTAATTCAGTAAGTTTAGGAGGAAGAGATCTCGATGGGGAAGTGTCGGAAACTGGGGGTGGGAGGCGTGAGGTGCGGTCAGGGCAGGAGGCGCGAGGGCGAGGGCGGCGGCTGTCCGCGACGCGGCTTCCAGCGGAAAACCAACGCCAGGATACTGCGTAGACGGCGCCATCTTCGCCGCCCGCCACCTAGACCACTCTGAAATAAAAAACACATGTGAGTTCTCGAAGAAGGGGCAGCCCAGCTGGATGGCCAGCTTCCGTCCCTCTTCAAGGTCACCGGAAGTAGTGTAGAAGATAGTCTGTCTGTTACCTGTCGGTGGTCCTTGCTGCGAATCTCTCTGACCAGCGCGTGGAAGGCATCATCTATGTAGTGGCGCAGGGCTGCCGAGGTCTCGAAGAAGGGGCAGCCCAGTTGGGTGGCCAGCTGCCGGCCCTCTTCGAAGGTCACCTGGAGAGGACACAATGACATGTTGCCGACATTAGTTTAGTGAAACCTTTGGAACGCTGAGCTCCCGCATTTAATAGTATGTAGAGGGTAAAAATCCCGTAAACGAAATAATGTATTTCAGATTACCCATCGGATACGCCGCCGCTCAACGGATACAAATTTTTCATTCCCGATGGGTACTAATGGGGCTTGAGAAATTAAAACTTAAATTAGCCCAAGACATGTATTATAACTGAAGTTATGGTTAGAACATAGATAACAGAAACAAAGGAGATAGACCAAGAACCATTATTAGTATGAAACCACGCACACAATGCGTGTCGCTAACATCATTCACCCACCCTACCGAAAATCGTATTCAACATCTTACATTGCTTACATTGCACTTACATTGCACAGTTGCTTTTATTTCGTGCAGTTTGGTCTAGGCTCGGAGACAGTCTGCACGCTTTCACGTCATATCTTCTTTTGTTTCTATTATAAATAAAGAGTCCACTGCAATGAATGTCCATGGAAAGTGATTTTGAGATACATATCTGCATTTTAAATTTTAAAACTGTAGACCAAAACACGGGCGTTGAGAAGCAAACAAAGCATATTTTTTGTATAAAGTGTACTTATTATAGTATTGTTACCAACAAAAAGATTACATAAAACGTTACATTATGTACCCAATAAAAAAAATATTGTCGTGCAACTCCGAAGTTTCCATTAAAAAATTATGATTATCCATTTTACTATTCAAGAACGATCACTATCACCAACACCACTCAACCCCCTGTATATATCTCCTTACACCCCTTTCTTCGTTCATGTAAGGCATTTTTCGTAATGTATAGCGAATAATAATAATAATAATTTTTCAAGGAGACTGGTTGAGTCCTCTTTGGTTTTTGCTTAGCATTAAATCCTCTATCTGAAATATTAATTAAAAGAAAGTTTGGAATAAAAATTAAGGGTAATTCAGTGAAACCCTCTTAAGAAGTTTTCCAAGGGACCGGAAAAAAAAACTTCTTAGCCGGGAAAACCTTATAAGTGGGAAAAATTGGGCCATTTGGTCTTCAAGGGACCGAAAAAACCAAACTTCTTAAGCAGGAAAACATCTTAAGGGAGAACTTCTTAAGAGGGTTTCACTGTACTCATTCATTTGTGACATTCAGCCTTCTATCCATGTTTCGCTTTTAGAAATGGTTATTTTTCTCGGCACTGTGAGCGATACTAAATATTTTAGAAACATATAAAGTAGCTCTACAAACTAAACTATCGAATGGCATACATAACACGGAGAAAAAAAATTGTGATATTTAACGTTTTTGCAGAGGATGCATCAAATGAAATTAATAAATAACAAAAGTGCACATCCCAGTTTTGATATTTTGAGCTAGGTGTCAGAAAAAACATAAAACATCCATTCTTTAAATACTATAAAAGCCTTAGTGAATCGATCACAATGAATGGAATTGTGGCCCATCTTTTTTTTATATGAATACTTCACAAGGCTCCCGTCTGGAGTCAGTGAGATTATGGCATCCCCAATTAGGGTATGTTATGAGGCTGAAGATAGTGGGGAGGGGAAGGAGATTGGGAAGAGGAAGGTTGAGAAGGACCTGGCAATTCAGATCTGGTCACCAAACACGGCTAACGCAATTTCAAGCAACGTTTTAATTCTGAATGGTGATCTTACACCTGGCAATACAGAGCGTATCTTCCACTCTGGAACGTGCCGCAAATATGCTTTGTATTATTTTTGATTAATTAATTGTGAAATAACACAAATTAATCAAATAAAATTTATTTGATTAATTTGTGTTATTTGGTTTGAACCCGCGACCTTTGGATTGGGAGTCGAGAGCCTTGCCTCTCAGCCATGACAAAAAAAAAATTTCAAACAATAACCTCTTCCGAACGAAACATGTATGTGGATTACACATAGGCACTTTCAGTATTAACCCCTAGATTTATAATAAAACATCATCTGATGACCGTCCGTGGTCGAGTGGTAAGACACTTGACTCCCAATCGGAAGGTTGCGGGTTCGAACCCGGCGTGCGCAAATAAATTTTATTTGATTAATTTGTGTTATTTCACAATTAATTAATAAAAATAATATATACTATATTTGCGGCACGTTCCGGAGTGGAAGATACTCCCAGTATCGCCCTGGTGTAAGACCACCATTCAGAATTGAAACGTTGCTTAATAATGGCTCTAGCCGTGGTTAGTGACTAGATCTGAATAGCCAGGTACTTTCCCACCTTCCTCTTCCTCATCTCCTTCCCTTCCCCACTTACCTTCAGCCTCACAACATACTCCAATTGGGGATGCCATAGTCTCACTGACTCCGGAAGGGAGCAGACTCTTGTGAGGTTTCTCTATAAAAAAAAAAAAAATCATCACCTTGCGCAGATTATGGAGGTCCCTTTTGTTGGCTACCAGCACCAGGGGGATGTCCTCGTGGGGTCGCACGCGCGCGATAAGGCGCCGGTACTCCGCCGCCTCCCGGAAGCTCTGTCGATCAGTTACGGAGTAGCAGATCACAAAACCCTCGCCGCAACGCATGTACTGGTCCCTCATGGCTGTGAACTCCACCTAACAAATATCATATCATTACATAAGAGGATTTACTCTGCTTAACTTGCAGGTATTTTCCAACCTACTACTTTCCCGTCTCCTTCCTTTTCCCACTCCCTTCAGCCTCACAAAATATAACAACATACATTGGGGATGCAATAGTTCCACTGGTTTTCGAACATTTGAGAGTCTTGTGCCGGGTTCACAGTAAAAAAATTCTAATTAAAAAATCTGTTATTGAAGAAGACGATAATACTAATAAATAAATCTAAACAAAACATAAAACAGAAAAAGACACAGAAAAATAAAAAGGTAACGGTCACAACTGGGAATCGAACCCAGGATCTCTTGTCTTACCGGGACACAGTGTCTTAACCAGAGGCGCTCTAGGGGTCCAGGTGTGGAAGGTCATTTGAATATATGTATGACTAATCTTTAAGTATTAGATATTATGAAAAATGCCAAAATATTATTATCTATATAAATTTGTAAGTAGGTGACGTCCTACGTCATAAATCTGTGACTTAAATTACATATTTTTATAAAGGTAGTAAATTGGAAGTCACTACACAATCCATGTACTTGTAGGCAAATCATTTTAAAGAGAACACGTTTCAAGTTGTGCACACCGATAGCATCATTTTTTTTTTTTTAAATGATAACAAATAGACCCCGACAGTATCATAAATAAAAATTGTGAAAAAAATACAGTTTGAAACAGCCGTCCGCAGTCCCCTTTAACCCGCAAATTCCCAAAGATTCTGGAAGAGAAATAACACCTTTTTCAATTCCATTTCAATTTGACAATTTTTTTGTTTGTTTTTTTTTTCTATGTTCTTTCTTTTTTAAAATGAAAGACGAACATTCCCGGGTTACGAATAACTCAACAACATTTGAAAATCTCCTACTACCGCCACACTAAGCGGAAGATGTTGCTTGTGTTGTGATGGAGGACTTAGCCAGCTGAGGAATCGAACACGGAACGCCTGTGGTGAACGCGATGCCCACTCAGCCACTGACCGGTCTCCAACCACTCAACCACTGTTCAGGTTTATAACAAAAACAAAATTATTATTACATCACATTATATATTTTTTTCCATACAATAAACGCGCATAGGGACAGATGATATGAAAGCCCGGGACATTCATTAAAATGACCGAACGATCGTAGATTTGTCTGAATGGGAGCTTATAAATATATAAGACAATAGATGTCACTGCTCGTCACTCACCGCAGCACGGCCGCTGTCTATTTCGCGGTACATTTCAAATAAAAAGAAGTAGTTTGATGCGTAAGAATTTATTATTACCTATTATTTATGTCTTATAATTTTGGGGGGTCAAAACCCCTATTGTCCTAAGGGGAGAACGGCCCCTGGTCTGAACCGTAGAATAAAGAATATAACACTAGAAGTGCCTTCCACACAAATTTAAATGGAAACAAATGTTCCATTTAGCAACATTTATACAAATTTAAATGGAAACAAATGTTCCATATAGCGCCCAACCCCACAGCGTTCCATCTCACTTACAGTCACCAGAAAAGTTAGATCTCTATCCCATTCGATTTTCTAAAGCAGACTTTGTTTGGAAATATAGCCCAAATTGAACCTATTTTAATGATACAACATCATTGGATTCACTTTTTTATTTTAATGATATTTTTACATTTGATAATCAAGTTAATTATCAGGAACTATTCAGAAGGATAAATGTGTAGATAAATTAAACACAACCAACCAAGGTGACGCGCACAACAGAACGGCGTTCCGATCGTTCTCTTTTGTTATATTAGCTGTCGCTAGGTTACTGATCCAGTGTTTTAAATTATAAATGTTTTTGGTTGATCAGTGCAATCTACACACTTCCCCTCCAGTTGTTAAACGATATAAGGGCAAAATTGACCATGCTTTGTAGGGCACATTACACAAACATGTCGCTTAATATTTTGTGGCCCAACCATATATATAAAAATAATAAAAAATTCTAAATTAAAAACTCAAATAGTCAAGTATTTTACCGCTTCATAAACACCAGTAAGTTCACGGTCAAAAGTACTATACTTTCGTTGCGCGGGTGTGAATTTTTTTGAAAAGAATCCTAGCGGTTCCCAAGCGTTTCTGTTGGACTGTTGTAGTGAGGCTCCCATAGCTACGTCACTGGCGTCTACCATTAGAGCTATTTTTGCATTGGGATTTGGATGTGCAAGTAAAGCCACGGTCGCTAGGTTTTGTTTGCATTCCTCAAATGCTTCCGTCAGTTCTTGATTCCAAACCAATATTCTCTTGTCATTTTTCTTGTAACCAGCAATGCAGTCGTATAATTTTGTTTGAGTGTTAATTGCATTGGGAAGGAATCTTCGGTAATAATTCAACATGCCTAAAAATCGTCGCAATTCCTTTGCTGTTTTAGGTAATGGAAAATTTATGACGGCTTCAACTTTTTCTTTAATAGGTGACATTCCATTTTGGGTAATTGTGTGACCCAAGAAGTTGACTGTAGGTTCGCCAAAATGACATTTGTTTATGTTTATTACTAGGTCAAATTCAGCCAGGCGTTTAAGTAAAGAATCTAAATGTATTTTATGTTCTTCTTCATTTTCAGAAGCAATCAGAATGTCATCTATGTATACAAAGCAAAAATCCAAGTCTCTAGTTACCGCGTGCATGAAACGTTGGAAGCTTTGTGCTGCGTTAGATAAACCGAATTGTATGGATGTAAACTCAAATAATCCAAACGGTGTGATGATGGCTGTTTTTTGTACATCTTCTGGTTCAACTGGAATT
The DNA here is from genome assembly GCA_951813805.1 of Limnephilus auricula. NCBI lineage: Eukaryota > Metazoa > Arthropoda > Insecta > Trichoptera > Limnephilidae > Limnephilus > Limnephilus auricula. Next base: position 10,133,271 of record OX638402.1, on the reverse strand, counting down.
TGATGATATGCTCTGGTCATATCTATGGTACTAAAGATTTTTGCATTTGAAAGTTTGTGTGCAAAATCTTGTAGTTGAGGTATCGGGTATTTGTCCGGGATTGTTTTAGCGTTCAATCGTCGATAATCGCCAACAGGACGCCACTCTCCGTTGCTTTTCTTCACCATGTGTAAAGGGCTGGCCCAATTGCTTTTTGATGGTCTGCAAATCCCTTGTTCCATCAGATACTTAAATTCTTTTTTCGCTGCCTGTAATAGGGCTGGTGATAGTCTTCGGGCACGTTCCGTGACAGGTGGTCCTTTTGTTTCGATGCAGTGAGTCACAGAGTGTTTTTTTGTATCGGGTATTTTCATATTAGGCCTCATTAATGTAGGGTATTTGCTCAAGATGTCACGAAATTTCTGTGACGAGGAAATTGTAGAGATACCAGATGTAGGTCCTTTATACGTTGTTCCTTTGATCATTAATTTTGTTGATTGATCTGTGATTGTTGCCTTTCGTAAGTTTACCGTTAGGTTAAAATGGTGGATAAAATCTGCACCTAGAATTGGTCTTGATACGTCAGCAACAATGAAACGCCATTTCAACGCACGGCGTAGTCCAAAGTCGAGTTCGACTGTTCTCGTGCCATAAGTCTTGATGGGGTTTCCATTGGCTCCATACAATGTAGTTGGGCAGTTGTCGGAAGTGATATTATTTTTGTTATACGACGGTTTTTGAGGCATTACTGAAACGTCCGCGCCAGTGTCCACCAAGAATTTTTGTCGAGTTTGCAGATCGTATACGAAGAGACGACATGTGTTACTCGGAATCTCACATGTCCCTACTGAGAGGTTCCGCTGTCGTTTTCCGAATTCTTCGTTTTAAAAGTACAAGGTTCGTAGCATTTGTATGCATGTTCTCCAAACCGTCTGTGGAAATAACAATATTTATCAGGATCTCTTCTAGGTGATCGACCGCGAGACCCAGACCTCGGTCTTCTAGCAGGATTCTCTCGAGATGAATTTTGATATGAATTATTTCGACGAGGGCTCTGATTTCGCCGTCCTCGGAAGGTTGAAAAACTGTTATTTTGAGATATTTTCAATTTTGACACTTCTTGTGTTAGCTCAGAAATTTGTTTTTGTAGCTGAAGTAATATTGAATTTTCTATTTTTTCGGATCTTGATGTGCTGGGTTTGTTACTTTGATCCATTGCACCACATTCTGTTGATGTATAAACATCTGTGATTTTGTCGGCAGCCAATGCCAGTTGGTTTGTGTTGTTATCAGGAAGAGCTGACAGGATTGCCTGGACATGTTGGGGTAGACGCTGTAGCCAGAGTGTACGTACTATTGCACTCTCTGCTAATATGGGTCCAGCTAGCTCCATCATATACCGAAGAAGTCCGGAGGGCTTTCGATCTTCCAGTTGAATGCCCGTTAAAAGTCGTGTAAGTCTTTTTTCAGCAGAATCTTGTAGTCTGTCGATAAGTGCAGTTTTCAGTTTTAAATATTTGTCTGATTCTGGTGGCTTCGTGACAATATCACTAACACATTGTAAGGTTTGTGAATCGAGTGCTGCGATGATGATATTGTATTTTGTAAAGTCTTCTTTAATACGTGAGTTTGAAAATTGAGATTCGGCTTGAACGAACCATAGCGATATGTTTTCTTTCCAACATGGTGGTAATCTGACTGAGACATGGTGGATGTTTGATTCATTACTAGTTCCGCTTGATGATTCCATTGTAATTGAATCTGTAATTATCTTGTTGCTTGATGTTTGTAAACTTGATTCCGCTGTTTGCTTCGAGATGAGAATATTTTCTTCTGTTGTCATGGCATTATTTCAGATATTGACAATTCAACGCATATAAGACGGTTACTTTAAAAAAATATTCATCAGCAAAAAAATCGAAAAAACATTAAATTAAATCATATTAAAATATACATATTTAAAATTATCGATAATTTATCAAACTGATTTGGGGTACCATCTATGCATTTTTCTATAAATCATAAGTCAGATACGTGTGATATTATCTGAGGCGCAAACCTTTTGAAAATCTACTAATTTTAGAACATTTTTATTAATGTTAAATTATTTCAAATTATTTTTTAATAATAGAATAATTTCTCAAAACAGATAATAATCATTGACATTTAATTCAAATTTTAAATTTTGAAATTAGGTTATGTAAAAATAATAGTCTTTTGTTTAAACATTTACGTGACTTGAAACGAATTCCTAATGGTCTGCTGTCTGTGATGATGTTTTTTTTTTCTCAGCAAAACGTCTCTCGTGAAGGTAGATTCGCTGCGATTGGGTACTGCGTCATGAAGTCTCCTTGTTGTGAAGCTCCGCTGCGATTGGGTACTGTGTCATGAAGTCTCCGTGATGTGAAGCTCTGCTGCGATTGGATACTGCGTCATGAAGTCTCCGTGATGTGAAGCTCCGCTGCTTTGGTAGTCTCTATATGGTGTCAGCAAAACTCGTTCACCTGTGCAGCCATGGTCTCCATGTGCGATGATGGTCCCTAATTAAATCGCCATTTTCGATTTCTCTGGCCTCAGGATCCTATGCGTCGGTCGTTCTGACTGGTTTGTTGTGGTGCGGAAATTTAAAAAGAAATTTTTCGTATAATTGTGTCTAATTGCGTGGAAGGTCGGGTGGTCACCATTTTAATGATACAACATCATTGGATTCACTTTTTTATTTTAATGATATTTTTACATTTGATAATCAAGTTAATTATCAGGAACTATTCAGAAGGATAAATGTGTAGATAAATTAAACACAACCAACCAAGGTGACGCGCACAACAGAACGGCGTTCCGATCGTTCTCTTTTGTTATATTAGCTGTCGCTAGGTTACTGATCCAGTGTTTTAAATTATAAATGTTTTTGGTTGATCAGTGCAATCTACACTATAATTGGATCACGAAACATGCCCTCTTCTTGTATTTTCCTTTACTCTATGGCCTTACCCAACTTGGTACTTGGGACCTATTTAATTTACATCATTTTGGTCGATCTCATATTTCAAATTCAGAATTAACAATATTATGTTCAACTAATTTTTCCCATATTTTTGGCTGCTATCTTTTAAATTGATAATAAAGTTCTAACGAATTTATTTGTAACCAAGATAGTGTCTCGGATAAACATATCCGATTTTATTTATATGGGATACCAATTGACTTTTTCTAAAAGTCTGAATGAATACTCAATTTTATTGGAATAATTTTTTTTTAATAACTTTTGAAGGTTACACCCATCAATGTATATCATTGAAGAAAAAGATTATACTAATAAATCTAAATGGGACATGTTCTAAGGGTAATTGCAATTAGTTACAAGTATTATGGTGTACAATTAACTTGGTTACAAGTAATATAGTATAGAAATAACTTAGTTACAAGTTATGTAGTGTAAAATTAACTGAGTTGCAAGTAAAACAATGTAGAATTTCACAGGGGTTTTTTTTTTAAAGAAAGACAAATATTCCAGGTTACGAATAACCTGACAATAATTTGAAAATTTCCAACCACCTCCACTGTTAAGTGGAAAATATTTTAGACGATTAGACATAATACAAATTATTCTAAATATAAATTAGACACCAAGTCTTGGATCATCAGCCAAGTCAGATCAAAGTTCAACAACTTTATGAAAACCTATTTATAAGTCTGTTCATATTTCCAATGGTAAAATGTCTTTTAATTTAAATGCAATTGTGTACATTTTAATTTTTTGTGGTTAACTTTTAGATTTGAATATACAGCGTGGTGTTTTTCTTTCTAACACCATTTAGATTATATTTCCAACCATGGTAGTAAGGGAGACACAACGATTTCTATCAGACCTATATGAGATTTTCCAAAAAGCAAACAAATTATCTCAAAGGGTCTAAACCCATTTATAAGTATGTATATCCATTAATACAATGTTGATTGTCTTTTATTTTGATGGAATATTGTGTTTTTTATTATATTTTTTTGTAAACTGTGTTTACTGTAAACAGTGCCTGCTTTTGACCCACGATTTCCTAGTGAGACAGGCACAGTACATCACCCATGTAATGTAATTAATAAAAAAATAAAAGTTTAATTCACCTGTCCAGCGGTGTCCAGGATATCCAGATGTGCTGGCTCTCCATCGATTACTGCTTGTTGCTGGTATGAGTCCTCTGAAAAAAAAATGCTTGTGAATTAAATAAATTATTTTTAAATAAACAATAACCCAATTGTGTTGATGGTTAGGTTCAGAATGGTAATATCGATATAAAATAAAATGCGCACAGGTTGAGGTAGACATCAGTGGCGGTCAGTGACTTTTTTCTAAGGGATGCTGAAGTATATACCTACTATAAAAATCTATAGACTAGCCCATGAACAAGATGCAATTACTAATAAAAATAATGCCTATATCAGATTAGCTCTATAAATCCTTTACGCTTTACATCAATTTTTTTTTTTTTTATAGAGAAATCTCACAAGAGTCCCAACTGCTCCCTTCTGGAGCCAGTGAGACTATGGCATTCCCAATTGGAGTATGTTGTGAGTCTGAAGGTAAGTGAGGAAGGGAAGGAGATGGGGAAGAGGAAGGTGGGAAAGTACCTGGCTATTCAGATCTAGTCACTAAACACGGCTAGAGCCATTATTAAGCAACGTTTCAATTCTGAATGGTGGTCTTACACCAGGGCGATACTGAGAGCATCTTCCACTCTGGAACGTGCCGCAAATATAATATATATTATTTTTATTAATTAATTGTGAAATAACACAAATTAATCAAATAAAATTTATTTGCGCACGCCGGGTTCGAACCCGCAACCTTCCGATTGGAAGTCAAGTGTCTTACCACTCGACCACGGACGGTCGAGTGGTAAGACACTTGACACTTAGTACAGTTCCAAAATTAAATTAATTAAATAAGTATTCGAGAGTAATTTCATGCATCAATCGGTTTCAGTTATTCAAGCTAAACTGTCAAAATTGATCGCGCAAACAATCCGCTTCGACTCTGCTATTCTGTACAGTTGTTTTCTGTGCGTTGGATGCTCTTATCGAAAACGTATCCGGGACTCAATGTTCTAGCTTCGTAAATACGGAACGAAGCAGAGAATCCACTCTTGCTGGTATTAGGGTGCATTGGTGTGTTTAGGTGTCATTCGATTATTGAGAATGTTATAATATGTAGTTATAATATTTCGACTCGCACCGCACGCCGCATTTTGTTGTTGTTAGTCTCTGAGATTGGGACGGTGAAGTTAAATTGCGGTTCTACTGTTTACGGCTAGAAAAAAATAAACTCAAATCTTTTTTTAATTCGGAATATTATATTTTATAATATAATATTTTTTTAATATATTTATGTCAAACTTGGTTATAACGAGCACGAGGGGACAGACTAAATTTGCTCCTTATAGCCATTGATCGTTATATCCATATAGGTATTTTATATGTCGTATGTACCTACCTACCTGCCTCTACGATCAGTATATTCGCAAATGTATAGTTTATGTATTAGAAAAAAGCATTTTTATTAATAAAATTTATAATCAATGATTATTTTAAAGATTTCATTTTCATGCTTCTCAATTTTTTCCTCAAAACAACCCATGCATTATAACTAACATCACCTGGTTCCAGGCTTCTAAGAAAAATATCACTAAATAGTCTGTTATACTATTACTAGGTTGTGTGTATTGTACTTGTAAAATCTCACTTGTCATAAATCACAAGATTGCGGGATTGTTATTTGCTTTTCGGCTGCAAAATTCTACTTGTAACAAATCAGTAATGCACAACCCGCGGCCCAATTTGTGCGGCCCGCACGTCAATTTTGTACGGCCCATTTGGCAAAAGAGAACAATAAAAATGTTTATGGTAATTTTGGAAATCCTGGTTGGGAACATTTTGAACAGCTGAACAGCTGACCACTGCCCTATGACGCCACCTTTGATTGTTATTACTTACTTCGAGAATAATTCCCAATTATTGTTTTTTTTCCAAACTGAAATTGGGTTGACAAAATTATTTGCTCGATATATCAGTGAATCGTCCTCGCTATAACAGTCAACAATTATATGGAAATAAGTCTGAACCAAAATATCATTTTGTAATTGCTCATTATAACCATTACCTCACTATAACCATGATCGTTATAACCAAGTTCGACTGTATTTATTTAATATAATATTTTATAATAATAATTATTTATTATATTGTATCCATACTTCATGAAGATAATGTTGGTAGTTCTCAATCGAAGTATGTTACAGTTAAATATGACCGAATCGGAAAGGGATACATTAGCTCAGTGGTCAGAGCATTTGCCCGGAAAGCCGAAGGTCCTGGGTTCGAGTCCCAGATGTATACATATCTTTTTCTGATTTTTCTGTTTCAGATTTTCGATTGACTTTCGCTAATATTATCTTTATTAATAATATATAATGACTTCTATGTAGTCTATAGCCTAGTTGATAATCACAGATATTAATTTTAATTTGAAAAATGCATTTTTTAATATGTAACACATGATCAATGATTCATAAGAAAAAATATTATGATTTCGGTTCACAAAATGTCAATAACAAATAATTCAGAAGAGATCTTTTGTTTAAAAGTGAAAATACTAAGTTTTCTTTGTGATTAATCGAAGTCCATAACGCGCGGGAATTTTGGAAATAATTCCAACAAATGTTTTAAAATATCTCTTCAAATTGGCCAGTGAGCACTCAAGGGTTTTTTTTTTAATAGAAAATACCTCACAAGAGTCTCAACTGCTCCCGTCTGGAGCAGACGTGAGAATATGGCATCACCAATTGGGGTATGTTGTGAAGCTGAAGGTAAGTTGGGAAGGGAAGGAGATGGGGGAGAGGAAGGTGGGGAAGTACCTGGCTATTCAGATCTAGTCACTAAACACGGCTAATGCCATTATTGCAACGTTTCAATTCTGAATGGTAGTCTAACATCAGGGCGATACTGAGAGTATCTTCCACTCTGGAACGTGCTGCAAATATAGTACATATTATTTTTATTAATTAATTGTAAAATAACACAAATTAATCAAATAATATTTATTTACGCACGCCAGGTTCCAACCCGCGACCTTCCGGTGTTTGCAAATTAGCCAAAATGTGGTCTAGTAGTTTGAAGTGGTTTTTGAGTTTGAAGAAAAACGGATTTTTTCCCTTCTTGAAAGTTATAATGCCATAAATAAATTTGGTTCAATATCTTGTAACAGTATTGAATAATAGTGATTTATTTATGGAAAAATAATATAGATTTCATTGTGAAAAATCCACTAATATAGCTCAAAAATAATTTTTCAGACCTGTGTCTGTCTTGAACTGGTGCATCGATGTAGGTACATTATTATTCAGAGCATTTGAATTTCAAGAATAAATTAATTTGACAGAAAGGACGATACGGTTATTACTCATTATTTTTGTGGACAAAGCTTATATTTTTGACATACTTACGAAATATTACACTAAAATATACATTTAAGCAGAATTTTGAAGGGGGTTGCATTGTTTATATTGTGCAGGGACAAGACCTTGACTTGGCCGAATTTCAAATACATGATGTATGGAAGGAAAGGCTGAAGACTTACCAATAGTGGGATCATGGTAATCGAGGAAACTGTGGCTGACGAATTGCAGAGTGACGGCGGATTTGCCCACCCCTCCGTCCCCCAACACCACGATCTTATACACGCGCGGAACCCGCGCGACGGCTCCTTCCATCCTAAACCTAAACTACATTCCACCAACAGTTCTTATTTATACATTTAACAATACTAAAAAGCACTTCAGCTATTAAAAATTGGAACAATCCCGATTTCGACTCGAAATGTCATCTAAGCAAACGCCTTTCGCTGTCACTACACTTGAACGTAATTTTATTAATTAACAGTCGCGTTTTATCGTTGCGCTTATGTCTTAGGACAATCTATATAAAAATATGAAAATACCAGTACACTTTTATTGCTTATTTTTCGTTTTATTGTAGTTTTATAGGAAAATACTTATTTTACAATATGCCACTTCCAGCTGATCGAACGATTGACGGATTGACATCTTAGTTTGACATCTTTGTTTACTGTTGCCAACGCACAAAAATATTTTGAAGGAGAAAATAAGTGCGACATTGTAATATTTTTGATTCAAAAATAATTTTACCATAATTTGTTATAAATATACTTTTAATAAATTATAAATAAAATACATTAAGCATATTTTAATGCGAAATATATATTTTTACGAATCAAATACAGGCAAAACTAAAATGACCAAAAAATACAAAACTGCCTAACTGTAATGTGGCAACATTGTTTTGACAGTTCTTGTCATTTATTGCATTTCAAATTAGATTGTCAGATTAGACTAATCAATTTAGTTTACTCGTCATTATAGTATTTATTCGATTTAAGAAAACGATTTTCTTGTTATCAACGAGTTTGCAAAGAAATATAATTTTTTTGAAAATAGAACTTTAAAAAAAATGAAAGCAGACTAAAGATTTTGATTGTTGATTACATTCAATTACGTTGTTTATCAAAGATAGAAGTACAAATTTCATAATAACAATGGTGACAAAAGCAGCCGGACTAGTAGTTTTTCGAACAATTGACAATGCCATACAGTATTTATTGATGAAGGCCTCCTATGGAGATTTCCACTGGTCTCCGCCGAAAGGTAACTCTTTTACACCAAACAATACAATACTTAAGGTAGATACATACATATATGTGTAAATAAATGTATATGTATATGTGTAAATAAATGTTTAAATGTTTAAATACCGGGCAATACCGGGTCGACCGGGTCGACATACGGACGCTACGCTCCGCCTAACAATATCTGGACTACTTAGCAACCATACATTTTCCATGAAAATATATGTTTTATGGTAAATACATACTGGGTCGACGTACGTATGCATCGCTACGCCCAACAATATCTGGGCTACTTAGCAACCATACATTTTCTATGAAAATTTATGTTTTAGAATCACAATGGCCACACGCATCGTGATGTGCGATGATATGGTTGCTAAACATTGTTAGGCGTAGCGATGCATGCGTACGTCGACCCGGTATGATTCTACCTTTAGAATCACACTGACCCACACGCATCGCAACGTGCATGTTACTGTCTCTATTTAATTATGCAGAGGCAGCTTCATACTTTTTAAAATTGATTCATTGAGTGTACGAAGGCATCATATAGATACACTATTCCTGTATAAATTAGTTAACAATAATATTCAATGCCTGGAGTTGCTAAATAAGATTCAATTTAATGTTCCTGCGAGTCTAACACGCTCTTCTCTCCTGTTCAAAATAGATCAGTGCAAAACGAACTATAAACAAAATTATTTCTTCTTCAAACTTCGCAAAATCACTTTGTGGCATCATTTTGAATTAAATTAAAACAAATAACTTTGTTTAAACCACTAATATAATCACAATCACCTACATGTTTCAAAACCGATGGTTTCTTCGTCAGGGTAGTAAAGACATTAAACCATCGGTTTTGAAACATGTAGGTGATTGTGATTATATTAGTGGTTTAAACAAAGTTATTTGTTTTAATTTAATTATAAACAAAATTCTTGCCTGAACAGACCATACAATAATTACAATAATATATTATACAAAGTGGACATTTGCAATTGCGAACTTAAATATAAAAAGTCCATAAAAGAATATATCTCTGATTTTTCGTGAATAATGTTATGTTTTGTTATAATTCTGTTATGATATGATTTGTATGTACAACCTCTCTTCTTATGGTTACCAATCTATATATATATATAAATCAATTGCTGTTCGTTTGTCTCGCTAAAACTCGAGAACGGCTGGGTTAAATTAGCCGATTTTGGTTTTGAAATGTTTGTCGTAGTCCAGGAAAGGTTTAAACGGTGAGAAAATATGGAAAAATTGCAAGGGAGATCGTAAAAACAACAATTTCATTTTCCCGTATACTTTCCTGTCAAACATTTGATGTTCGTCGACTCGGGAGGAGGATCCGCGAGAGGAGGGAGGCGAACACGCGAGGGGAGAGGGCAACTTCCTTTCCAATAAGATGCTCCATGCAGCATCACCAAAGAGCATATGGACCCTGAGGGAAATTGTTTTCCTCGGGACTCCTGTGTGGAGTTCATGTAAAAAATCAATTTGGATGAATAAAAAAATTATGTATTTATTGCTTTCCAGGCCACGTGGACCCCAACGAAACAGACTGGGTGACGGCACTGCGGGAGACTCAGGAAGAGTCTGGTCTGGTGGAGGAGGACCTCGAGGTATACAAAGATATCAAAGAAAGCCTTCACTATAAGGTATTCCAATAAATACCCTACCACATTAATAAAAAAAAATTAACACGCAAAAATGTGATTAGAGACCTTGGCGTGATTTTCGATGCAAATCTCGCCAACATATCAGACATTTTCTCCTACGGCAACAAAATGCTCGGATTTGTTTTCCATAAGGCAAGATAATTTCCTAATAGTTCGATTTGGGAGGTGGTTATGGATGCCGCCACCCTGGGAACCCTTTATTGGATAACCAACACCTTGCCATAACCCCAAGAGGATTGCTACATTTGATGACTTAGCAGGTGGCCTGGGTTCATGGGGTGAGGTTTGTGTAGGTCTTGGCGGCGGATGCGTTTGAGACCTTTTGGCCTCTCCAGCTGAATTCTCTCGAACCACTGCTCTGCTCCGCATTGGGAGGGATGGATGCAGACATCCATAGAATAAACAGGTGTGATCCTGACTTTGTTTGAAAAAAAAAAGTTACATAATTATATACCATAAATTATTTATGGTATATAATTAAGTAGGTAGGTATTTAAGTACCTACTTACAAAATAATATGATTTTAGAGGAAATTTTGGTTTTGGTTTAATATATGGTTTGAAATTAAGTACTTACCTATCATTAAATTGTATTATATATATGGTTTAAAATTAAATATTAGGATTACAAATCTCATGATTTCGGGGGAAATTCTGTTTTTGATTTATAAAATTAGAAACATACTTTTTTGGACGCCAGAGGCCCTAGCATGCTTGCTCTATAACGATCGATAAGATAACTATCGGTAACTTCTCATCGTTCCCTACGACAACTGCAGATCGCAAACGAATAGGTGACAGTTCACAATGACTAAGTGTCCTTAATATATTCGATATCAACTGTCGTTTGTACGTTTGAGATCTGCAGTTGTCCTAGGGAACGATGAGAAGTTACCGACAATCGGTCGGTAACTTCATATCGAGCGACCGTGCTAGCACACCAGGTCTATTGTTCACAGAACTACTAGTTGTATTATTTTGATCCAGTACTAACCCAAATACTTATGTATATTATTATTGTAAAGGTGAAGGGTAAACCCAAGGAGGTGGTATACTGGCTGGCGAGACTGAAGAACAATACGGCGGAGATCAAACTGTCGGACGAACACACGGACTTCAAATGGCTCGGACTGGAGGAGGCCCAAGACCTGTCTGGCTTCAAAGATTTCAACTCCTTGCTGGTCAACTTCGACATGCGAGTACGCCAGATCACCCAGGAGGAACTTACGGAAGAGCCCTAATTTCATTTTGTTGGTTAGATGTAAATAATTTGGCTGGAGTGAAAAAAACCTAAATCATTATTTATATCCTGTTACCGTTGGATGTACACAGTATTGTGTTAAATGTAATATTTATTACTCAATGCAAATAATTTAAAAATAAAGACATATTTTTATTTATATCTCTGCATATTTGTATTGTACATTCTTGGTTGCTTTGTTTCACATAGGCGATTACAACCAACCGAACTGAAAATCCCATAGTGTAATCTAGGTACACAATTTATCGATTTGAAATAAAACTGAATGTCACCAGTTTACATAATACCTTTCAACTCCTGGGCCCTAACAGGCCAATGAGCCCATTCGTTCACGGATCGAGCTACTTACAAGTGACTCGAGCTTCATCCGCATAGCACACGTACTGCTCGTGAGTACCCGCCATACTATTTTACTGATGTTCGTACACAATGCTACGCGCATTGTATGGTAAATAGTGTGGCGGGTACCCACGAGCGGCACGGGTGCTACGCACAACAAGCTCGAGTGGCTTGTAAGTAGCTCCGTGAACGAATGGGCTGAGATTGATTATCTGTTAAAAATAATATATACTTTATTTGCAGCACGTTCCATAGTGGAAGATACTCTCAGTATCGCCCTGATGTAAGATAACCAAGTGGATCAAGTGCAGAGTTGTAGATAGTTGTTTTTCAAGTTGTAGATACTCTCGTACTAGATAGATAGTTGATTTTCAAGTTGGTAGGTACTCTCTAGTTCTAAATAGATAGTTATTATTCAAGATGTAGGTACTCTCTAGTTCTAGATAGATAGTTGTTTTTCAAGTTGTAGATACTGTCTAGTTCTAGATAGATAGTTGTTATTCAAGTTGTGGATACTCTCTAGTTCTACTAGATAGATAGTTGTTTTTCAAGTTGTGGATACTCTCTAGTTCTAGATAGATAGTTGTTATTCAAGTTGTAGGTACTCTCTAGTTCTAGATAGATAGTTGTTATTTAAGTTGTAGGTACTCTCTAGTTCTGGATAGATAGTTGTTATTCAAGTTGTAGATACTCTGAATAACGCTTGAGAATTATAGAGGTAGCTTGTACTTTAAAATAAATAAAATTATATAATGTTTGGAAAAGTTTTATTGACAACATCCATTCCAAATAGTATGCTTTTGAAGCGTGTATTTTATAGTAGAAATACTGACGTTCATTCAAATTATAAAAAAGGAAAACATATTACATATTTAGCCACAACCAAGCTGTCTTACAGAAAAATATATACTAGCATTCTTATATATCTATAACACCTTGGCTTTCATAATTAAATTTAAATAGAGCAAAAATGCTTTCCATAGCATCATTTCAATATAAAAATTCTACTACATACATACTTGAAAAATATAAAAATGCAAAAAAATAATGAATGTTAGCAATATTTAAAATTGGGGGAAAAAACCATTGAGAAGTAACTGGTGGAAAATGTTATCCTACAAAGGAATATTTACCTACATTTAATTAGACTAAAATTGTAGTTTTATTAAGCAAAATATCGTTGTTCGGTATGCTATATTGCCAATGTAATTTTTTTTCAAAAATGGTAGTATTTTAATGACATTCGATTCGTAATCATTTTATCTTCTTTCTTCGAAGTTTCTTTTTTTTACAATATGTATGTGGTTTTTTCTCTCTCCTAAACAATTTATTTCATATCATATTCGTGGTATTGCATGCCGAATAACGATACGGTTTAAAAATGTATTTTAATTAAATTTAATGGACCAAAGACAACGTAAAAATCTTAAAAGAATGAATGCTTAGTAACATTTCAAAGTTGAGGATCAATAAAATTAAACATAAAATACAAAGCTAGAAAAAAACTAAAAATAAAGCTAATAGTCCTGCCGCTGAGAGCTTTGTTGTAATCTCTCTGTTGTTTATAAGAAAGCGGGAGAGGTTACAGCAAGGAAGCCATCAGCAGCATACTTTTAACAACTTTTAAAATTTTGTTTAAATAAAAAAATGAACTTAATTTAAAGGTGAAAAATGCTTTATTATCAGAATGTAAATAAATAAATTAGTGTCTCGGTCATAAGGGAGATATGACATGGAGTGCCGTCGAGCTACAACAAAACTGCATGGGCTCTCAAAGCGGTTGTGCAATGAAAGTTAAGTATGTTTAGATGAACACGATTAGCAATAGTATGAGTTAACGATGTTGGTAACACTTTAGTAGGTGCGGTTTCATACTAATAGTAGTTCATGGCCTATCTCCCTTTTTTCTATTGAAGTTGGTGAGATCATTGATCATGCCAGGGTGTCCTCGGCCAGGGAGCGCGTCTTGGCTAGGTTGGAGAAGTGATCCAGCAGCTGCTGCAGGGTCATCTCGCCGTGGACGATGTTGTCTCGCGTGCGCACATTCACAGTGCCGGCTGCCTTTTCTTTCTCGCCCACCACTAGAAATAAGACATTATTAGACAGTGTGTTCATTTTGTTTAACCGCTTGGACACATAAGCTTGTTTTCACGATAATTTAACGTAGGTAGACATAGGAATGACGTATGTCCCGTACCTGAGTTATTAAACTTTTGATATAGTAAGCAGGCTAGAGCTCCCTCTTCCCTCTTGAGCCAATGATTTAGACGTTATTGCAGTATCCAAACTAAACTAACTTTTCTCTACACTCTGATGATGGACACTGCAAGGCTGTCCGAAACATTTAAAGGAGTAGGGGAAGGAATCTCAAATCATATCGGAATCATTAATTATTGAATTTTGGGATCAGTTACAAGTGTTTTTCACTGATTGGTGTCCAGTAAAACACTGCAAACTATAAAACAATCCATCAAACAATTATCAAACATACCAAGGATGAAGTTGACGTATGAGAGTTGCGCATTGCGCACCTTCTTATTCAGGGTGTCTCCAGCATCTGTGTCTGCCTCTGCCATGAATCCTGATTCAATCAGTTTGTCTTTCACCTAAACAAAAACACAGGAACAGGATTTATAGAACAAAGTTTTTAACATGTAAACATACTCATAAACTTAACTCTATTCTGGCACACACTCCTTCTACATTCATACATATTCTTTATTACCGACTCTTGACATGACGCGGCTCATGTATTTATTCACTTTATCGTGTCATGTCTTCCTCGAGAGTTCCAAACATATTTTACATTCACTTTTGCACCATATGAGGGGTTTAAAAGCAAAAACGCCACTCTCCAAAAGTACTGTTTTCGGTAAATTACAAAAAACCGATCAAAGAATGCTTCGCATTTTTCATGTAATTTTTTAGTAATATCTTAAAAAGAATAATTCAAAGTGAAATATTAGAATAAAAAATGTAATAATGTGTTCATTGGTCATGTTGAATTTATATTGAATTCAGGCTTGTGATTGGCTTTTGTGGAGAGTGGTGATTTTGCTTGTTAATTGCTGTGGAGAATGGTGAAAAATTTTTGATACAATGGTACATAAAATAATAAAAGGTATTTAACTTACTTAAATATAATATTGTATGAACAAAAAAATCCCACAAAGGCAAGTGCCTGAGCATGGGAATAATATTGAATTTATTATAATTTTATGGTTAATAGGAGATTTAAGAATTAAGTATAATTTTAGGTATATAAAGTATTTATTTATCAAAGGTATAAAAAGAGTAACTGTATACCTAAATGCCTTAAAACATAGAGCAAAATAACATAACTACATATACTATATTTACTTTTATGGAATCTTAATTATTATAAAAGAATGTCTAATGATACCTGCGCTAGTTTTAATTAACACAAAAGTTTTATATTCGGCTCTAAGTTCTTGGCCAAGCATTAAAGCATTGGGACCTTCTGAGCATGACCGCTAATCATTTTTAATTACAAGAGTTGAAAAACTTTGATCACATGAATATGTCGTCGAAAATGCAAGTAGTGTTAGGATGGCTTTGTCAGAAATGCGAGGATATTCTTCCTTTTAAACGTAAATCCAGAAACAATCTAATGGAACTTCGGCGAAGTGAAGTTTTAACATCCTGTAATTACTTAATTCTATAAATTCCTGTCGAATTTTCATTATTCTCTGTTCTGTGGATCATTCGGTCGGGACGTGGGTGTGTACAAAGCATTTCCCCTTTATCAAAATGCAAAACATATTTTGTGATAGTTACAGCTACGCAGTTGTCACTGTCACCAGTTGGCACCAGGCGCTGGGGGACCGTTGAAAAATTATTTAGTTATAAAATTCTCTATTCTTCAAAATACAGTATATTACGTATTTGACCGCGTCACACCTGTATCCGGCTCATGGCACACCGTGTGCCGCGGCACACCGGTTGCAGAGCACTGCTATAAAATACAGTTTTTGTTAATAACTGTACATATTTCTGTTTTTTTTTTTTTTTTTTAATGTTTCTTTATTCTTTGAATAGTAAATATAACATTTGTGGAATTTATGGCCACCATACTAGGCACATGCCCGTGTTATGGTGGCCGAAGAGTTAAAGTATTGAGAAAATACAAAAAAAAAACATTAATTTCACATTACTCAAAATGAAACGAAGTGGAGATTGCTGCCTTTGTTATAACATTCCTCAATTATACATGGTATTTACCACACATACATTCTCTGGGATATCATTTCTACGGCATACTACTTTCATCCTTTACCAGTTCCATGCCTCACTGGCATGCAGTAGCGGCTCGTGACTTTTGGTGAGCTAGAGTGCTAATATTAACAAAAATGGCATTATTGATGTCGTTGTAGCCAAAAAATATATATATATTTTTTTTCCAAAATTTATTTTTTGTATGAAGATTTTCAGGTAATCTGTGCGGAGCACGGCAAAACTGAAATTTCCTGAAAATCTTCATACAAAAAAAAAATATTTTTTGGCTACAACGACGTCAATAATGCCATTTTTGTTAATATTAGCACTCTAGCTCACCAAAAGCCACAAGCCGCCACTGTAGTGTTGGGTAGGACACGATATCAGGGTGAGTTTGTATGAGGTACTCAAATACTGAAATGAGGTGTTGAGGTGTACCACCTCATATGAGGTGAGGTGTAGCAATATTTTCACATCCGTCGGGGGGGGGGGGGGGGGGGGTCTTAAAATCGGGTAAAATTAACGTTTTTGAAGCTTATTTTAAATTAACGTTGCAGGCAATGGTCCCCGCTCCCCGCTAGCGAGTATTCTAACTCAACTGATATCTTGGACGTGGGATAAATTTGATCATTAAAAACTCTAATCCAAACGCAGTAGGTAGCACCGAATTGGACAAACAAATGTACGTATTACTGTTGTCTATGTTCCTAACTGGCTCCAGACTATTGAGAGCAGTTGGGACTCTTCTCTTGTCCAGCATAAAAACTCGCCTACCCCCCTCCCATCCTCACCCCTTCCCCTTCTTATCCCCCCCCTCACCCCACCCCCCTCCTCACCACTTCTTACTCACCCCTCCCTACTGTTCACCCCCCTCCGCACTTTTCTCCCCCCTCCTCGCCACCCCCACTCCCCCCCCCCCCCTCCTCCCCACCCTCCTCACCCCCTCCTCACCTCACTCCTCGCAACTTTACCCCCCCCCCATCCCCTCATCACCACCCTTCTCACAATATTTACCCCCCCCCCTCCCCACTCCCCCCTCATTACCCCTCATTCCCCCTCATCACCACCCTTCTCACCCCCTCCTCACCACCATCCTCACAACTTTTACCCCCCCCCCCCCCCTTCCCCCTCCTCTCATTCCCCCTCATCACCACCCTTCTCACCCCTCCTCACCAGCATCCTCGCAACTTTTACCCCCCCCCCTCCCCCCCTCCCATCATTCCTCCTCATCACCACCCTTCTCACCCCCTCCTCACCACTATCCTCACAACTTTTACCCCCCCCCCCTCCCCACTCCCCCCTCATTGCCCCTCATTCCCCCTCATCACCACCCTTCTCACCCCCTCCTCACCACCATCCTCACAACTTTTACCCCCCCCCCCTTCCCCCTCTTCACATTCCCCCTCATCACCACCCTTCTCACCCCTCCTCACCAGCATCCTCGCAACTTTTACCCCCCCCCCCCTCCCCCCTCCCATCATTCCCCCTCATCACCACCCTTCTCACCCCCTCCTCACCACCATCCTCGCAACTTTTAGCCCCCCCCTCCCCCATCCCCCTAAACCCCTTACCATCGCGACTCTTTCTTAGTCCCCCTCCCTTGGGAGCAGTTGGGACTCTTGTGCGGTATTCACATACTACAATTTTTTTTTAAATGTACGTATTTATTAACATATTAAAAAAAAAAAATTAAAAAAAATAATCATAATAATTAGATAATTTGTATAGCACCGTTTTTGTGAGAAAACCCCTCAAAGGCGCTGTAATATAGTAGCTCTAGCTCGCGGATCTAATACAAATACGTCGCCTACGATGTAATGCTAGTATACCAACGACCTCACCACCTTGTAGTAATACAAAGAAAAAGAGTTGGACCTCAAATACGTCCCGTACGATGTAGTGCTACTACACCAACATTGTAGTAATACAAAAAAGAGTTGGACCACAAATAAGTCCCATACACCAACTACCTCATCACCTCATACATTTGTAGTAATACAAAAAAGAGCTGGACCTCAAATAAGTCCCATACACCAACTACCTCATCACCTCATACATTTGTAGTAATACAAAAAAGAGTTGGACCTCAAATACGTCCCATGCAATGTAGTAATACTACACCAACTACCTCACCACCTCATATTTGAAGTGGTACAAAGAAAAAGAGTTGGTACAAACACATTTTGTGAGGTGACGGGACATTTTACGCCTTTGTATGGGACATTTGTAGTGCATCTTGTATGAGGTACTCAACACTACGCCACTGCTGGCATGCATCAGGGTTGTTATCAGCAGTTAAATTGTAGACCGCTAACCTAACTTCTTTTGATGTATATTTGCAACTACCATCAATGATGTTTCCTGTATTCACTCTTCTTTTAAAATCCTTATCAGCATTTCCAAACATGAATAAACTTTACAAATACACAAATCATCCACTAGCGCCGCCAAGTGGTCATAGTCAACTACATAATATCAGAACACCGTTTTCACATATGTACTTATCATAAGCGAAAAGGGGGTATTTTACCTCGAGGGCATACTGGTCGCAGGAAGACAGCACGGGGATGACGCATGCCTGGCGTGGGGAGAGCCAGAATGGCCACTTGCCGGCATACTGCTCCGTCAGTACGGCCATCATGCGCTCTACGGAGCCCAGGATGGCACGGTGGATCATGACGGGACGCACGCGCTCGCCATTCTCGCTGGAATCGAATAATATTCATTGGTTTATGCGCTACAGGAGAAACAAGATGGAGATCAGTGATGTAGAAAATCCCTTATGATAATATGCGATTATATCCGAGGGTAAAAATAGAGGAAGCATTGCAATTATACTCACTTAACGTAGGTGAGGTTGAAGCGGATGGGCAGCTGGAAGTCCAACTGGATGGTGGCACACTGCAGCGTCCTCTTGAGCGCGTCGCACAGCGTGATGTCGATCTTGGGCCCGTAGAAGGCTCCGTCTCCCGCCTTGATGGACCACGGCTCACCAAAGTTGTCCAAAGACTCGGCCAAAGCCTGGAGGCAAAAATAACTCACTCATTCTACGTGCAAAAAGAAGAAAGGAAACTCTCTCCAAGTAGCCATCCACTTCCCGACTCCTGATTGTCCCTAACAACACGGTATCACAAATATGCTCCCTTTCCACTACAATCTAAACGTCTACCCTGATGCTGGATTAATCGATAGCCTCCTCGAACCTATTTATAAAGCATATATAATTTTTAATATTCATATAGCTGATTAAATTTTAATGATAAAGTGTGCACGCTACTGGTATTGTATTGTCCATAATAATATAATACCAGTGGCGTGCAGTCCATAAAAGTTGAAAAGCTGTGCCTACCCTAAGAAAAATTAACCATAATTTTTTTAAATAATAGAAAAACAATAAAAAAAACGCATTTTTTCCATGAATTTTGTAAGGGAATTGTACGCTTATTTATTCAGTTGGCCACAACAATCTGCGAAACATGATAATAAATTGGCCATTTTCAAATACTCAATGCATAAATCTTGAAAAACTACACCCTTTACATAGAGTAATGCACGCTACTTATGAGGGATTTACATTACATAGTTGAAAATCAATCGTGTAAATAGTCGTTTCGACAGGCTGAAGGCGAATGAAATCACAATCACCAAAGTAGACTGGCTTTCGCCTTAGGTCGTGCAGCGACAGACCGCATGTGGCGGGTGACAAAAATTGACCATGAAAACGGTCAGTTGCAGGCGACCTTACCTTTTGTAACCTTCAAAAAGTCAGCAATCCACACACACACACACGCAAGAGGAAGTCCGCAAGATGGAAATTTACTGACAAGCCTTTACTAAATTGATGTGTACAATAATAGAACCATGTACAATGTAGTCGTAGAAATAGACACCTCAGTAAAAGCACATTTTCTACAATGTAAAAAAATATAAAACAATTAAAAATGTATGTAAGTAAATCACCTTCTCAGCTTCATTCCAGACTTCCGGTTCTCCGAGGAATTTATCTGGTCGGGTAGACAGGCACAGGCTGAAGGTGAAACCAAACACTTTGTATACATCCTTCAAGAATTCCAATGCACCGACCTGGAAATAAAAACACAATATTACGATCAGGGGAGATAACTTAAACATTATTATCAGTCCAAATATAAAATATAAGCTATAAAGCTGAGCACGCTTTGAGAAAAGATATTACACTATCTATGTCATTTCAACCTTTTCAGGGAGTGTCTTCGGCAATAAAAAGAAATATTATCATACCATCTCCTGCTTGATATGCGATTGCGCGCAGAATATGTGCGCGTCGTCCTGCTGGAAGCGGCGGACTCGGGTGAGGCCGGTGAGCGCTCCCGACAGCTCGTTGCGGTGCAACACGCCCCAGTCGGCCAGCCGCAGGGGCAGCTCGCGCCACGATCGCACCCTCCACTCAAACATTATACTGGAAATTATTACCAAAATTTATTATATTACGTACATCAGTTTGATAAATCTAATATATAAAAATGAATGTTTGTTTGTATTTTATGCGCTGCCATACCAATCATCCAATTGCGATAAAACTTTTGGGATTTGATGTGCGCATGATTGCGATATGTAGTTATAGGATAGCGAGCTCTGGCTTTATGAAATTATTTCCTATACATGCATGCATGGACATGCCGGTGAATGTTTCTATATATACTGGTGAGCTCTGGCATTATAAAATTTGCATAAAAAAATTGAAATAGGTCAAACGCGAGTTGTTTGAAAAATGGCTTATTTTATTGAGTTTAGCGTCAGGGAAAAAAGGCTGGACGGGGAGGGGAAAGCGGGAGGCTCGGAGGGGAATTAAGGTCGGTGGTTCACGGGAGGGGGGACGAGAGAAAGAGAAGGTGAAATTTGAATGCGCGAGGGGGGTTTCGCAAGAACGAAGACAGCAGGAGAGGGGAGGGGGAACACTGGGAAGGTGAAATGGGAACGCGGGAGGGGAAGGGGAGGCGGAAAGGGAACGAATAGGAGAAACAATTTAGTTATTTAAGTGACATTACAACGCATGCCGGGTATCAGTTAGTTAATAAATTTTTTTTAAACATTATATGAAATTTGAGCTAACTAACAGGCTCTGCCCGTATCATGAAATCAGTTGTAAATTATATTACAAGTAGTTATGCCCAACAACAAAAAGGTTTAAAGGTTTATATATTTACCAGTGACCGGGACAGTTCATTGGTTTCAGAGCGTAGGTTTCTTTTTCCACATCAAACGAAAACATGTTTTCCTGAAATAAAATAAAATCCATGATTTTGGTATTATATTTAAATAAATGCATTCTTTATTATATTGTAATACTTCTTCTGCACAGGATAGTACTTCTATTAGCCTATTTTCTTTTCCTTATACTTCTTTTAGCCTATTTTCTTTCCATCTATGTTTATACCAAAATTCTTAACCTATTTATTTAAAATATCTATAATTCTTGACTCGATTCAAAGTATTAGGCGAGTATTTTAAATAAATTCACTAATTTTCTAAAATAGAATATTGATTGTTTTGCAAAATGTCATTCTCAAATTTTGACATTTTCTATTAAAAAATTATTATTATTTATAATATATTAAAAATAGCTAGCTTTATAAAGCCTATATGTTATTCTGACATATGGGTTTCATTATTGTAAAGTTTCATTAAAATTCATTCAGTAGTTTTTGCGTGAAAGAGTAACAAACACACATACATCCATACAAACTTTCGCGTTTATAATATTAGTAAGATAGCATGTTTACAGAACTTGGTTCCTTAAAACAAAGGTCCCTATTAACCGCAGATTCTCAGCTTAAAACTTGTCAAAATCAAATGCTGGAGGGCCGAGTTGGTTTATCATGTTTCTAAATTGTGTTCTCATACTGGAGAAATAGTCACATAATATTTAAGTATACAGAGCTGCATTAGTGATAATGTGATATAGTAAATATAACAGAAGCATACTTGTGGTGTATAGATTAGTCCTGTAGTTTCAACATCCTTCAACAGATGTCGTTAATATAGTTGGTTATAAATAGTTTTTATAAGATATAAATTTTAAATAGTTAAAAATAGTTTTTTTTTTTTTAGCTGCAAACCAATCCCAGGATTGAAACCAGAGCGAGAGAGAAATAGTTTTGTGGTATCTCAACAAATGTCAGTTAAGTAGTATTTTAAAAGTGTATCATTTATCGAACAGTTTCGATAATAGCCGAAGGCATATGGTAGAAGGCTAGACCCATCAGCGTTACAGTCTGCAGCCGAAGAATAACTTAGAGCCTCATATAAAAAGGACCTCTAGTCCAATTAAAAATTCATTGTAAACATTACGAGAAACGTAAATAAAGAAACTGGTAATCTCAACAAACCTCGATATTATTTGGAAGTTTGTCAATCACCAAAATTAATAAACATTTATTTATTTATTCATTTCTATGCTCTCACATACAGTTTATAAATACAATGACATAGGTGGAAGTAAAACAAAAAATATTCTATGTAAAACATTAGTAGGTAGTAGAGTGAAATATGATCGGCAACTGTATGTAAATGGTTAAAACGAATGTAGTTATGTTTTGTGAACACCTCACTAGGAGAACTTGTGCTGAGGTGTTCGCATCTATTATTATGCCGTCATAAGTGATAGCACAGTATCCCCCTTGAGACTCTCAAGGAGGAAACCGTAGTTCCACCCATGGTGGCAGTATTGTACATATAGTAGGTGTAGGTAACTTTGTTGAGATAGTCATCATAATATTATACAGACAATGTAGTAAGTTGAGGTAAGTTAACCCGTCGCCGGCCGCAGTCCCCCCGGCGGGTCCGGATTTTTTAAGCGATTTTGTCCCTTATGTATAAAGAAATTGTATGAAGAACAAGGTCAGAATCGCTTGGGCCATTCTCGTTCTTGACGTAATGAAATACTGGATAGCGTCTAGCCACTCCGAATAATTCAAATTAATACCCAATGACGCGCTGGGCATCAAGTATGGCGGACAAAATGGCTGCCACTTGATAATATGAACGGAGTCGTATTGAAGTCTATATTTTTTTATTGTTTTTGATATAAATCCATTGTGGAAAGCATATTGTGGAAGCATAGATTTGAGTGATTATTAGGAAGTTCGTTTTATCTACATTATTTTGATGTAATTTTTGTAATATATCACAAAAGAAATGTTATCAAAATTGTGAAAAAAAGAATGGTGAGAACTGTCAAATATTTTACGTCGTATTGAAAAAAAAAAAATTTCCTATGCTGGCTTTCAACAAGTTAATGTGCATGTGTGCGTGGTTTCATACTAATGATGGTTCATACCTCGTAATGTGCCCAATGGCCGCTGGTCTGCCACAGCTTGACATTGTAGATATTGGGCGTGATGACCTCCTGGAAGCCTCGCGAGCGGTACTGCTCCCGGATGAAGGCCATGAGCGTGTTGTAGATATGCGCCCCGCGGGGCAGGAAGAAGCACGAGCCGGGGGAGAGCTCGTTAAAGAAGAATAGCTCTTGTTCCTGGAAGATATCATCAAAATTATAATTAAGTAACCATTACGCCATTTTTCTGCAAGGATAGGCAGAGAAGTTGTAATGCCACACAGCGCCAGTTTTGGTACACTTTTTGCTTCTTTCGCATTCATATGACATTTCATACACGCTCTTCTGTTTAGTTTCCATACATTTGCTGATAATTCTATCTCCAACTATATAAGCGTACTTTTCTTAAACTTGTTCATTACGTTTACATCGGTCTTGCATTATTTTTTTGGTGTTTTTAAAGCATTCAATCTACTTTCATCCTATCACATTTACATGCCTCACTACCATACATCAGGGTTGTTAACAGAACTTCACTGGACTGCTAGTCTCATTTTCTTTGACAACCCTTCATTAGGGACTGTTTGGTTTTGAAATGATAATATGCCTAGTTCCTACCTGAATGTCATTTACCCAGTACCTACCTGTCCCCATCCTTAAACCACATCACCGTGCTGGAAGGATTTGAACTTGGAATAATGACCAGGAAAAATGGAGGGCATTTGTTCCGGAAGCTCTCAGAAACAGAAAAGGAATCTAGGAAGCAAGTTTGGTGTTCGTCGTGTTAATAATTTCTGTTATTAGCTAAAAAGACTATTTCAAATTGAAACAATACGCGTTTTACTTATTTATGTTGTGGTGATGAGGTACCGCAGTAAAATAAACTTTACTTCTGAATTTTGTGTCGCGTTCTAGAGGTAAGTCATTTGGTTTCCTTCTCCTTGTATCCCATTTTTGTTCCCAACACATATTACACTACAGTACTTTACATAGATAATAGAAACATAAGAAAATATGGCATAAGAGTGTGCCAACTGTCATCCAGCTACAACAAAACAAATCAAAGTTATGCCTTTAATGTGTATGTGTGCATGGTTTCAATTCCAACAAATATCAATTCGTTTTGTTTCTCGTATCATATTATTTACAGTCCATTCTACCAAGTGCATCTGAAGCTGTTATTCGCGAACAGTTTCGGATGCAACAGGGACTACTGCGCATATATTTGACGGCCTCCTTGGTCGAGGGGTAAGGATTTTGACTATGAATTCGTAAGTCTCGGGTTCAAATTGTGTAGTGTTGTTTCCCATTTTATAGAAATACAAGAAGTTATGGCGGCAACAAATGAAAATCAGATATTCTCACCCTTCCAATCTTCCTGTGGTCTCTCTTGGCAGCCTCCTCCTGGATCTTCTCCCACTCCTTCAGCTGTTTGGAGTCGGGGAAGGAAATCCCGTAGACCCTCTGCAGAGACTCAGCATCCGCCTTGCCCTCCCAGTAAGTGGCGGAATTCTGCAATATAATCATTTATTATTTGAATTATCATTTTTGCGATGGCTGATATTCATTAGCCTATGTTGGTATATCGATGTTTGGCGCACGTATTCTCTCTTTATTAGGTGTAGGCTACATATTCAATATTCATCATGATCTAGATTTTCAATATTTATCACGTCAATATTGTAACGTGTTTCATACAGTGAGTACCGTTATTATGGATAGAGGGAAAAAATTAAAGCTTTTTTTGCTGGCTATCTTAGTTAGCACTTGGTTTAAAGAGAAGGATAAAGTGAAAGTGATGGATGAAAAATTAGCTGCAACAAAGAGAAAAAAGTGAAGCAAAACTAGACGTTCAATATTTACGCGATCCGTGGGTTCCCGATCCGGAATTCAGGAAATCTAGAAATTCCATATTGTGATCGTATTGACTGTTCCATAAGTTCAATAAATATATAACGTTTAGGGTTCGTTATTATACATTTTTTCTATTACTGTTCTTATATAGCTTATGTTTCCTTGAATTTGTGACAATGCATTGCACAAATGCAATGAAGCAAGGACCGCCTCTGATCAGAGGTAGCCTGAGTAAAATATAATATTGTTTTATTCTTACAAATTTTTGTACACCGTTATTGGACTGTTGGTATTTATTCATTGTTTTTTTTTATGTTAACCCTCCATCTGTCGTGCACATTATAAATAAAATATGTAAATAAACGATGGCGTGTTTTATTTGTATTCCAATGCACTCTCACCTTGGTAACCTTAAGCGCCTTGATGTTCCCCGTGTGGCGAACATGTGGGCCCCGGCACAGGTCAATGAGCGGGCCGCAGCGGTAGATGGTGGTGGAAGGCGTGTCCACCTTTTCCTGCAGGATGCGCACCTTGAAGGGGTTGTAGGCAAACATCTCCAGCAGATGCTCCTTGGAGACCTCCAGCCGCTCAAACGGCTGTTTCTCCTTGGCGATGCTCTTCATCAGGGTCTCCAGGTAGGGGAAGTCTGTGGATGATATCTGGAATTCAAAACATATACTAAATTTAACTAAGCCAATTGACCAATCCATCGTGGCTGGTACATACATGTTCCATTATGGCTTCTTAACCAATAATCATTTTGTTTAAGAGGTGGTTTATATCTGATATGAGCTGTCACTGCAGTACCATTTACAAACATGATCTTCGCACCGATTTGGAACCGGTTCTTTATCCAGTTTTTTTTTTGGAACCGGTTTCTATCGGTTACGATACGATACG
This sequence comes from Limnephilus auricula, assembly GCA_951813805.1. NCBI lineage: Eukaryota > Metazoa > Arthropoda > Insecta > Trichoptera > Limnephilidae > Limnephilus > Limnephilus auricula. The sequence goes on along the minus strand of OX638402.1, from coordinate 10,107,011 downwards.
ATACGATTGTACCACCCCAGCCAGGAGCAATCCTGTCCCGGTGAGACCGGTACACCAGGGGGCACTGATTTGTTAGGACTGGAACACGTGCTCTAAGGATGGGAAGAAGGTTGGAGTTTAATCGGCCGGTATACATGGCAACCTAATAAGCCAATATTGGAATGTAGGATGGGCAGGAATAAAGGAAGTGGTTGAGCTTTTGTTTTCATTTTTGCTTCTCATTTCTTAACGCTTCATCGTTCATCTTCCCGTTTTTTTTTTGGTTGTTGCCTACCGGTGATTCTTGCTTCTCATTTATTTATTTTATGTTTTCCGCCACATGCTGCCAGCTTCCCTCTGCTTCTTCCTTCTCGTTTTCCATTGCTTCGTGCTTTCCGCTTCTTGCTTCCGATTTCATGCTTCTTAGTTTCTTTTTTTGCTTCACGCTGTTTGCTGTTTCTTGCTTCCTGCCCTTTGGAACCTGGTTCCCTTTAAGCGTTTCCCGCTACCATTACTGACATCACGTTTATCGATGCTTCTTGCTTTCCGCTCCCGCTGCTTTTCGGTATTCGTTTCCCGCCATATCCCCACCGGGAGAAAGTTCCAGTCTACTTTGACTACTTCCTGCCGCGCCATCTATTAACATCTTCTTATTTGTTCATATGTGATTTTTTTCTTAATTTTGTTGAGGCGGTTCTATGTATAACCATTTTCTATTGCTGGTAAGTGATTTCTGTCCCAGATTCCAAGGCTTCTTCTTCCAGTGTCCGGTCAACCACCACAGCGCTTTCGTTAATTACCTAACTGAATATATAAAAATAAAAAAAACCAACCTAGAGTGAAGTTGAAATGTAAAATGTAATCGTGAGATTATTGGGTACTCGACCAAGTAACCTAAGCTACGTCTCTTAAGAATTCCTAAAGTTTAACAGACCTCAGTGATCCACAACCTTTCCTGAAATGGTAGAAATCAATCAATTAGAGCCGGCCTCCGTGAAAGCAATAATATTTCTACCATCGCCAATGGTTGTGGAGCCCCGTTTTCCATATTATTATGATGTGTTGGTTTTGTAAACAAAATGCTGAAAGAAATAAACATTTATTAAGTTGACAAGTGGAATAGATACGCATTATTTATGTTGTGACATGGCTATCCGAGCTCAGTGCTTTAAAATTTTATGAAAACATAAACAACTTCCCCATCAACTAGAATATAAATAAAAGTGAAGTGGTTCTTATTAGCGATGGGAATGATCGAAACTTTTATATAATCGATTTATTTTAATCGAGACATCACAATAATCGAATGATTAATCGATTTTTTGCTCGGAGTTCGGGAGCAATAGCTACGGTCAGGGGCAGGATTTTTGTCTGTGACGGGGGGGGGGGGGGGGGGGGGGTAGGAAGTCGAAAATTATTATGGTGCATCATGTATGGCAACGCTTATTGTTTGTTGTAATTTTATTTGTTGTTTTTTGGTATGCATTTCACAACATAACAATTATTGTTAAGCTACTTAGTTCATTGGTAAAAATTTCCATTAAAAATATATATGTATGTTTAATAATATGAAAATAATTATAATTATATGACATTTTTTATCAAAAACAATCTCTAAATAACATGTTTAATTAACGCAACATTAGTAAGTAAGTACTGCAACAATAATTCAATCACCGTTTTTATTTCCTGGCAATGGCAAATTGGCAAATTCCTTTTTGTTTGATGGCAACATTAGTGTTATTCCATTTTCCACGAATTTCAAATATGTGGGCATCTCACAACAATAAAATTACTAATAAGATATTTAGTTTAGCCGGTTGGTACAAATTCCCATTAATAATATTGACAGTGTGTCTGTGTTTAATACGAAGATAATAATTTTATGTCGTTTTTGTTAAAAAAATAACCTCTAAATAACATGTAGGTTATGGACACCTTTTCGTATGCAATTATTTGTATTTATATTTTTATATTTGTAGTTTATCATTAAATAAAGTTTTCTTACTATAGAAATCGTTTCATTTTTATTACAAACTAAGAAACACCTGTTAATTTCAAATAAATTAAATATATTTGGTCATATAAAGCAGATATGAAAACATATTACCTACTTGCTGATTTTAGTAGAGTATTATTTACTGCCCTGTAGAAACTACGGTTTTAGCGAAACGTCGGCATTAAATATAAAAATGGTATATACTAAGTTATTGTTTTATTTTAAATTAAATATACAATACCCAAATAGATGATACATAACCTCATACTAAACATTTTTAAATTGTTGAAAGCTATCACCATCGCAATCTTTTACGTATAAACTATACTGAAAACGTAAATCGTTACCTAAAAGTATTCATTCATAATATAAAATTCACACATCAGGTTGATTATAACATGTACCTATAAAATATTTCGTTTGACAAGCAAAATCACTTTCGATGACGTTTCAAGACTATGCATTCGAATTCTGACATCGAGAAGCGAGAATCGATTTCAAGTTCGATGACGTTTCAAACCGATTGTCTCGGCCGTGCATTCGAAAGAATTTTGACATCGAGAAGCGAGAATCGATTCCAAGTTCGATGACGTTTCAAACCGATTCTCTCGGACTGTGCATTCGAATGAATTTGACATCGAGAAGCGAGAATCGATTTTTCTATGGAAATGAATCGAAAACATTCGATGGTAAAAAAGATCGAGTAAATAATCGATTATTCATCGATTGTGCCCATCGCTAGTTCTTATCTTGCTTGTGAGTATCTCTCATCGGTGTGATGATGCCTTTGTCAACTCCTTTGTGTTCACTTTGAATTCACTTGCAAACTTTGTCATTTTTACCACTGTTGCAACAATGCAAAATCAATTTTCGTGATGAAATTATGAAGCTATAACTAAAACACGCACTTTGACAAATTATAAATAAATTTAAAACAACTCAATTACTATTAAATTTATTGTAAGCCAGCTTATTTAATAATAATAATATATTATTATTCTAATATGTTTTCCCATTGCCTATTGGCAAGGCTGGCGTTCAACAGATAAAATTTCATGCTGCCGAAAGACAATTCTGACGCACAAACGTTTAAATCATTATGAATTCAAGACTATTAGGAATTTCCTGGAGAGACCACATTACAAATGAGGAGGTTCTCCAAAGAATCGAAGGAGGAAGGCACCTGCTCAGGACCTTGTCCGAAAGGCGTGCAAGATGAATCGGCCTCTAGAAGGCCTCTTGCATGCCATAATGGAGGGTATGACCGAGGGGACGAACTCTAGGGGACGCCCATGCCGAGAGTACCTGGAGGGCCTGCTGGTGGACATGCACTGCTCATCATATGAAGACTTCAAAAGAGCCGCACAAGACAGGAAAGAATGGAAGAGAAAAAAAAAAGGAAATTGCTGCAAACCAATCCCAGGATTGAAACCAGAGAGAGAGAGAGAGAGAGAGAGAGAGAATTTACGATAATAATTAAGATCGTTTCTTGATTCAAGAAGTGATAATTTATTATGCATATATACTACATTATATACAATGAGTACCCGGCATGCATTGCAATTCCACTTAAAGAAAGAAATTTTTTCTCCCTGCGTGTCCTTTCCCGCCACCGCTCCCGCATTCCCTTTCCACCTTCGTTGCCTTGCCCCACTCACAGATTCCTCCCCCTCCCCCCCCTCCTGCCTACCCTCCATAACGCTAAACTATATGAAATACATGCGTGCCACCTATTATAAATTTTTTATATATATTTCATAATGCCAAAGCTCACCATTGTACATATAAAGCGTCGTGGGTGTGCGCACGACAAATCACCAAAGTTTCATCGCAATCGGATGAATGGTATAGGAAATAATTTCATAACGCCAGACCCCACCAGTATATACAGAAACCTTCGCAGGCACAACAATGTGCGCACAAGAATGTGCGCACAACAAATCCCCAAAGTTTCATCGCAATCGGATGAACGGTATTTAGGAAGTAATAAGGGACAAACAAAGAAACATTAATTTTTATACACATAAAAGATTTTAAATAAAAATGCATTAATCATTATCTCTTCCAAGAAACTTAGAAATACCTACTTACCTTATCATATGCACTTCCTTAACATTTTTATCGGTAAATGTTATAGCAAAATACATGATGCAATAAAGTTAATATATTTCTTTAACCCGTTTAATCACAGGAGACCATATTTGTCCCAGCTCACATAGGTCTCACAGAAATCGTTGTTTTTCCCTTACTATCTTAGTCAGAAATGTGATCTAAACGGTTTTAGAAAGAGAATACAACAAACTATATATTCAAATCTAAAAGAAAACCACAAAAAAATTAAAATTTACCCCTTTCTGAAACCAAAGTTTACGATAGCAATTTGAAAAAAAATTATGGAACTTTGTGAATTTTTTTTACATGAAACGAAAAAAAGTGAAGTGACACTAAGGTTTATAATTCATTTATCTAATGAAATAAGTATGTGTTTTATGTTTTTTCATTATCAGTAATTTTAGTTAGAAAAAAAAGTAAAGTGAGCCATTTTTAAAACTTTTTTAAGTTTTCGCAAAAAAAAATAATAAACAAAAAAAATACATAGTAATTTTTAATATAGAAATTTGAAAGCCTATTTCATCACCTTTCGAAAACAGTTTTTAGTTTTCGAATACGTGAACAAATGTTCCATTTATTTGGATTTTTTTGCAAAGCGGGAATATTTTTAGCCTCTGACAAAATACGCCAATTTTTTTAGGGGTTAAAAATTCATTTATCTTGGTGTTTTCAGATTTTCATTGTGCGCCACATCTGATTCTATTTTCTTCATAACGTGTTTCTTGGATAATGTTTTTGTAAATTTTATTGTCTTGATAATGTCCTTATATATTAAATTTGTAAAAATAGTATGTATTCTAACATATTTAGTTTCCCCAGAATAGCTAGAGAAATGATAGATATGGATATATAATTGTAAATACACAACTTACCCCCTTTTCTGGCAGATGCATATCATAGTAGAATCCTCCTTCAATTGGAGGTCCGTAACACAAACATCCTCCATATACCTAAAGGAATAAATATAATGATCAGGTATCCATTCAAGAAAGAAATACAATATTCAATCAATTAGTAAATTTGTTCAGTTTTCAGAAATCGTTGTGTCACCCTCACTATCATGGTTAGAAATATGATATAAACAATGTTGGAAAGAAAAAAGCCCACTCGTCGCCCTGATCGTAATACCACATTGAATACCTTATTGGTAAAGTGTGAAGAAGCCGCCACATGCCGCTAAACTTTTAATAGGCGTATATCCTAACTTAGACTAACCTAACCTAACCTAATCTAACCTCACCTCACCTAACCTAACCTAATTAATAGTACATTGATTTTAATTCATCCTAAATATACTCAATTATTTATTTATTCAGAACATGAAAATTTGTATGGTGCAACCCTTAGTTTTTGCCATATATCAATCTTTTTTAAAATATTTATTGATTTGTACGCTGGAAATAGTGGAAATTGTTCAGATTGTTCAGTATGCAAAATAATGTAATACGAAATGTCAGTCAGTAATAAGAAATTACATCCATTTTTTTTTGATGAAATGTAAATTTAAATGCATATTTTTCCACCGGTCCCGACTGAAACTGATGTTTTTTGTGGCAACTAACTTTAAAAGTAGTGTACTTTTCAAAATTGTGCCTATTAAAAGTGTGGCGGCTTGTTCACAAATTAATACCTTATTTTAAATACAACATTTTAAATCAAAATACGCACAAAACTCCTTGCTCGGGCGTATCTGTAAATCCTATAATGCTCTAAGATATAAAATTGACATTTTCCACTATATCCTTAAATTGGTTAAAATCAAATTAACCTTACAATGTACTTAAATTAAAATTATAATTTCTGTATTGTGTATTACATTCTTACAATTTACACCTTTATAAATAATCCAAAGTTTCCGACAGCAATTTGAAAAAGAATTATGAAACTTTGGGAATTTTTTATTAATTATTTTTATACAAAATGACAGAAAAATTGAGTCGACGATAATGTTAATACATAATACATTTACCTAATAATTTATTTTTTTTCATTATAAAGTAATTTTAGTTGGAAAAGGTGAGCCATTTTAAAATTTTTATGTTTGCCTTCAAAATTTAAAAAAATGTTTTTTTATTCAATTATAAAATTTTAAAGCGTATTTCATCACCTTTCAAAAACAGTTTTTAGTTTTCGGATGCGTTTAGAAATATTCCATTTATTTGGATTTTATTGCGAAACGGAAATATTTTGACCTTCCGACCAAATACGCCCGAGGCGTGGGGAATTAACAAATTTTCGGATTACAAGAATCTTTAAAAAAACAGCTGGATTTTTTGAAAATTTGAGAGTTTGACATTTTCTAGAACTTTAACGTAAATGCTACACAGTCGAAAATTTTATTATTTTTACCTTTCAGAATGGTTACTGTGGATCTACCAATGTTATATTCCCTTGCTAACTTCATAGAACTCTTGCCACTTTTAATAAGTTTATCTAAAATGACATTCTTTTCTTTAATGGTTAAGCTCACTTGTGTATAAAAATAAAAACAAAGGGAACTAGATGAAAAAAAAACCTTTTTGAAGGGTTGGAGATGAACCCTTCCAGAATACTCTATTATAAACACGAGGACGTAAAATTACAGCCTAACAGTCGTTACATAATTTTTTCAGGCAAGAGAAAAGTTAATTAGCATGATATTTCACTACAACGCAAGAGAAAAAAGAGTAAAGCAAATTTGACATACCCTTTCAAGTGCCTCTCCGAGCATATGCGCTGTGGAGTGCCAGAACACCTGCTGGGCGTCGGGATCCGTAAAGTTCAGCAGCTCCAGGCGGCAATCTTCCTCTAGTGGACGCTCCAAGTCCCACAGAATGCCGTCCACACGGGCAATCACCGTGTTGCTGGCCAGACCTTGGCTGAAAGGGAACGCGTTAAATACTATTGTAGTGATTATATAGTGATATCATATGTGAAGGGAAAGAGTTAAATACTATTGTAGTGATACATAGTAATATCATTTGTGAAGGGAAAGAGTTAAATACTATTGTAGTGATACATAGTAATATCATTTGTGAAGGGAAAGAGTTAAATACTATTGTAGTGATACATAGTAATATCATTTGTGAAGGGAAAGAGTTAAATACTATTGTAGTGATACATAATAATATCATATGTGAAGGGAAAGAGTTAAATAGTACTGTAGTGATACATGTAATATCATAGGTGAAGGGAAAGAGTTAAATAGTACTGTAGTGATACATGTAATATCATAGGTGAAGGGAAAGACTTAAATACTATTGTAGTGATACATAATAATATCATATGTGAAGGGAAAGAGTTAAATACTATTGTAGTGACACATAGTAATATCATATGTGAAGAATAAATTTATATTTAGTGAACACTTTGCGAGTTGCATCAGACTTGCCGTAGTGAAGAAAATGTGGCAAATAGAAAAAAAAGGTCAAATACAAGGGATAATAGAGTGTGTAATGTAAATGGGGAAAGCAATAGTGGGATATTCCCTCATAATGGGTTCCAATTATCAATGGAGTGAATGAGGCGGGCATTGGTACCGACGCCCAGGTAACCAATTACATAGATAACCAACACCCCTGCCATAGATAAACCACAAGTGGCCTCCCCAAAGATGACTTTTTTATTTTTAATAAGTTATGGATAAAAAATATTATTGTGATAGTAATATCATGATGATAATATTGACAGAAACAGATGCAAGTGGTTGACAAATTAAAAATGTGGAACAAATGGAACACTGACATCACTCTTCCAGAGTATTTGCTGCTTTTTACAGATTTTGTGTTTCACAGTTAAGAAAGGGAAAGTCAGACACATTGCTAAAATAAACACAGAGATATGAGACAAAAAGCGCTTGGCGATAAACTCTTTCATATACTTGGCCTTTTAGCTTTCTCAAAGTGTGAGAGGTAAAATACATGTGGTTACCTGATTCCCATGGCGATTTCATAAGGACTGGTCTTCCACGCCTTCCCTTCGATCAGCTTGCCATCGGGAAGCGTGACTGCGATGGCCACGTCCGGCTTGGAGGCCAGTTCCTTTACATACTCGGCTTTGAGCTTGTCCCACAGCGTCAGGCGGCTCTGGATGTAATCAGGCAGAGGGTTCAGCTCCTTCACGGAGGAGGCGTCACCCTTCGCTGACGGGTTTTTTGCCTTCTTCATTTTAGCCTATGAAAGACAGTTAAAAAGTTAAAGGAAGCCCTTTTGAGTTTGACATTAAAATAAATATCAGATTACATACTTAAAAGCCATGTACAGGCAGCGGCTATGTGGGTTCCCATTTCTTACAATATACTATGAAAACTATTGTACATGTGAGTGAAAATAAGTTATATTCTATTTCTTTTAAAAAAAAACCATTGTTGGAAAAACTAAAGAAATTTAAAAAAAATGTAATCCCACTTTGTTGATAACGTATAGCGTTGCCCGGGCTTTACACAAAATTTTCCGATATCAGGATATAAACAGTAATTTTCCTCTTATTTTGAATGTCAAATGTGCAAAATTTCATCAATCTCGGATAAAACTGAAGATTTGTTGAAAAAACAAATCTCACCGAGACAACCTTCTTTATATACAGTATCCGGAAACACGTAGGACAAGCGGGAAACTGGTGTGTCTACGTCACATAGAGATGTTTTGATCACGAATTTCCAGATACCATGTCCATAGAAGATAAATAGAGATAGATTAATTAACATAATCAAGTCAACTGTGTACTGTAGCATACTGTATTTGACTGAAACTTTTGTATTAATTTAATTTTATTCAGCGTACAGTTTTTTATATTATGTACTTGGAAATTGCAATAACCAGACTAGGCACATGCCACTTTTCTGATCAATTTCTTTAAACAGTACATTTATATTTATATTATTGGGTAGTGAAACTACTTTATTGTAATTAGTTTTTAAGAACCATATGTTTTTCTTCTGTAAATCTGTCATATGTATGTATTTCAAATAATAATAATAAATTATAATATCGTAAACGTCATCAACAAAGTGTTTTAAACTATGTATCTTTTCATTTTAAAAACTAAGTGTGATCATTTTACATCAAAATAATACCAGTTTGTATTGAGCAAGATTGAGGATCATATTAGAGTACCAAATGACTGGAAACAGTGGGACTGAGGCTGTAGGAAGTGGGAAGAAGACGTGTAAGAGGAAGGTTAGGAAGTTACCTGGCTATTCAGACCTGCGCACTAACACACAATTTCAAGTAATCTTGAAAGCTTGCATCAGCTGCCTCACTAGTGTTATAATAATAATATGAATATTGCAAGTATTATGTGGACTTTCAAATTTTTAACCATGAGAGAAATTTCGAAGTTTTGATGTCCCGAATGCTGTTTGAGGTTCACAAATATGAAAAGAATTTCAGAAAACAGAAAATAATGTATTATTTACAACAAATACTGTGTGGGAAAATTTTAGGTAAATGACATTATTTCTTCCGATGCTTTTGTTTTTTATGGAAGAATATATATTATTTTTTTATGATTTGTTTATTTTGACAATAGGTCAAACGACACCGTTTGCACGAATATAAACACAACCACGAAATATCGTTATGTTAGTAACAAGCTGCACTAAATACGATAACCAACCGAGTAATCACACGTGCTACAAATATGTATTCATTTCTGCATGCGTTGCTTAAATTGCGTCATTTCATTGCATAGGGGGATGAGGCAGAGGTTATAAAGTTGCGGTAGGCAAAACGTCAACAAAAATGTTTCTCGGCTGTGAATTTCTTCATTATCAATTACAAACACACTGAGATGTTAATCCTGCAGTGACTAAATACTACGTTTTAATTAATTGTGCATATTTTCGGCGGCACGTCCTAATGCGGTCGAAATTGTATCGTACGAACCAAGGATGCGAAACTCCTCCGGAGAGAATTGCGGACGGTTCGAAGCGTGATTAGAGCCAACATATTTTAATGTGATTACGATAATAAGATGAGAATCATGCCTTATCATTTATTTTGATTTTTTCTAGATTTTCAACCACACTGTCACCCATGCTGGCGTTTGAAGTATTCGGGAAAATCACGGAAAACTCACTTCCTCGCGACACTTTCTGACATTACATCGATACTACCAACATACAAAATTAGTGCTAGTGTTGCCACATCGATTTTTAAAGTAATGGTAGATGTCACCTGAAGAAAAGCTAAAAAAAGAGCTAAAGTAAAAACAGAACATCTTTCATCCCTGAGGCCATGGGGTCGAGGTGGCTCGAGAAATTCTAATGGTAAGGCCACAATGCGGCTAACTTCCAACTTCAAACGTTTGTACGATTGTGTGGGGGGGTACTTCGTGCTTTGGAAGTTCGAGTTTGGAGGTTGAACTTCGAGTTGCCGCAGCCATCCACACATCTGCGATCGGCCGGCGAGCAAGACACGTGTGCCGCGTACCATTAAAATTAAAATATTATTACGGGACAGTGTTATAACAATTGTTTGAAAACATGTCGTTTATATATTTCTACGTAATAATTGTAGGCAACTGATAAGATACGCGCCGAATCAGCTGTTCGACGAAGGTTGGCCGCAGCCACGATCGGTCAATCTTCCAGTTGGTAGGTTGACTTCGGTGTGGTCTTAGCATAAGAAAAATCAAGAATTTCAACACAAAAATAACCATATATTAACAAGGTTCGTTCGTACAGGATCTTTTCGCGGGAAACTCATCGGGCACGCCTTACACGCTCATGGCATCGTTCAAAGTCCAGTTTGTTGGAGTTTGAAAGGAACGATCTCTTTCACTTTTCACTGGGTCTTTAATATTATTTTTTAGTACTTAGATCTAAGTTAATTTCCTCGCACATAAGAGTCGAATTAAATTCGATAAAATTTTGTTTTTTAAGAGTAACAATGTGGTACAGTAGTGAGTGAATGGTCGAAAAAGTAAAAGACGTCCGAGGAAGATATGGCGCGAACAAATGAAAGTTATATATGCAAAAATTAGGCAACGTGATGAACAGGTGTCAGGTGTAAATACTGTCCTTGTTCTACCGTTATATTTCAAAGAAAGATGCTCAGAGGAATTAGTGTCATTTGTGGCTTTGACACCGGTGTATGGTCGGGAAACACAATTTATACTTGGTTGACAAAGTTCCAAAGAAAAAATTCCGTATATTATGTTGTATTATAAATAAGTGTGTTATTCGGGTTAATCCGTATGACTGCGATGAAAAGAGTTTGGGCTATTTTGGTACGAAGAGGGGAAAGGAATGGGAAATAGTAGAAGAATCTGGCTATTCAAATATGGTCACCAAATACGGTTATAGACATTTCCAGCCACGTTTCTATTCCGAATAGTGGTTTTCCACGACTTTCACCAGCCAGTGCTACTCTCTCTATATGAATAAAATTATTCTCAACGTGACAATGTGGTTTGTGGTGGTTTCATTTTGATAATTTGTATGTCTACAAACGTGACTAAAGGTGCTAATAACTACTTTCCATGTTACTTTGTAGTTACATTATCATAGAAATTATTACAGAGGAGTTGAACAACTTTATTATTTTAATAATGTATCTTTTGTGTTCCCATTAGTAGACTTTCACATAGGTATTTGATTATTTTATCAAATATATTCATAAAAATAAACGAGATAGAAAGGTGAATTTTTTTTTAATTTTATAAACCATCAACCAACGTTCTTTTGCTCATCTAGAGTTAAACGATTTAACTGTATAAATTAGCTCTATTTGTCCTATAGAAGAATATTAGGAATTTCCTGGAAAGACCACATTACAAATGAGGAGGTTCTCCAAAGAATCGAAGGAGGAAGGTACCTGCTCAAAACCTTGTCCGAAAGGCGTGCAAGATGGATCGGTCATATAATACGACAAGAAGGCCTCTTGCATGCCATAATGGAGGGTATGACCGAGGGGACAAACTCTAGGGGACGCCCACGCCGAGAGTACCTGGAGGACCTGCTGGTGGACATGCGCTGCTCATCATATGCAGACCTCAAAAGAGCCGCACAAGACAGGGAAGAATGGAAGAAAAAAATAAAGGAAATTGCTGCAAACCAATCCCAGGATTGAAACCAGAGAGAGATGACAAAAAACGTATTAGATCTTGCAATATTGTTGCACCAAATATATCTACAACATCGGAGAATCGGAATATATGTTTCCCAAATTTTTCATAGGTGTAATATTGCGACTTTGAAAAATAATGTTATAATAAAAGGATTGATACTGCAATTTAGGTATTCTATAGGAATAAACTAATCATTTCATAATGCAATCAGAGTCACTTGACGCTAGTTGTATTGCAGTAAATTTAAATATCCCGGTGGAAAATTAATTTTCAAGTCATGACTTTCTAGTCAATTATGGCTGAATCAGACGGTTCACTCGAGTGAAGGTTTACTCTATGGTTACTCGAGCGATTGTTCTCAACTTCGTTTCACTTTTGTTTCATTTCGTGTTCAGACGTGTCATTCCGAGTAAAATAGGCCGAATGAAATACAGAAATGAACGATTAGTGAACCGTCTGATTCCAGCCTTACCGCTCAACCCCCCTCAATGAGCTAACCATGAGCTAACCTTTTAAATTTTCTACCAACCTTGGTATTTAACTAGAAGGTTTGTCTTTGGTGATTTTTTGTTCGGTTGGTGTCAGTTGACACCTACGCGAATTTCGCGCAGAAGTTCATCTGACAGTTCGTAATTTGTGGGTCGTTTGTCGTATATATTATTATTTGTCATTATTATATTTTGAAGCTGTTAACGACATATATGGTTGTAAACTATGGATCCCAAAAAGACGGAAGATGACATTTCGGACAGTTTAAGGCATCGCGTATATTTCGCTGCCCGCGATGGCATGCCACTCACCCTGTACGATTTATTAAACGAAAAAACTACTGAGGAGATCGACGATTTGCTGAATCAGGTGGGCTTATTTTTAGTTTGCTTTCTTTCTTTGTGTCACCGACGCGTGTGCCAGAGCCATTGTCCTTATTTTGCCAAATATGTTTCCAATTTGCGTTTCCAAATCTTTATTTACGCAAGACACGCAATAATTTGTCATAAATGACTACGTAATTGAAGATTATTTTCTCGACGAATTTTCGTTATCAACAGATTTCTTTAATTTTTTTCTAAAAGACAGCACATTTAATAAAATTGATGTTGATGTATCAATGTGACGATTGTTGACATTTCCGTGAAAATATTTAGGTCCTAATACAAAGGATAAATCTTTATTTATGTGGAAAACAGCGCGTGCGAGGGCTTCTATAAATACAATATGACAGTTCAATACGCTGTTTGTCATCACTTTGTTTGAATTTGCCTAAACAAACGGTTTGTTATTGTGATGATTATTCCCAAACTTAATATTAGTATTTAAACACCAAAACTTCATAATATTGTTATTTTCTAATTTATTTAATAATAGTTTTAAATTTTTTTTAATATTAGATTACACAATATGTAGATGAATTTCTTTATTTAAATTAATGAATGCTGATGAAGTCTGAGTGTTGGTGAAACAAAGACAGAGTTGTGTGGCGGTCCATTCTCTCTGCCTATCCCTTCCTTTATGAAATGTCTGTATGTGAATACCGCCCAAGAGTCCCAACTGCTCCTAACCGTCTGGAGGCAATAGGACTATGGCATTCCCAATTGGAATATGTTGTGAGTATGAAGGGAGCGGGAAGAGGAAGAAGATGCAGTGGAAGAAGGTTGGGAAATACTTGACTTCAGATCTAGTCACTAAATGAAGAATGGTGGTCCTTCACAAGTGCGATACTGAGAGCTGCTATACCTGCGACGAAATGAATACAGCTATCATCAACAATCACAATCTTAATATATAAAACAAAGTCGGGTTAGTTACACCATTTATAACTCAAGAACGGCTGGACCGATTTTCATGATCTCTGATTTGTTGGATTTGTCCCCGTCCCGATTAACAGAATAACTATTAAAACATCGGAAAAAATCACAGGAAAAATAATTATGAAGAAAATAAAAAATTTCATATATTTCGTATGGAACGGCTTTTCAAATAATGTGCGTTGGTCGACATAATTTTAATCAATTCGAACAGCTAATAAATTAAATACATTTATTGATTCTGAGGCGGTACGAAGTTTGCCGGGTCAGCTAGTAACAAATAAAGATTAATTGCACATATTTTATTAATTTTCGAAAAATTAACATTTTACATTTTATTAGTTTGTACATGTGTAGGATAGCCGAAATAAAACCAATTATGTATTTCCTTCTTGTGACTACTTCTAATAAGACAACATAATAAAAAAATTGTGATATTTATAAGAAAAGTTATAAAACAAAAAATACCTTGTGAAAGTGAGAAAAACATTTATTTTATGGAGCTTATTCTGGTGTAATTGAAGATGTCAAGCATTATAGGTATCTATAATGCTTGCTATCTTCCTAGCAGTCCTAACTTCATAGCGGTTCGTTTTCGGTTGCGTTCCAGAATCTTAGTACCTTTGTTTGCCTGTTCCATGAACAGTCGAAAGCGTGGGCACATACAATTCTTTGCAAATATTACCTACCACTGAAAGCCGATCCGCACTTTACCCCCACATCGAAAGGAGCAGTTTGTACAGTGGCGTGTTAAATAAAAAACAGCGGAGCTACTATTTTTAACAAATGTTCTGCGCTTTCTTTGCTACGAGATAAAACATGTGATAGCTGATTATTCAGAACATTTCTTCCGTGCAAAAGTTTTGAAGTTTATTTGCAGGTTATATCAACCTATAATAACTTTTGTGTTTGTTCATTGTGTGTATTCAAATTGTATACAATACTAGCTGATACCCGGCATGCGTTGCGATGCCAATTAAATAAATAAATTGTTACTCCCTTCGTGTCATTTCCCACTCGTCCTCGTTCCCCTTCCGACTCCTCTTCCTCTTCCCCTCCCGCGTCCCCTTCCCCTCCCACGTTCCCTTATCACCTTCCCGCGTTCCCTCTCCACGCTCTTCCCTTTCTCGCGAACCCCCCCCCCCTGGATATGAAGTTATATAAGAAACAACTTTTTAAAAATAACCCTTTATGGATAAGATTATTTTTGACTCGATCCACTGACAAAAATTTTTTCATTCTTGTAATATGTTCAAAAAAAAAATAAAAACAACTTTGGCGCTACTTTCCTCGTGCAGATAATACCAAAAACATGTGGAGTTCTGAAGGGGTAAGAAATCAAATATTTACGGTGTTTATATTCCTCTTAATGACTCTGGTGAACCCCCACATATTTTGACCACAGGCCGCCACTGTACATAAGGAGTATTATTGTTAGTGGGCCGATTCCGAATGTTAGACGACATGGTGCATTGCCTTAACTTATTCAATTTTTCTTTCCATGTTCCAGGCAGTCAGCATGGACGGCGTTTGCTGTACGCCACTGGTGGCGGCAGCACGTCACGGCCATGAGGGAGCGGTGCGCATCCTGGTGGAGCAGTTCCTGCCGCCGCTCCGTCTGGAGACCGAGTCCACGGTGCGGTTCGAGGAGTACGTCATCAGCGGTGCCACGGCGCTGTGGGCAGCAGCTGGCGCCGGGCATCTGAGGATAGTCAAGGTTTGTCACTCTGATTCCTTCATCATTCAAATCATTATGATGGTGAAGTTATTAACACATTAAATTCCCGAGAGAATAATAAATCTTTTAACATCCCAATTTGTCAAATCTCTTATAGACAAAGAACTTTTAAATACAATGCTACTAAGCCAATGGTTCTTAACCTGTCATTGGCCGTACGTACTCCAATGTACCATCGATTTTGGAAGCAATTTTGTCCCTTATGTATAAAGAAATTGTATCAAGAACAAGGTCAGAATCGCTTGGGCCATTCTCGATCTTGACGTAACGAAATACTGCATAGCATCTAGACTCTCAGAATAATTTTAATAAATTGTCTATGATGCGGCGGGCATGAAAGATGGCAGACAAAATGGCCACCGCGTCAAAATATGGACGGAGTTGCTTTAGAAACTATAGTCTTTCATTGTTTTTGATATAAATTCATTGTTGAGAGAATAGATTTCAGGTATTATCAGAAAGATCGTTTTATCTACATTATTTTCATGTAATTTTTGTAATATATCACAAAAGTAATGTTAAATATAGGATTCGCAAGAAATGTCAAATTTCTTACGTCGTAATGAAAAAATATATTTTTTCTATGCTGGTTCGATCGAACCACAGGGGTTCGATGAGTCAGTCTCGCGGGTTCGGCGGAGGTCAAGACACACCCCCGACTCATATGATTTCTGATTACACGCCCCGCTTGTCCATCAAGAAGGGTTCGGTGAAAGCGCATATGAAGGTGGAAGCGTATATGAAGGTGGAAAGGTGAAAGCGCATGTGAAGGTGGGGGTCAGTACCTCCAACAACGTTAAGAACTACTGTGCTAAGCTATTCAATTCTCTACCTACTTACATTAGAGACACGCAAACCAAAAGTTCCCTTAACTCTTTAATTCCCAGTGTCACCCGTAGGTGACAGAAGTTAAATTTTTTTTTCTACCTCATCGAAATTTTATTTTTAAATTCTACTACTACTATAGCAAAGGCAAGTAGCAACTCTATTCGTAATTTTTTTCTGGCAACACTAGCCACATACCATTTGTCAAATTCATTCTCGTGCTCTGTTCTTATATATAAATAAATATTATTATTTTTTTTTTATTAATAATTCAAAAAAGATACATAAATTACAAATACATTTTATACACTAATTAATTATATAATATATATGTTTGATGTACCCCCATAAAAAAGCAGGGCTTGTGTGTATGGGGGGAGGAGGGGAGGGGTGTTATTATATATTTTTTATTTGTTATGATTTAGTTCAGGTTTTGAGTGTGCTTTTAAAGGTGAGTTTTAAATTCTTTTATATTGGTATTCATGTTTCTAATATTTTCTGGTAATGAATTAAAGAATTGTACTCCGAGATATTTATGATTTAACTGCCCTATTGTTTTTTTACATTTTGGAGTATGAGTATTATAAAACTGATATTTTATTCCTACCGTAAGAATAATAAAAATGCTGTGTCTCTTCAGAGTCTTAACTGCACATTGATACCCGGCATTTCAGCAAATTGTTCCTCCCTGCGTGTCCTTTCCCATTCGTCCCATTCCGCTTCCGCCACCTCTTCCGCCACCTCTTCCGCGACCCCTTTCCCTCCCGCGTTCCACTTTCACCTTCCCCCTCCCCCATCCCCCTCTTGCGACACCCCTCACGCATTTCACCTTTTCCGCCTGCCCTCATCCTTTGTCCCCCTCCCGCGAACCCTCCCCTCCTTAATTCCTCTCCCCCCTCCCGGATTCCCCTCCCCCTCACGACTTTTTTCCCTGTCGCTAAACTCTTTGACTTATTTCAAATTTTTTCTGCAAATTTCATATTCAAATTCATGCTCGCGGTTTGAAATATACTTTACGACCTATTCTCATACCTAACAAACATATTTATAAAAATCGGTCCAACCCTTTCGGAGGAGTGCTACCACAAACACCGTGACACGAGATTTTTATATATTAGATTGAAATAATGAAATAAAATTAAATTAAAAATAGTTTATTCCAGAATACCGATAATAAAGAGAGGTGGAATGGGAATAAAACTTGTTTTTTAAGAGAAATATATGCAGTTGAATAGTGGTTTGGTAATCCTGCTGCGTACCGGTTGATTGATGACAGCGTGGCGGCTCGCTAAATGTGTAATGTGCGATGTCAAAGGTATCTACTGAGACATTACTGCTTTACACTTCTTTAAACATAATAATGCACTAATCACGCAATTATTTATCATTCAATCAATTAAATTAGATATTTACTGTGTTTACAATACTTTTGCCAGGAGCACTCAAACGTGATATGCTCGTATGGTCGAAAACAGTTTATAGTTTTTTTTACTCTGAAACGTGCCGAAAGTATTTTTCTCTTTTATGTTCTATTTTTTTAGAGAAGACAGCCTCCCCTGCCTCATTGCACAAACCGCCACTGCCATTTTTTTAGAGGAGACAGCCTCCCCTGCCTCATTGCACAAACCGCCACTGCCATTTTTTTAGAGGAGACAGCCTCCCCTTCCTCATTGCACAAACCGCCACTGTCATTTTTTTGTTGGTAATTATAAAGTAAATTTTTAAAGAATTATTTTTTCTTGCGCACCAGACTTTTAGGTCCGGGTTTAGTTTTTCTTCACACACTTTTCTATAAAAATGATCATCTAGTAAATCCACGCTATGCAAGAGTATTATATAAGTATAATTAATACAAAACAATACAAGAACAACATGTAACCTACCAGACTATTAAATGGGAAAATAATTCACCGTCTCCAGATAGTTTCATATCAGAGGGTTCGGCTTGGTGGAATTCCTAATTTGACCGATAAATCCTACTGATCCCTCAATATAAATATTTTAAAAATCTTTCGTAATCCTACATGTATTTAAAGTGACTGATTTTTGCATTTTTATATACAAATTCTTTGACAAATCTAATACGCCTAAATTTTTAATGAGAGAGCTAGATATAATGCCAGAAGCCGAAATAACAAATGGTAATATTTTTTATTTTTTATATGTTAAATAACATTCATTAACCATTTTAATTACCCAGTTAGTAGTCTCGGGTCTACCTGGTGAGCTAGTCTATTTATTGATACATATTTAGCCTTAGGCTGCGTTTTAATGTATGGGTAATGTCTCCTTCACGCGGTGCATTTTTTAATCTCATCTCGCCGAACAATAATTCTTTTTGAAACCGTAATTAAACGTATCTCAATTGTGTTTGAATTTTTATATCCCATTGTTTGATCCATGTGCTGATATTGTCAGTGTTTTTTTTTAAATAAGGATTTTTTTAAATTAAGGATGCAATATTACAAATATTTTCTTTTTACACTTTCGAGAATAAAGATGTCCCTTTGAACAATCACATGCAATTTTTAAATCAATTTAAAATTCAGGTTTCTGGGCACCATGCACCAAAAGAGAAATGTATTTTTTTTAGGTTAACAAATCTAATGCGATTTTGTTTTCTCAAATGCGTTTTTATATTAAACATTTTAATAAAATACTTATGTTTATTCCTCTGAAAAGAGATTGTCAAATGAAATTCCTAACTTCAGAATTGCTATAAACTGTCGCGAAATCAGCCAAAAACGAAAAGCGACGCTCGGTTCCACTGACAAAGCACTAATTGTCCATTGCGCCAGCGCTCCGATTAATTTTAATAATTTTGTTTACTATAGATAGAGTGGAAGATACTCTCAGTATCGCCCTGGTGTAGACCACCATTCAGAATTGAAACGTTGCTTGAAATGGCTCTAGCCGTGTTTAATGACTAGATCTTATAGCATAGCCAGATACTTCAGATACTTCCCCACCTTCCTCTCCTCCATCTCCTTCCCTTCCCCGCTTACCTTCAGCCTCACAACATACCCCAATTGGGGATGCTATAGTCTCACTGGCTCCAGACTGGAGCAGTTGGGACTCTTGTGAGGTATTCACTATAAAAAGAATTAAAAAAAATGATTAAATTTTTACATGTATTTGCATGGTTAAATTTTTTTTTGTTAATGTTTGTAACTATTTTATCTTATTGCAGTCTACACTGGTCCCAGCGAGAGCTCGTACGTACGACATGGGGGATTGTCCTCTTCCTTTAAACACATCTTGTATGAAGATGAAAAGGACAGAAGATACTAAAATCATGTACATTCCTCGCTGAAACCAGTATAATAATTGTGAATTTTAGATTTATTAGAACTTTTTATAATGCTATTATATTGGTTCAGAGGTTAGCGCAGGCCGGCGCGGAGCTAGATCACGCCACTTCCACGGCCTCGACGCCGCTGCGGGCGGCGTGCTTCGATGGTCGCCTTGACATAGTGCGCTACCTGGTGCGGCGCAAGGCGGACCTTCACCGCCCCAACCAGTACAACAACACCTGCCTCATGATTGCTGCCTACAAGGGGCACCTGGACGTTGTGAGTACTACTAATCGCTATTTAACTGGCATACCGCTCAACAAATCAAGTCAGATGTCCACCATGTGTTATCGATTGTGGCATCGATATAATAAGTACAGATTAACCCTTCCATACCTTATTTCAATCAAAAATTAACACCACCTATGAGTTATTTCATAATACTAACTACCCATCGAATTTCATTGCATTTCTTGCTTGACGTAGTTGTTTTGATAGGAAGAAATAAAACATTTTTTATTGAATGTTACTTCTCTCGATACACTGTCTTGAATCTATATGTTATGTATATATTTTTTTAAGTATTTATATAACTGATTAAGTTTTTAATAATAAAGTCCGCATCAGCCCATATCTAAAATATTTCTAACTGCCTGTGTTTATAAAATGATCTTCACAAAGCTATTCATTCCATTGCCGCGAACTTGCTGGAAAACAAATTTGCTCCATGCAGACTAACAAAAGGTACAAACCAATGCTTCGTACAAACCAATACTTTTTTATTATTATTACCAAAAACATTGGTTTGTAGGAAGTGCCATTTTTAGAAGAACTGACTAATACATTCAGATTATTGGAATCCTTAGTACTGGTCGATCACACACATATGTGACAGACTTGACTTCCCAAATCACATATGTGTCCGTCAGCTGCGATTATAAGGCTAATGTTAATAATTGGTGTTCCGCAAGGTTCCCACATTGGACCTCTATTATTTATCTTCTTCGTGAACGACCTTTGTAATATTTTTAAAGACATCGACGTACTTATGTTCGCAGATGACTTAAAACTTTTTAAAGTAATTCGAAGCCTGAACGACTGTTATATTCTCTCGGCAAACTTGTTAAAATTAGTTGAGTGGTGTAGCGATAACAAGCTATACCTTAATGTCAATAAATGCATAACTATGAGATTTTTTAAAATAAAAAATCCGATTTATTTCAATTACACAATGAATAACATCATTCTCGAATCTGTTTCCGAAATTAATGACTTAGGTATTACTTTCGACACCAAACTTAGCTTCATACCGCACATTGAAAATATTGCAAAGAAGGGTTTAAAAATGTTAGGTTTTGTACTAAGAGTGGCTAAAGATTTTACCAACATTAAAACATTAAAACTTCTGTACACATCACTAGTAAGGAGCCAGGTTGAATATAATTCAACTATATGGTCTCCCCACTATAACGTGCATTCACAAACAATAGAAAGAGTACAAAAAAAATTCCTAAGCTTTTTAAATTATAAACTAAAAATACCGAAAGAACAAAAAAACTACCCTTTTCTACTACGATTATCTAATCTATTAAACTTGAGTGACAGGAGAATTGTTTTTGATCTAATATTTCTATTTAAAATCTTGCATAATATAATTGATAGCCCTGAATTCTTATCGCTCATAAATCTTAATGTGCCAGCCAGAAATACAAGGTCAGTACTACCATTTTATTGTAGTAATACTGCGACCAGGGCACAATTCAATATACCACTACAGAGAATTCAAAACTTGGGAAATATGTATTCGCACGTAGATGTATGGAATGTGTCGCTGATACAATACAAACATGAAATTATTAAATCATTCATGTCAGAATGTGAAATCAGACGTGTTTAATATTAGTTACTATTAAAAGATTCATAATATTTTGATGTAGCATATTCTTATAATGTAGGAGCTGTTGCACATATTTTTGTATTATTTCTATTTATCTATAATGTAAAAACTTGTTACTCTCTTTTGTTTTTCTGTATTGTAAACTTTTTCTTGTATTACACATCTGTAAATTTCTAATATTAACTTACACTTAATTTTATTATTTTTATGCCATCTGCAATTTAAAAACTGGTTTCAGTTTAATTTATTTTTACTTTTTCTCTTTTATTATAATATAATATTTCTTACTTACTTTTATACCTACCATTTTTATAATGTTAATTGCTATAAGTTTATATTTCTTATTTAAACATACATATATATCACTGTATAATATACTTATTATGTAAAAGCCCATCAGGGCGTTGAAAATTAATAATAAATAAATAAATAAATAAATAAATAAATAAATAAATAAATAAATAAATAATGCTTTTGGTAAGAGAAGATTCGCAGGATTCTCCAAATTGGGTACATAAGTTTAAATTCTTTAAAAGAGAAATGACCTTATAGACCCAAAGGGATGACGAGCTATGTGCATAAAATCAATGAATTTAGTTTATAAATAACTAGGTGAAAACGGAAAATTGGAAAAATATCTGATATGTTATGCAAATTTGTAAAATTGACTTATTTCAATTAAATTCTTTTTTTTACATTAGCTCGGAGCGGCGGTACCAATTCTCACCGCCCAAATTCTATTACTAGGTAGTCAGAAACATAAGGATTGTATAACCAAATGCTGCGATGGTTTATACTTACTTTTTATTGATTTTCGAAAAAACTTTCATAAACTGAATTTTTTCTTTCTAAAATCCTAGTTCTTTTGATCTTCATTGACCAATAAGAATGCTACATTTAATTGGCCATATCTCTGAACAATCATAAATTTAGAAAGTAAATCCTGTTCCAACAACTCTCAAATCAAATCAGTCAGTACTCACACCATGCCTCTATTTCGAGTGCACAGAATGGAGCAAATTTTAACGACTCGGATTAGAGTTATGAGCAAAACGCTAGTCGGAACCAAAAACCATGAGCACTATTTTAAATTTATATGTTAATAATAATTTTTTTTGTAGGTTAATTTCCTGCTATCTGAAGGTGCTAAAGTGAATGAGAAGGCTCACTGTGGAGCGACAGCCCTACACTTTGCGGCTGAATGCGGCCATGTTTCCGTAGTTAAGGAACTGTTGGATCACGGGGCACAACTCACACCAAATGAAAATGGTAAGCCGACTCTAATGATCATTTTTTGCTCGAAATGTTTATTCCCATTCTATCTTAACCTCCCTCAATAGTGTAATTTTTTTTTTGTTTCTACGGAACAAACGCTCGATTCAGCCGGATGTCGCGGTAGTGCTCCGTAGACAGTTGCGTTAGGAATATTTTAGAACTACATAATAACAAAGTTGAGTGAAAAATATTTAGATTTATAAAAAATATACGATTTTTGATTTTCACGGCCAAAAGCATTTTGCCATCGACGGATCTGCCGGATCTGCCCTGATGATGGACACTGCAACGCTGTCCGAAACGTCGGCTAAAGAAGGAGGTAGCACAACACGGCATAACACCCCAAAAACAAACAATGAAAATATAAAAAATATGTTCATGTAGATGACATGCAAACTTAAATACCAGTATTTTTTTTAAAGTTTGTTTTTATAATTAAATTAATTCTACAAGTTTGAATTTTATTAAAGCCCGCCATAACCCCCGGTAAGAGGCAGGAGAGTGTGTGACGTATTGATAAAAAAAAGGACTCAACTTCATTATTGTAATATAACAATCGATTGTAGCCTTTTTCCTTTGCAGAACTTCCTTTCCCTAAAAAGGCCCCCACTCAGCGTCCCAAAAGACAACACAGGCCCTGAAGGGTTTTTTTCCTCAAGGCCTCCTGCAGCGTTGCCAACTCGATTTTAAAAATACCTTACAACCTTAGCAACCGCGTTGACAGCATATTTTCACGATTTGCTCCCGTATAATTTTGAGTATATTTCTGTTTATATGTGATTAAATGTCTTTATATTGTGTTATTATTTACGTTCGAGTAAAATACCGTTATTCATAAGAGTGTTAAGCTTTATAAGCTGTGAAATGAGTGATCCCGTGCTCATTGAACTAAGGAGTATTATACTCGAACAGAACAAAACAATACAAGAGTTGTTATTACGAATTAGGAACATTGAAGTGATTGTGAATTCTCAAGTGACAACTGTCAATAATAAAACTTCCAATGCACCTACATCGACGGATCGTAGAAGTGATGTAGATACTTCACTCACTGCCCGCCGATGGGCCGATGTTATTTCCCCACCTCAACCGGCTGCATGCACTTCCACAGAATCGAAGGAAACCGAAAATAATGGTCGAATGTTTACTCGTGCTGCAGCTGCTAACAAAGCGAAGGAAGGCGAATCAGCGTCTATCTCAGCTGCTTCTTTTAGCGGCACTACCCCAATAACAAAGACGAATAAATTAACAAAGCGATCGGTACCAGAAACGACTCCTACTTTTGAGCTTGAAACTGAATCAGCTCCGCCAAATAAGAGCAATGACTGGACTAATGTTATACGTAAAAATAGGCAGCGCACCACAAAAAACCTCATTGTCGGTAGCTCCGACAAAATATTGAATCTAAAAATATTCCCTAGGATGAGGAACATCCTTGTATCTAGGATGTTGAAGGATACAACAGTTGATGAAATACGTGCACATCTTGATAAGAATAAAATAACTAACTGCCAAATTCAAAAGTTATGATATGATTATGCTGCATTCCGCATAGAGGTAACTGATGATGATTACGACAAAGTCCTTCAAGAAGCTTTGTGGCCGAGAGGAGTTCCTGTGAGACATTACAGATACTTTAAACCTCATGTTAACTCAACTAACGTAAGCCAAATTGGATCGTCGCAGAAAGTTGATGAATCTTCAAGTTGACATGAAAAGAATTGTCACATCAACACGCCTGAAAAACGATCCAATAAACTAAATACCAATATAAAAATATACTATCAAAATGTTCGAGGATTACGTACTAAATTACAAGAACTTAAATCGACAATACCGACTATGGATTACGACATTTACGCATTTACTGAAACTTGGTTGAATGATGACATTATTAATTCTGAGTTGGGTCTCTTTGACCACACCGTGTTCAGAAAAGATAGAAATGTAATTACTTCAAATAAAACAAGAGGAGGCGGTGTATTATTATCGGTAAACTCAAAACTAAATTCAAAAAAACTTAATTGCCTCTTCAAAAATCTTGAACAACTATTTATTATGGTATCTACTAAAAAAGAAAAAATTATAATTGGATGCATTTACATTCCCCCATCGTCTGATGCCCAAGTTTATAAAGACCATTACACCGAAGTAGAATCAATGCGAAAAAAATTTCCAAGAGCTAATATAATTTTGATAGGAGATTATAATATCCCTAATGTAGTATGGGATTCTGAATATTTTAAAACTTTTTGCCCTGACAATATTAATCATGGTTCCCATGAAATAATTGAAATGTCAAATTTTTTAAACCTTCGTCAGATTAATTTTGTATATAATGTTAATTCTCGTCTTCTAGATCTAGTATTCACTAACTCTGATAATGTCAATGTTTTACGTGCAAAAGAATGTGTCCTACCAATCGATGTGCATCATCCACCTCTGGAAATTTACTGTAAAAGTACTATCCAAAAAAATACTAGTAAAACTTGTTACAAATTAAACTTTTTTAAAGCTGATTTTACAAAAATTAATGAGTTGCTTTCCTCGACGGATTGGTCATTTTTGAGCTTAAATGATAACGTTAATTTGGTAGTTGAAAAATTTTATGATATTTTATACAATGCAATTGATTTACATGTACCCATGACAAAAAATTATGTTAATAGCTATCCCAAATGGTTTAGTAAAGATCTTATTGAAGTTATTTCTCAAAAGAAAATTTGTCACAAAATTTATAAAACAACTAGGAATATAGATGATTTCATTAAATTCCGTCTCCTGCGGTCAAAATCTAAAAAAATGTCAAAAATGTGTTATTTGAACTATATTGATAAATTAGAACAGTTGGCCATTGTGAATCCGCAAACTGTTTTCAAATTCTCTGATACTCTTAATTGTAAAGAATCTGGTTTTCCTTCGACAATGTATTATAAACACAGAATAGCAGATAACTCTCAAGATATAGTAAACTTATTTGCTGATTGCTTTGGTGAAGTCTACGACACTAAAACTGATTCTCCATTACATGATATCAATTTTGACGATTCGATTGATTTAAACAATTGTATATTTAATGAAACTGATATTAAAAAGAAAATTGTCTCTTTAAAACAAAATAAATCCGCAGGCCCTGATAATGTTCCTCCAATATTTTTATTAAAATGTATATCTATATTAACAATTCCACTAATGAAAATTTTTAACCTCTCTCTAAAATCTGGATTTTTTCCTGATCAATGGAAGAATAGCTTTTTAACGCCTATATTTAAAAAAGGTGATAAAAATGACGTCTCAAATTATAGACCTATATGTATACAATCTGCAATTCCTAAATTATTTGAATCTATTTTATTAACGAAACTTAATAAGGAATTAATTAAAGTTATTACACCATTTCAACATGGATTCATTTCGGGAAGATCAACTCTAACAAACCTTATGATTTATCAACATCATATAATTGAAACATTGAATAAACGATCTCAAACTGATTCAGTGTACACAGACTTTAGCAAGGCATTCGATAAGGTATCTCACAAAATTTTAATTCATAAACTAAAAGTTCTTGGTGTTTCTGGTAGCATGTTAAACTGGTTCAAAAGTTACTTGTCATCTAGAAAAATTTGTGTAAAAATTTTAGATTGCACTTCTAAGCAATTTGTGGCTTCCAGCGGAGTTCCACAAGGTTCTCATTTGGGTCCTGTGTTATTTTTAATATTTATCAATGATATTGTAAAAGTTTTTAATGGAGTAAACATACTCCTGTTTGCCGATGATTTAAAAATTTACAAAACGATTACCTGTATTAATGATTGTAATATCCTTCAATCCAATCTCGATCGTTTACAAAATTGGTGTAATCATAATGAACTGTTTTTAAATATTGATAAGTGTCAATTCATATCTTTCTGTAGAAACAAAAATCCTATTATGTTTCATTATAGTATCAATAATATTTCTCTTAAAATGATGTCTCATATCAAGGATCTGGGTATCGTATTTGATGAAAAATTAACGTTTGTTCCACACATTAATGAAGTTACTAATAAGGCTATGAAATGTTTGGGATTTATTTTAAGAACAGTCAAAGATTTTACGTCACTTTATTCATTTAAAATACTCTTCACTGCCTTAGTTAGAAGTAATTTAGAATATAATTCCACTATTTGGTCCCCATAATATAAAGCACATCAAGTAAAAATTGAGAGAGTTCAACATAAATTTTTAAGATTCATTAATTTCAAACTCTCCATACCCATTGAACAAATTAATTATGATATATTAATGAAACGACTTAATTTAACTGACTTATCTTCTAGAAGAACCAAGAGCGATATGGTACTTTTATTTAAATTAGTAAATGGCACAATTGACGCACCTGATTTAACTAAACTAATAACATTCAGAGTACCAAATCGTAACACGAGGCTTCCAGAGCTGTTCTTTGTTTATCCTTCGAAAACTAATTATTTCAATAACTCCCCAATCCAAAGACTACATAGGCTTGGAAATAAATTTAATTCAGTTGATATTTTCATTTATTCCTTATCAAAATTTATTTCTGAAATTTCAAAAATTCTGTTTCCCACTTACTAAACAATGATGTAACATAATTTGTATATTATTGTTTATTTTTCTGTTATTTTTGTATTATGATTGTTGTAAAAGCTCTAAGGGCGTGAATAAATAAATAAATAAATAAATAAAAAATAAAGCCAACCGTAAAAAGAAGCTAAAATACAGTTAAAATGTTGTATAGCCTAAGTTGGGACTGAAAATTCTACATCTGGAGGTGGGAGTGGGGATGGCAAGAGAAATATTGAGAAATTAAATGGTTCTTTCGAATTTTCGTGTATCCAGGGAGGTCAGGCTGGCGGCTAGAATAATTCTGACGTAAAAACTAAGTTTTCAATATGAAAGTAAACTAGATCCTTAACCTGTCATTGGCCGTACGTACTCCGGTGTACCATCGGAATTTGGAAGCGATTTTGTCCCTTATGTATAAAGAAATTGTATCAAGAACAAGGTCCGAATCGCTTGGGCCATTCTCGTTCTTGACGTAACGAAATACTGCATAAAACGAAATACTGTCTACCCTCTCTGAATAATTTTAATAAATTGTCTGTTGCGGCGGGCATGAAAGATGGCCGACTAAATGGCCGCCGCGTCAAAATATAGACGGAGTTGGTTTAGAAACTCAATATTCTTTCATTGTTTTTGATATAAATTCATTGTGGAGAGAATAGATTTCAGGTATTATCAGAAATATCGTTTTATCTACATTATTTTCATGTAATTTTTGTAATATATCACAAAAGAAATGTTATAAATATTGGATTCGCAAGAAATGTCAAATTTCTTACGCCGTGAAAAAATATATTTTTCCTATGCTGGCTTTCAAAAGGTTAAGAAATAATTCTCAAATTGTAATTTTTCATGAGTTATGTATAGAAAAAAGGAGCTGGATTATCTGAAAAAAAAAACAAGCTAAGAAGCTAAACCACTTTTTTTGGAGCTGACGGCCTCATTTTGGAGCTAAATCTACCTCTAAAGAAGCTGAGTTGGCAACACGGGCCTCCTGTGTGGTGCAAATGTAAAAAAAAAAAAAATTAATAATGAATATGTACCGTGTTTATTCTCAGGCATGACAGCCCTCATGTGTGCGGCGGAGCGAACCCGAGCGGGAGTGGTAGAACTGTTGGTGGAGCAGCCCGAGGTGTGTCGGGAGGACGCCGTGCTGGCCATGGAACTGCTGGGCGCCTCCTTCGCCAACGACAAGGAGTACTACTGTCTGCCCGTGAGAATCACAAACTTCTTGTACTGTTTATTATGTAACCATATCGCCATCCAATTAACTCCTTCCCTTGGGACAAGGTTCTTTGTTGGACAAGGTTTTTGGCCAAAATTTATTTTTGGACCAAGTTTCTTAATTTTTTTTTCCCTTTAACCTCTTGAATGTCGGATGATATTTGCCTACATGATTGTACACACCATAGAAAATTAATTACAAAAAATTCCGAGGAGCTACAATTCTAAAATTATAAGTAACGTCTGGAAAGATATTGGCGCAAGCAATTCTGAACTTGTCCTTGTACAGTTTCTGGTTACATAAGGGTTTAAATCGCATTTTATTTTTTAACCCCTCATCTGTCACCTGGACACCGGTGTCCGAGCGACAGATGAGTGGTCAAATACTCTATCTAAAATATGTCCAACTTCTACGTAAGTTCGCAGATAATAACTTGCATTTTGCAAATTTTATGGGTAACTTAGTTCTATCAACACAATTCCATTTGCATTATGTTCGAGTTCATTCTCTTGAAACTGAGAAAATGAACAAAAAATTAAATATGAAGAACGTATTGTAATTGTATTATTTTTAGGTTTAAGAACATTCTATGCCAAAAAAAAAAACAATATGGCGTTTAGAGAAAAAAGCAATTAAAGTAATCAGATAGAACTCCGTTGCTCTGAGTTTAGATGATTTTTAAAGCAACAAGGTTCTATCTATTTTTTTGACTTAGTTGTTTGGCTAAATGCCAACTTTTTTAGAATGTCAAAATTGATCAGAATGTTCTTAAACATAAAGATAATAATTAAATTAAAATCCATACTGTACATTTGCTTTTTCGTTAAAGTAATTTTTCATTTATTTTCTCAGTTTCACTCAAAAATTATCTTATTATGACTTTTTCATCCAAAATGATGGATATTGTGTATTTTTCTCTTTTTTATCAAGGTATCATAATTTTAATGTAAAAGGTGAATTCAATGAACTTTTCTTTTGCGTCTTTGCAGCTAGCGTACCAGTACATGCGGCGAAGTATGGAGATGCGGCAGGAGGGCCCCGGGCGGCCCTTGCTGCCCCGCCAGCCCTCGTCCCCTATCCCCGCCTACAACAACTGGAGGGAGTGCACTTCTCTCGAGGTAACTTACTACACTATTGTATGATGCAGCTAGAGTACCAGAACATACGGCGCAGTATGGAGAAGCATTATATTGAAACAAGTTGTTTTTTATTTTGCTTGTACATTTATAAATAATAGTGATGCAATAATGGTATTTCCAATGCAACGTAACCACGGGTTACAAGAATCTTTAAGGTTATCATTAAAATGTGGTATTTTAAAGCATTTTATCCGCAATGATAATGGGTTTTTTGTTGGATTAAATACGGCATAATGCATTCAATGTGTACAACTACTTAGTACCATACTTCTTATCTATGCGCTGCTAAACTGTGATTTACATGATAATTATATGTTTTTCTTTGAAGATTACGGTATAACCCCTTTCAAAATCCACAGGACCTAA